>JASDDO010000141.1:0-500000 GCA_030015575.1 Agapanthus africanus | reverse complement strand
TCCGAACCATGACACGTGCACAAGTGCACGTGTATGTTCGAACCCTGCCATAAAACCATACGGCCTCTACAACATTTCACCCGAACTTGGGAAACTGTCTGTGGGGGACTCTAATGACTTATCAATACACTGGCACTGGATATAACCACAAGCACGTCAATGGTACTAGCTGTACGTAACGGTTGCCTATGTATTGATCGGAAGGGAAGCTGACGAGCGAACTCATCCAGAAACCCTACCGAGCCTGACAGTGACAATATCCGTACAGTCCGGTCCGTTCGTCTATGAGTATCGCATATAGGGCCTAGGGGGCTGGTAAACGTCAGACCCCCAATAGTGGTATAAGTCGTGTCGGAGTGAAGCCCAGAACACCCTGAGATACTACTAGAATACCTACCAGTAAATCTCGATTACCCTGGCCAGGGATTTCGTGTAATGGCTATCCTAAACACAACGCGATCTCACCCCCAATACCGGGAGAGACGAATCCCCGACGATCCGCTCACTGCCTCCATGTGGCTCGGGACTGTGCCCAACTAAAACCTGTTTGCAAGACTCCTTTGAGCCATGGTAGGGTAGTGATCAAAGCACAGTGGGAACTCACATGAGACAAATGACGATCTCAGGTCGACAGACTAATCTGTACACATGTCACCTGGGAACTGCTATCTGATGATATGTATAATACCAACTAACATGTTCCCGGCGAGTCCTGTCCGGTGTACTCATAACTCAATGAGCACCTGTATACATCTTAGGTGAACCAACTGACACCAATGGCTTGTGAGACCGGCCACCACCCCTCGTCGGTGTCTCGACTGTATACACTAGTCTACTCTGGAGTATCGATGCCCTGTCTCGAAACTCCCTCGACTAGGGACCATTTAAGGATGTGCTTATAGACCCCAGCTCCCACGTATATGATCGCCATCATACTGCTGGCAGTCAAGAAAGAATCCTATGGGCTCTATTAACATGCAATAGTGAACTAAAGCATGTACACGATGATAAAGACAAACCAGATAGCATACTATCATCTCGAGCAAGACTGTCCTATCGGTATAGGTCCTCCCTCAATCATTGCAATCACGTACCTGCAATCCAATAATTGACTTTGAGGGCACTGTATCCAACAATCTCCCACTTTCACTTAAGGCTCATTATTGCGATGTCGCATACTCACAGCTCGTGTGATACCGAACATCCAACTCCTCTACTAATCAGTTTCACAAAGCTCGTTTGTAAAACTATTGTGTTCGAGAAATAGCCTCAGTGAGTGGATCCGCCCTGATGTTTCTTTCTATGTCTCTCTTTGTCTCAAGTTCGCTGAAAAAGCCATCTCTCGAAATGGGCAATACCTATCTTAGAATATGTCTGGATATTTGATGGGACCCAGTTCATAAATGAACTCCAAATCCATCAAACTTCTTAGACTGTATCATCAACTGAATTTAATCAGTATCCTGCACCATGCCTCCGTCAATATCCGCTTAGACCACCTGCCCAAACTACTGCCCCTCGTCAGAGGGAAAACTATAACTCTGACAGTCACTCTGTCATCCGGGTCACCTTGAAAGCCTGGAATGATAACTGTCTCCCGAAGGAGGCTGTCGTTATTAAATCCCTAGAACAACCACTTATGTTCTAAAACTGCTTCCGAATGTTTCTCCAGAATTGGATTAATATCAACTTATTGCATCTAGTACAAAAACAACATCTGGTGTGGTACTTGAGATCTCATGATTGGCTCAATTGCCTAAGCAAGAGATATGTCAATCATGCACATCTCTCTCCCCTTTAGTCTGTAAGACACCTTTGGAGAGGGTGACTCCATCACCTGCAGGTACACGACCATGCCTGGAGTTGTTTATTCTAAAACACCCTTAGAATACTGTCTAAGTACCCAGATTGGGACACTTCCTAAATCTAGATCTAAAATCATAGATCTAGTAACCAGAATGTCTGATATTATATCCATATCCTATGTGGAGAAAACACTGTGTAACAACCACAGTACAACCGATCGTAGTATAGGAATTTCACCTCCTACTATGTGTATGTCATCCAAATACCAGGACATCACACCCTACTACCTTCTTAACAGATCCATCCCCTATTCTGATGAAGTCAAAGCCATGACTGTCATATCAAAAATAGATGATCTATCTCCGTCATATTTGCTCTAGTCTATAAATAGACATAAGCTACTTGTCCACTACGCTTCCGCTGCTCTCACTGACTACGACAACCCTCTGGCAGAGTCATATACACGTGCACTTCTAAAACTAGTTTAGAACGATGCTATACTCATCCTCCTGCCGGGTCTCATAGTCTGGAACAATAGTAATGGCAAGTCTGGGTAAACAAGAACCTCCCTGTCACCGTCTTTGAAAATACCGAAGAACCTCTCGGGCGCCTGAGGTTACCCACCATATCTGCGGAGTGGCTAATGGAATGTCAAACCTGATTGAATCTTTAGGTTCTATTAAATTTTCCGTAATCGTTTGCGGTTCTGGAATCACTTCCAGTTCTACCATACTCCCACTACTATTTTCTGAAAAAATCCATTTTACTAAAACTGTGGCGAGTGAAGAACAATATCACTATTGATCTTCCAAATGGTAGAAAGTTAACCCTCGTCATAGCCCGGGTTAACCCACAAACAACCATTACAGAAATGTGCCTTGAGTTATTCAAAGTATGGTTTTAAGCATAAGCCGGACAACTCCCCTTACCTTAACAACGTTAAGATATGAACCATTCTATATACAATTTAGAAATAGAGGCACTGATTTAATTGGAACCAGATTCAAATCATGCAGCTGTCTCCAGTGCATGTCAACTAAATGGAGAGAGGCCGATCAGCATTACTCAACTTAGGAGTGCATCCAATTATGAGTAACCTGAAAGAGAAACAAGTTTCTCAAAACCATTACTATCAACTGAATACCATACACAAGTATTTACATCTTCGATCACCTTGAAGAATCCCGATACTTACGACACCTGGTTCTCTACTTTATTCTTTTACCTATAACTTCTCAAACTTGGACCTTGTATTTCTACGAAACACTCATCTAAAACTTGAGAAGTCACAAGTAAACAGAATACAGTACGTGGACCAACCCCTTTGTCCTAATGGACACTGGACAATATACAATACTTTGTATAAGTCCCCTGAGTTAAATAACTCAAACTCTGTGCATCGTAGGTTGAAAACTGTATCCAGGCGATTTCTTCAAATATCACCAATTACAACGAATTCCGATATAATAAGGATGACCACCTAATTCCCAATAACTTACTCCCACTCATCATCTATAAAACCATACAGATGTGAGAATCATACCTGGTAAATACATACCCTGGAGCAAGTGTCTAATTGGAAAATCGACTTTCAATTAACAATACACATTGGAACTGAAACATAAAATTGTTTCGAAGGGGTATCCGGGTATTCCTAGTAATGCCTCTTCCATTATCAGATTCATGACTGTAACCATATATTTCCTTGCCATCTCTCCAATTCCCTTTATTTGTCTTTACTCATTACCTTCTGTACATCATCGTTAGGCTAAGTGGTTTTCTTCCTTCCCTACCGTTCGGCACCAGCCTATGGTTTGGAAGAAGACTATCCAATAAGCGTAATAGGTGTACCCTCTCCTAATCCTAGGAGCCCTCACAAGCTGAGAGAAGGTAAAAGGAAAAGACAACTGAATAATCCTATTCAATCTCTCCAGAACCAGAATCCATCCTCGAAAAAGTTCCTCCGAGTTCGTATATAACCATACGATAGATTTATCCAATGGAAGTGGATGTTCGTAATAATACGGGGCGTTCTGGAGAAACTCAAAGGGTAAAAGAAAGAGTGGAAATGATGTATGCAACTCAGACAATCCAAAAGCCAGTGTTTTAAGAAAGTTCGGTCAACTGGGTCACTGAGTTATAATAAAGGGTCGGGCCATGGTCGCAGTCAAAGGGTGAGAGAAAAGAAACACTCTGCGTGCACTCAAACCTAGATCAGAATGGTTAATCACTTTATCTAATCAGGAAGCCTCCCACTGTAATCTCAAATTCTCCTTCAAACCTGAAAGAAGAATTAGTCGGAATCACCCGAGGAGTAAACTAACTCATCAGTGGGAATCGGGATTCAACTATCATCGCATGATAACTTGATAGAAGCCACTCAAGTTACCACACCCCAGAAGGTATGCGCATGCCTGGCAAGTTTCCTGTATGTTTGAAAATCCCGATATGATTTTTACCCCTGGGACCCAAGTGACCTTGACACAGTCAACATATTAAAGGATCCTAGTCAAGTTCAACCCGTCATTATCTTGATTGGATTAAACCCACTCGTATGAGTCCTTAACACAGTCAACATGACCATACGACTGTCCCAACCAATCCACATATCCATGCGACAGAAAAGCATTACAGAGCTACCGCACACTACGCCTTGACACAGTCAACATACGTAGCACGAATACTAAGCAATACTAATCTGAAATGACGGAGGGCTACGGCTGGTTTTTGGCGAAAAACCTTTAACGTAATGAACTTGATATCGTTGAAGGAACCGGATAGATGCTTTTTATAAAAATTATAGTGGCGAAAACCTTTGCTAAATAGGTCACTCCCGGTGAAGGGATCTCGGCTCTTTCCTCGTGGAATGAGGTGCAGGATATTCCAAACTGAATACCACGATGCAAAGCAAAAATTAATCGACTATAGTGAAGTTATTACCCTGACGCAAAGCTCTGTCCAAGGGGTCACTCCCGATGAAGGGATCTCGGCCCTTGCCTCGTCGAATGAGGTGCTGGATATTCATAACCGAATACCATTGTGCAAAACAAAAGAAAACACCCTAGTAATAACAGCATTTTGAAAATTGTTCCAACAACATCAAATATAGGTTTGTTTTCCTTGCATTGATAAGAATCAACGCAGTCCCATCAATTAATCACACCAGAAAAGAACGAAAATATGATGTACTTATATTCCATCCGCATTCGCCACTAGGTCCCGTCATCACCCGTTAGGTTACTTAACTAACGACAGAGCGGGGACTGGACTAGCGCGGGTGTAAAACATATACAACATCTACTAGTATATATACCAATATATAATAATCGCTCCAGGTATGATAAATGCAACATCACAGAAAAGTAATAAGCATCACAGAACAATACAGATAATCTGGGAGCCCCGGATTTTCTTTGAGCCGCAAATGAAAACCCGACGTTCCCCTGGTCGTGTGGATAGCCTGTGCAATGAAAACCTAGACCCCCACGAGTGCGGCAAGTTACCCGCCAAAACCTGAAGCGAGGCAGCCCCCTTCAACAAAGTGAATAGACCACCCGGCACTTCACGGAATCCGGTAACTTGAGCACTCCTCCTGGGTCAACCTATACCCCCTACGAGTGCGGCGAATAGCCCGCCAATTCTAGAGTGAGGCCCCCTCCGTCTCAACGCCATGAGATGCGGGCCCGTTGCCTTCTAGAACCCGGCTATCCGTGCACCCCACCGCGGGGTAATCCTAGTACAGAAAATAAAATATATACAACGGGTACATCGACCTCAACCCGGTCGTGCCCCAAAAGAATAATATACAAACAGGCAGTGACGGCAGTCCACATGTCGGACGCTCGCCCCGCAATATCAAATGTACAAATATATCCAAACTGCACTACCATTACACAGGATTTATCCACCACGACAAATCTGCAACATCACAGCACAACACAGAACATCAACGTGAATGTCATGTTCGCAAATCCGTCTAAAGGGACTATAACGATTAGACAAGATTTACCGATCAAATGACATTCACGGTCGCAGATAGAAATATAATGCACTGCAAAACTTTAAACAATGTTAAAATACCGACTTCGAAATAACCCCGATATAGCCCAAATAAATTGACAAAACTTTATCCAAACTGGGCCAAATAAACAACACCACAGAACCAAATTCTCAGAGACTAGAGCAACACCCAAAAAACCAACACCATTGGCCAGGAAAAAACCGGCGACGCCGGAATTCAGGGTTTAGTGGCCGGCCAAAATCCGGCGAGGTAGGTTCATTTTTGGGGTGAGTTCTTGTGTCACCTAGAATAGTCTTCTGCTCATAGTTAAATAATTTTTTTGGATCATTTTAAAAATAACAGAAACTCATGATTCTGTGACATCGTTTGGGTTTGTTCCGGTTTCGATAGTTTAACATTGTCTAAGCAAGCTAGATTACAGTTAATGGGTGGCTCTGATACCATGTTGGGATGCGGCGGCGGCCCGGCCGTCAAACCGACACCAAATGCGGAACAAAAACTTTTTACGAAACTGGCGCTACCGCAACCTAATACCCGGATCGTTCCATTAACCGTATTCTAGCAATATGTAAAAGGGTTTGGAAAGATTATACCGATCGATCCGTGTCCTTCGGTCTTTAATCTCCGTGCCAAACTCCTCACTGCTTGCCCGATGAATTCCGCTCCCCGATCACGCCCGTCGAAGTGGCACCACGTCTATGAATCTTTATACGGGCTCCCGCCTCAAAACCGAGGCAACTCGGACATGAAGTTTGCTAGCCGACATGTCTAAGATTGATGTAGAGAGAGTGTAGAATATTTTATCTAAAAACACCCAAGCATTTGGGTGGAGGTAAATTGGAGTTACCATTTGGGATGAAGTGTGAGCATAGGAGAAAAAGAACTTGTGAAGCAACACTTGGCCGAGCCCCAAAACTTCTCTGTGGAATTTTTGTTTAGACTCACTTTGTAATGTGTAATGAGGTGGTGAGTGTAAGGTTTCAAAAATTAGCAAGTGAAAGAATTGGCAGCACATGATATATAGGGTGAGGAATAATATAAGCAACAAAAGAAAAAAACCCACTCAAGTCAACAGCCACCATCCTCAAACCATCACTACAAATGCCACCTTACCCAAATAACCATGCTGCCCATGCCATCCCCATTCCCTCGAAATGGGCAGCCCCCACCACTCCAAGAATTTCAGTGCAAACAATAAATGGCAAAAGCGGTCAAAGGTCAATGCTCACATGAATTAAACATGGATCAAGATATTTAAGACGGAAAAGGAATCTGGCAACTCCGAAAATAATCCCGTAACGAATTACGAGATTACCCCTTGTTCGTATATACATACTCGCATTTGTATTCCGACCGAATACAAACACAATGAGACAAAAATATTCCTACAATATAATACTAGGATCCGGCTTAAACCAAAACCCACTACTATTATCCGTCCGAACCATGACACGTGCACAAGTACACGTGTATGTTCGAACCCTGCCATAAAACCATACGGCCTCTACAACATTTCGCCCGAACTTGGAAAACTGTCTGTGGGGGACTCTAATGACTCATCAATACACTGGCACTGGGTATAACCACAAGCACGTCAGTGGTACTAGCTGTACGTAATGGTTGCCTATGTATTGACCGAAAGGGAAGCTGACGAGCGAACTCATCCAGAAACCCTACTGAGCCTGACAGTGACAATATCCGTATAGTCTGGTCCGTTCATCTATGAGTATCGCATATAGGACCTAAGGGGCTGGTAAACGTCAGACCCCCCAATAGCGGTATAAGTCGTGTCGGAGTGAAGCCCAGAACACCCTGAGATACTACTAGAATACCTACCAGTAAATCTCGATTACTCTGGCCAGGGATTTCGTGTAATGGCTCTTCTAAACACAGCGCGATCTCACCCCTAATACCGGGAGAGATGAATCCCCGACGATCCGCTCACTGCCTCCATGTGGCTCGGGACTGTACCCAATTAAAACTTGTTTGCACGACTCCTTTGAGCCGTGGTAGGGTAGTAATCAAAGCACAGTGGGAACTCACACGAGACAAATGACGATCTCAGGTCAACAGACTAACCTGTATACATGTCACTTGGGAACTGCTATCTGACGATATGTATAATACCAACTAGCATGTTCCCGGCGAGTCCTGTTCGGTGTACTCATAACTCAATGAGCACCTGTATATATCTTAGATGAACCAACTTACACCAATGGCTTGTGAGACCGGCCACCGCCCCTCGTCGGGGTCTCGACTGTATACACTAGTCTACTCTGGAGTATCGATGCCCTGTCTCGAAACTCCCTCGACTAGGGACCATTTAAGGATGTGCTTATAGACCCCAGCTCCCACGTATATGATCGCCATCATACTGCTGGCAGTCAAGCAAGAATCCTATGGGCTCTATCAACATGCAATAGTGAACTAAAGCATGTACACGATGATAAAGACAAACCAGATAGCATACTATCATCTCGAGCAAGACTGTTCTATCGGTATAGGTCCTCCCTCAATCATTGCAACCACGTATCTGCGATCCAATAATTGACTTTGAGGGCACTATATCCAACAATAGATATAGCTAGTTAAGGTTTTTGTTAAGATCCTGGAGTTTAGGTCGGTGTTGCATAGTATGAAAAAATCGTTTTTGTAAATTCCGCCTTCCCGCGAACCCACGGGGTGCACGACATCGACTTACAAATCCTGGAGGAACAAAGGGAAGCAGTGAAGAACATATCAGAATGTTCTTAGAGTAAGGTAATGACAGCCTCCTTCAGGATGCAATTACCAGTTGTGCCTTTCAAGATGACCTGGATGATAGAATGGTTGTCACAGTTATAAATTTATTCTCTTTTGAGGGGAAGTATGTTGGAAAGGTATCCAAGTGGATACTGAGGTAGACATGGTGCGGGATGCTGACTCAATAGAGGATACATCCTAAGAAATTTGTTGGTTAAAGCCGTTCTTTTATGAACTTGGTCCTATCAGGTATCTAGACAAATTCTAAGGCAGGGTATTGCGCAGTTCAGGAGATAGTTGATCTCCGCGAAGTTGAGATATAGAGAGAGATAGTTAGAAGCATTTTAGCGGATCCATTCAATGAGGCTATTTCTCGAACACGCGGAATTTTAGTAGAGAAGTTGGGTATTCGGTAGCACGTGAGCTGTGGTTATGCGATATAGCAGTAATTGGCCTTAAGTGCAACTAGGAGATTGTTGGCTATAATGCCTTCAAGGCAATTATTGTAATAGAAAGTTGGCAATTATGATAATTGAAGGAGGACCTATATAGGTAGAACAGTCTTGCTCGATATGATAGTATGCTATTTGGTTTGCCTTTATCATTGATGTGTATACATTTTACTGGTTATTACGTATCGCTAATACATAATGATAAAGCACATAGGATCTTTGCTTGACTACCAGAGTTATAATGGCGATCATACTTGTGGGAGCTTGGTAGTCCATAAGCACATCCTTTAAATATCCTTACTCGTGGGGGTATCGAGACTGGGTATCGATATTCCAAAGTAGACTAGCGTATACGTTTCTAGACCCCGATGAGGGGCGGTGGCAGGTCTCATAGCCATTGGTGTGTTGCACCTAAGATTGTATACATGTGCTCACTGGAGGTGAGTACACCGGACGGACTCACCGATAGCTTTTAGATGGTACTATACCTATTGTCAGACAACAGTTCTCAGGTGACATGCTTACAGATAGTATATTGACCTGAGGTCATCATTTGTCTCGTGTGAGTTCCTACTATACTTTGATTACTACCCTGCCATAGTTCTCCTGAGTCATGTAAACATTTTTTAGTTGGGTATTGTCCCGAGCCATATGGAGGCAGTGAGCGATCGTTTGGGATTCGTCTCTCCCGATATAGAGAATCGATGTCGTACTGTATTCGGTTGGCCATCACCATAAATCCCTAGTCAGGGTGGATGAGATTTACTGATTGTCGATCAGTAGTTTTTCGGTAGGTGATGAGCTTCATACCGACACGACTTATCGCGTTATTAGGGGTCTGACTTTATCCACCCCTAGGCCCAGTATGCGATACTCTTAGACGAAGAGACCAGACTGTACGGAGATTGTCACTAACAGGCTCTGTAGGAATACAGATGAGTTTTCTCGTCGGCCTTCCTTTCATTCGATACCTGGGTAGCTGTTATATACAACAAGTGTCACTGACGTGCATGTGGTTAAACCCACTGCCAGTGTATTGTCGAGTCTTTAGAGTCCCATACAGAGGGTTTTCCGGTCCAGGAGAAACGATGTTGTATGTGCGTATTTTGATATGCACTCAGGTCGATTAAATACGTGTATTTAGTGCACGTACTTTAATTGGACATTTTGATAATACTAGCAGGTTTGAAAGATAGCTGGATCATTGTGAGCTATTATTATGTCTCTCTCGTTATCTCTATTTTGGTATTCATATTACGGTATTTGTATTTTGACACAAATGATGTATTTATACGAATACGACTATTTATATAAATACGGATATTTGTATCTTAATACGGATGCGAATATTTTTATCTTTATACAAATACGGGTATTCGTATTTTTATACGAATACGGGTATTCGTATTTTTATACGAATACGGTATTCGTATTTTGATAAGAATACAGATACATGTATTTTGATACATACTTGGTTTATATACATGTATGCATGCATGTGTGTGTATTGATGCACACATTTTTTTCTTTTGTATTTGAAAGCTTAGAGTTGTGTGTGGGCTCATGACTCATAAGATGTCTCATGTGGTGAGTCACACAAAATTTTCATAACTCCATTTTGGATAAGAGAGAAAAGTGAGAAGAGAATGGCTAATGAATTATTATTCATACATCCATTCTTCATTTTCTTTCTTCTTCGCTTTTGAGCTCCCATTTTTTAGAGGAAAAATTGCAAAGAGAGAAACTTGAGATTACTACCACTACATCAATCTCACAAATAATTCTTAGCAAGTTTTGTTTGTGAGTTGTTTCACTTGATTTTTGGATGTGAAGCTAAAACTCGATTCAAATTCTCTTGGGTGGATCATCTTCGACAAAGAAGACCGGCGACCAAGCTCGTTCCCGACGACTTCGGAGCCGAGCCAGAGTCAATGGAGCGGTGTAGGGGTCCTCCGCAATTGCGCGGACATGCTACAAAGGTAGCTAGCCCCCTAACCTTGTATGTTTAAGTTTTTTAATTAGTGTTTGGTATCTATTCTAGGGTATAGGTCACTAGTGCTCGCTTTAAATTTTTGTTTTCGCTTCCGCTTCCGCTGCGAGTCTTGCGGCTCGAGCATTAGGGTCTTTACAACTACCACACAAAATTATAAAAACCCTAAATCTAGAGAAAGAAGAGTGAAGCCTAACCTTTGTGGAGCAATCGACATCGAGGTAGGAAGAGGATCGGATTCGAGCTTGAGGGAGGGTGTCGAGCTTGGAGGAGGATAAAGGAACCAAATTGGTGGCGGCCTGAGCAAGGAGGAGGTGGAGGCAACCTGATTTTGCAGGAGGAGGCGGCTTTGAATCAAGAATGGAGGCAGAGGATCTACAACGGCATCGCTTAGCATCGTTTAAGGGAGGGTGGAGGTCGAGTGGAGGTCGGGGGTGGAGCGTTGAGCGTCGAGGGGGCATGGAAGTTGATCGGAGGCCAGCGACCGAGGTTATGGGGGAGTGGAGGTCGAGGGGGCGTAGAGGTCGACGAGGGAGGTCGAAGGGGTGTCGAGGGAGGTCGGCGTGGACTGGCGGTCGACAACGAGCTCGATGGAGGGTCGACGACAAGCTTGAGAGAAAGAAGAGGAGGCTGGAGTTTGGGGGCTAGGGTATGATCTCAAATTCGAGGCCCGTGAGCTTTGTTCATTTTAGAGGGTTATTCCATCGGGCAAAGCCCGAAGAAATATATGTCAAAAATAATTGAAAACTTTGGGCCCACAGTCTCAACTTAATCAGCTTTATTCCGTCGGATTACAATCGACGAAATAGAGTGCCTGACAAAATAGCCCTGTATTTCTTATAGTGTCGGCGGCTGTCCAATTGACTACGGTCACTAATCGGTGGGCAATGCCTACGGTCGGTGCCAGCGTGCGAAAGCGAGGGTGGCAGTTGATCGGGAAATGGTGACGGTCAGGAACACTGGTGACCAGTCAATGGACGACAACGGTCAGCGGTCGATGTCGACGATGGTGACTACCATTCGAATGGTGCTTACTTGGTGGAGGCGGCCAATAAGTGGGAATGCTGGTTGCTGCCAATCGACGATCCCCGACTTGGCGACCGCAGCTATCGAAGGGCAGCGACGGTGTGTCGGCGACGATTGGTGGAAATGGAGGAGGACGACGGCGACGATGACGAGGGTGGTGTCCGGTCGGCGGTAAGCGATGGTGATGGCGGTGGCGGGCGACGACTGGTCAGAGACCGGCAGCGATGGGATGGGTAGACAGTGGTTGAAATTAATGATATCTAGAGTTGTGTTATGATTTGGAGGTTGATGGATTTTCCTATTTTTGTGTAGTATAACTTGAATGGAAAATTTCAAAATTCTAATTCTAGAATTGTGAAATGCTAGTTTCCAATAACACTGCAATTTCAAATGAGCTGGGGCTAACAGAACATTTCAAATTTGGGATTTGGATATTGAAATGACTCGAGCCCCTGTATTTCAAGAACCATGAATTTCAAAATCATTTTTGACGATCATTTTGAAATAATTCCTTAACATTTTAAAATGTCAGTCATTTAATTCAAAATCCATATGCGTTTTAAATAAATGAAATCAAATGATTCTACGACATGGAGACAACCGGCGACGGAAAGACGCTAGGGACTAGAGCCATTTGGCTAGCGGTTGCTAGCGACAGTCATTGGAGAACGGTTTCGGCATCAATGGTGAGTAGTTTCCAGCACGGTAATCCTTGATAGGCGTTTGACCGGCAGGAGTCATCGAAAAACGGTCGTCAGAGGACGGTTGCCGATGATTGTGATTGATGGAGTGTGACAGTCGATGGTAGTGGTCAATGGTCGCAGGCGTTTGCAGGTAGCTATCATTGGCGCACGATTGCTGACGACAGTCGCCGACAAAAGGTCATCGTCGGGATGCTGTTGCCAGCAAAATTCCTGTTGGGCAATTGTTGTCGATGAACATGTATTAACAGCAGTCGACAATTGATGGATGACGGTGATAGCCGGTGGACGACGACGGTATGCGGTTGATGGCTGACGGGGACGGTTGTCGACGGTGGACTGCAGCCAGCAGTTATATATGTTTGATATAGTGCTTTCAAGGTAATTATTGTAATTGCAGGCACACGATTATAATAATTAAGAGAGGACCTATACAGGTAGGACAATCTTACTCGAGATGATAGTATGCTATCTGGTTTGTCTTTATCATTAATTTGTACACGTTTTACTTGTTATTACGTGTTGCTAATATATAAAGATGAAGTTAGTAAGATTCTTACTTGACTACCAGTATTATGATGGCGATCATATACGTGAGAGTTGGGTAGTCTATAAGCGCATCCTTAAATGTCCCTAACAGTGGAAGTATTGAGACTGGGCATCGATATTCCGGGGTAGACTGGTGTATACATTTCGAGACCCCGACGAGGGGCGGTGGCCGGTCTCACAAGTCATTGGTGTTATGTCACCTAAGATAGTATACAGGTGCTCATTGGAGGTGAGAACACTGGATGGACTCGCCGAGAACTTCTAGATGATATTATATCTATCGTCAGATGGAAGTTCTCGAGTGGTATTAGTACATGTTAGTCTTTTGACCTGAGATTATCATTTGTCTTGTGTGAGTTTCCACTGTACATTGATTACTACCCTACCACGGCTCAAAAGAGTCATGCAAACAGGTTTTAGTTGGGTACAGTCCCGAGCCACATAGAGGCAGTGAGCGATTGTCGGGGATTCGTATCTCCTGATATTAGGAGTCGATGTCATACTGTGTTCGGTTGGCTATCATCCTAAATCCGTGGCTACGGTAGATGAGATTTACTGATATGAGTTAGTAGCTTCTCGGTTGGTGATGAGCTTGAATCCGACATGACTTATCGGGTTATTTAGGGTTTGACGTTTCCACCCTTAGATCCGGTATGCGATACTCTTAGAGGAAGAGACCAGACTGTATAGAGATTATCACATTCAGGCTCAGTATGGTACGGACGGACTTGATTGTCGACCTCCTTTTCGACAGATATTTGGATAGCCATTACATACAGCTAGTGCCACTGACGTATTTGTGGTTTTTGGATTTATCTAGTAAATCACCGCCAGCGTATTGTCGAGTCTTTAAAGTCCCGCACAGAGGATTTTTCCGGTTCAGGCGATATGCTGTAGATGACATATGTTGGTACATATAGGATGTCCGATTAAATACGTGTACATGCTACACGAACTTTAATCGGACGATTGATAATACTAGCGGTTTAGGGTTAAGCCGGATTATTAAATCAGGTTTTGATTTATATATATATATATATATATATATATATATATATATATATATATAATCACTATTCATTTTCTCTCTCTTGGCTATTCGTATTTTGGTACGAATACGCGTATATGTATTTCGATACGTATACCGAGTTATATTCCGTTTTTGTACGGAATTTGTTCTAGAAGATGGACACTTCATTTCTTGATTTTTTCTTTAAAGAAAATAAAAAATGAGGTGGAGGATGAGATGTAAAAAAGTATAGTGTAGAAAGGTATGGCCTTGGTTTTAAAAATTCATAAAATCATTTGTGATTACTATTTCTCCATGGTTGTAAAAAGATGAGCCATATTCTTTTCTATACCTTGATTTTTTCTTCATTTGAAGATTTAGCCATTTTTCTTCATGGCTTCTTCTTCTTCACCTCCTTCTTCTTCTAGGTAGCTTCATTTGAGCTTAGAAAAAAGAGAAAAGACAGTGAAAATATTTCTACATCCTCACTCTCCATTTGTAAGGAGCTTAGAGCGTCGGTCGCTTCACTGGGTGAAGCCGGAGCTTGGATCGGTTTTCCTCAGGTGGATTATTTTCGACAAGGGCGGTCGCCACTCAAGCTCAAGCTCAATCCGGACAATATACACGGAGCATGGAGGGGTCTTCCACGATTGGGTGGACACGCGTCAAAGGTAATATTCCATATTTTTGCATGCTTGGTTTGCTAGTTTAGACATTTGGATCGATTCTAGGTGCGGAGTTCCTTCATGTTAGCTTAAAATTTTTGTTTGCCGTTTGCGTTTCCGCTGCGCCGCGAGCATTAGGGAGCCCTACAATATATCGGTCGGTGGCAACGGCTATCGTCAATTGCCAACAGAGGGTTGCCAACAATGTGCACTGATGTGCGATTGCCGGAGATTGTCGGTGACGACCAGTTGTCGATGGCCGGTTCCGGCATCATTCGGCGGCCGTTGGTGGACTGTTGTTGCCGGCGGAGGGCGGCACTCGGCGGCAGGCATACGTTGGTCACCGGCGAGCTGTTGTCGACGACAACCGCCATGTGCGGTTGCCGGCTGCCAGCATCCCCGGCAGGCTGCTCGCGGCGGGTCGTTGCCAACGGTAGCAGTCCACGACATGTTTTTTTATGGCTGTTGTCAGCGTATGGCTGTTGGCAACGCTCCTTTGCGGGAGGTGACAGCAGTGGGCGTAAATGGTTGCATGGCAAATGATGACACCATCATAGCTTATGGTTTTGACAATTTTAGATTTCGAGCGGAACGCAGTGATTTTGAGAATCAATGTTTTAATTAAAATTTTGCATGTTTAAAAATCTTGTTCTATTGTTTCAATTAGACACCACTACTAACATTCTATTTTAAAATGCTAACTATAAATGACTTGGACTAACACTCCTTTTAAAATTCTATCAAATTTTAGATATTTGATTTTCCAATGAAACCTTCTTTAAAAAAGGAGTAGTGTTGGGCAGAAAGAGGAAAAGGAGTAGTTAATGTTAAAGTGGAATTTTGTATAATTTCTTTTCATCGCCGCAAAGGAGAAGAATCCAAGTCATCAATCAAATTGCTTCAATATATAGAGATATGCTGGCATATATATATCAGTGCATGATAGGCGATATCAGCAATACCATCTTATATAGTCGATTTATAAATTAGTTCATTTAATTGCACACCTTATCCTGATTTATAAATTAGTTCATTTATGGCGACAAGCATATAGGTTCATATCGATATTTGAACATGGAAAATATAGCTTGCATTGTCATCCAGTTATTTATAATATTAGATTTATTATTTTTTGTATATTAATATTTGTTTTTGTTTTATTGTTATAGATTCACTCCCCCTTCACCTCCGTCGGTCGTTGGCTGGCCTCCAGTGAGTGCATCTCGTAGAAATTTGGCTGGTAATTAGTTTCTTTTTCTAATTGTGGTTACATTACGAGTATTTTGATATAAGACATATATATTTCTAAATTTCTAAATCATCAGGTCCCAGTCCGACAAAACTCGAAATGGACGGCGAGAAAGATGCGAAAAAAGCCAAGATAACCGAGAATGAAGAGATCAAGAATATCTTGCCTGATCAAGTCAAGCCAACAATGTTTGTTAAGGTAAACATGGAAGGCTATGCAATAGGGAGAAAGATCAATCTCAAGGCTCATGATGGATATGAGTCCCTCTCTCATGCTCTTCATAAATTGTTCAACAATTTCCTTTTATGTAAGTGACATGCCTTCCTTCTTCACTTGGTTCTTTTTTGTGGTATATAGAGTAGCTTAAAATGATTTCCTCAATTAACATATTCAACTACTTTTCTTTATCCTTTCTTTTTCATACTAAATTTATCATTTTTTGGTGGAAAAATGTAGTTTTTATTTATACTCATGGTACAATTAGTTACATGCTTGTAGTTTGCTAGCTATTTAAGGTAAATAAATGAGGTGCAGTTTAGACAAAAAATAAGAGGTCATATTTTCATAGAATTTAATTAACATTTTCTTCTTCTTTTTCTAAATATCTTTGTCAATAATCTCTCAATGTTTAATTTATTTTGCTTTAGCTAATTTATTCTCAAGCAACTCGCCGCAAGAAGAGCAAGATGAAGATAACAATTCCGACTTCGTTCTCCTTTATGAAGATCATGAAGGAGATAGGATGCTTGTTGGTGATGTGCCTTGGGAGTAAGTCATTTTTGGGTGTATTGCTTCATTCTTTTTATAATTAATTTGTTAATTTTGTTTTATCTTCCTTGCATTTATTTTGTCAAAAGTATCTAAATTAAGAAAGCTTTGCAGGCTGTTCTTGACCTCTGTGAAAAGGCTATACATTGCTCATAACAAAACACCAAAAAGAGGTACATACACCTATCTTTATTTTCAATCAATTATTTTTATTGAACATATATATATCTAGCTTTTTTGTTGCATTTGTGTGAAATTTTCAGATGATGAAGATGCGACTGATGAGCCAAAGTGAGCAATATAGCCACATCACTAACAGAAATGAAGAGATTGGAGAAGAAAATTGCACTAGGCTCTGTTTTTTTTTGTTTTTTTTGTTATGTGCATTAATATTACTCTTAAGTTTGATGATCACTAGAGTTTGAGAGTTTTTTCTGTTATTTTTGTACCATGTTATGTAATGAAGGTTGATTAATTAGTGTGGCCTCTTTGGACGCTATATATGTAACCGAATGCAAATGGAATAGTCATAAGTAGCTGTTTTTGATGATTCATGAAATTTCTATAAGGTAAATCTACATAATACATTATGGATTGAGCCAAATAGATGTAATACAAAATGAGGAAAATGGCCATTATAGATGTAATACATTTTTTTTTGGACGAAATAAGAGCAGGGTATTAGTACCCGTATCACTATTCTATATTAAAAACAAAATAGTGAAGGTTTTACAAAGTCATATTACATCAACGAAGTCAAACACAACAACTTAGCCCATTTAAACCACAACCAAAACATATAAAAAGGCAACCAAAGAACTCATGCAGTACAAAATCATAAGTAGACACAAGAAATTCAGTAGCTCAGGTTGAGGACATATAGCAATAAGACCAGCTCGAGAAAATACTGATGGTGTCATTAAAATTTTGATATTACAGAGGCCCAACATGTTTCCAGCTTTAGCTGATGGTGTCAATTAGACCCAACATTTTTCCAGCTATAAAGCATCAACATTAGACCCAACCTTTTCTTTTTCCAGTAAAACTTAGGAAAGAAAAACAGCAAGGACCCAAACCTTACTACCAAAAAGCAGGACACAAAGTGAAGAAGAATATACAGTGAGAAATGAGGAAACCATTCAAAGCCTATGGATAAAAAGACTACTTAGTTATGTTAACAACAAGATCATTAAAAATCCATGAGTTCAGGACCCAAAGAAAGTAGGGGAGATTCCTAAAGTGGCCAATACAAAAGGTAATAGAAGAGAGCATGTGCCAAACAATAACTTACAATGTGTGGAATTACAAGACATGTAATTATATCAACTAAAGGGCTCAAAGGTAGTTGTTGCGACAAGATGATCACGAAGCAAGAACACAGACGATATAAAGAAGTAATCAAATCACATGTAAATGAGAAATACAAGTACCAACCAATAGGCGAAGACAAAGCTTTTATTAATATTCAAAAGTGGAGGAGTACAAAATCGATGAACGAATACAAAATCCTTCAAAACCATAGCTCTCTCAAAATAACAAAAATGTTCTCTCAAATATCACAAAAGCTATTTCAAAGGCCATCTCATCTAGGGTTTTAAAATACTACATAATATATAGTATTATAAAAGATAGATTTAAATAACTAATTTCCCAACTAACAAATATCCGGCTCATGACGATGGCAGACGTCTTATGAAGGAAGTACAGACGTTTACTTAAGAGCCTTCAAAACAACAGAGCGTTCCCGACGTCTGAAGAAGGAGGTTTAGACGTCTGGTCTTGAGATTTCGAAAGTACAAAGCGCTTCTAGACGTATGATGTGTTCTATGTAAATGAATAGCAAGAGATAGAGGAAGAAGAGGAAGATATTGAAGGAGAAAAGAAGCCTTTGAGAGAGATCTCTCTATTGTGGCTTTTCTGTATATATATTATTAATCTCTAAAATATTGTTACAATCAGATCAATAAGACAATCTCTCAATCATATTTAGTTGTAACTAAATCTCTACAAAATCTTTAATATAAAATTTTCCAAATATACTGCAACCGTGCGAGCCAGACGTCTGACTCGCATAGGGACAGACATCTGGTCTGCACTCTGTTAGAGCAGTACTCAAATCCATAAATCTGTCCCTTCCAGGTGCAGACGTTTGGCTAGCGCTCTATTAGCTCACTAGTCAATACCAGACGTCTGACCTAGAAGTGAAAGATGCCTGGCGTTATGATCAGACGTCTGAGCTGAAGGTTCGAACTGTTGGCCTGCTTGCTTGCCCGATGATTTTGAGTCGTTATTACGCCCCTCAAGCTGAACGGCGGCTGGACGACATTGAGCTTGAAACACAGTTCGACAAAGTGTAGTCTCGAGAGTGGTCTGGTAAGAGCATCGACACTTTGATCACGTGTGGAGATGTAGAGCACAATAAGTTGGTTGTCAGCGACACGTTCGCGAACAAAATAAAAGCCAATTTCAATATGTTTAGTGAAAGCGTGGAAAATAAGATTAGAAGTAAGGTACGTAGCGCCAATGTTATCACACCACAATACAGGTGGGAAATGATCGAATCCTAGCCCATGAAGTAAGGATTGAAGCCAAATGAGATCGGCCGTGGTATTTACTAGCGCCTTGTACTCAGCCTCTGCGCTTGAGTGAGCGACTGTTGCCTGTTTCTTGGAGCTCCATGAAATAAGATTGCGATCCAAGAAGATAATGTAGCTGCTAGTAGAACGACGATCTACAGTATTCCCAGCCCAGTCAGCATTACTGAAAGTATGCAGATGTCGTGGTAAATTTAGGTAGAGAAGAAGGCCATGTGAGTGCATGCCCTGAAGATAGTGTAGGATGCACTTAACTAGCGACCAATAGTGCTTAGTAGTAGAATGCATATGCTGACAGGCCCGATTGATTGCGAAGGAGACATCGGGGAGAGTGATGGTGACATATTGAAGAGCGCTCACAACATTGCTGTACACATAAGGATTGACGATGAGAGTGAAAAGCAGATCATCGGTAGTCGTGACGGTGGCCATAGGTGTGGACATCGGACGCGCGGCAGTCATTTTGGAGTGCTTAAGAATATCAACAGTATATTATGACTGAGATAAAAGGCAGCCATTGGGGTGAGGATAGAGTTCGATCCCAAAAAAATACTGAGCGACACCAAGGTCATGAATGGAGAATTCCCATTGAAGAGAGGCAATAAGATCAGTAACACCTCTTGATCGGAACCAATGATTAGAATATCGTCGACATAAATCAAGATATAAATTCGTAAGCGTCGGTTTCAACGAAAGAACAACGAAGTATCGGTCTTGGAATTATGAAAGATGAGCTGAAAGAGTCGAGTACTCAGACGTTTGAACTAAGCACGAGGAGCCTGACGAAATCCGTAAAAAGAGTGATGCAGTCGATAAACATGATTGGGAAATTGAGGGTGAGTGAAGACGGGGGCTGATCCATATAAACCACTTTCTCGAGATGACCATATAAAAATGCATTCGATACATCCAACTGTCGCACTGGCTAACCTGAGATGATCGCAGTTGCAAGAATCAAGCGAATCGAGGTGATCTTGATAACTTGACTGAAAGTGTCAAAGTAGTCAACACCGGGTCATTGCCGAAACCAATTGGCCACGAGCCGCACCTTGTGACGTTCAATCGAACCGCCAACATGATATTTCAGCTTAAACACCTATTTTCTCCTGACGATATTGAAATGAGATTGGCGATTGAAGAGCGACCATGTGCCATTACGAAGTAGGGTATCGAATTTAGAGGACATGGCCGCACGCTACGACGGGTCCTTGGATGTCTGGGTAATGTAGGTGGGCTTGACCGAAGCAGTTGTAAGAAGTGTTGTAGGTAATGTGTAACTGCTGGTGAGCGTGCGAGGTAGCGGAAAATCAATGACCAGATCAGTGGATTTATAGATATTGGCAAGAGAGCGCATGCGAAGAATAGGGACTCATCGGAAGTGCTCAGTGAGGTGGTGGAAGGGAGTCCGAGAGCAGGGAGGATTGTGCTGAATATTAGGGACCAAGTACATCTGCAGGTGGAGACCGAGGAGCACTTGTGTGAGCGGGACTAGGAGTTGATGGTGGGGAGCTCGCCGGAAAAGGAGCGACCGCAGACGAGCGGCTAGGTTGAGTAAGTTACGGCGACTGGCATGGGGGAGGCCCAAGGATGCCAGCCGCACTAGGGGAGGCGATGACCAGTACTAGTAGTAAAACTGGGTTTGGAACAAGGCTAAAGCCAATGATGCACACTCCTGGAAGGGGCGCAGTGTTCTGCAGCAACATGTAGGAGAATATGAACTTGAAAAGGGAAAACAACTTTCATCAAAAATAATATGCTTAGACATATACATTCGTCCGGATTGTACGTGAAGACAACGGTAACTATGGTGTTGAGTATTATAACCCATGAACACATTGAGATCAGACCGATTAACAAGTTTATGTGGGGCGTAGTGATGAAGCCAAGGATAACACGTATATCCAAATATGCGGAGAAAGGTATAATTAGGATAGTGATAAGATAATTTTTGGAGAGGGGTGTCGTTGTGAATGAATGGTGTAGGAAGACGATTAACCTCATCCTAGTAATGAGAAGGGATGGAGGCATGAGCAAGAAAAGCACGAGCGATCTCAATAATGTAACGGTGTTTGCATTCCGCTATCCCGTTTGTTCGGGAGTGTGGGGGCAGGAAACACGATGGAGGATACTCTCGGTGGCTAGATGACGATGAAGAGACTGATATTCACCACCCCAATTAGATTGAAATATACTTATTTTCCTATTGAAATAAAGTTCAACATGGCATTGAAAGCAATAAAAGATATCAAATAAATCAGACTTATTACATATCAAAAACAACCAGGTAAATTTGTTATAGTCATTAACAAGGTAACATAATAACGGAAACCAGTGTGAGATAAAATAGAAGCAAGGCCCAAAACATTAGAATAAATTAAATCTAAAGGTGCCAATGACACTCTTGATGACAATTCAAAAGATAGTTTATGGCTTTTGGACTTCATGCAACTAAAACAGATTGACTCTCTACGACTCTTAAAAGTTGGTAAATGAAAATTAAATAGAATTCTGATTACAATTTTTAAGGCAGGATAACTTAAGAGAGCATGCCATGAGAAAGTAGAGGTACGTTCGCCAACAACTGCGGTGGAAGACGAGACATTTGGAAGAGGCAATTGGTACAGTCCATTATTGAGGTGTTCTTAAAGTTGGACTGTTCCTGACTTCGGATCCTTCACAAAACAATCAAACGGGTGAAACTCAAAAATAACATTGTTATCTTTAGTAAATTTATGAAAAGATAAGAGATTTTTCATTATTGAAGGAACATGAAGAATATTGTTCTTGTGAAGTGATCGAGAAGAAGATGGAATTGCTGTGTGACCATATTTAAGAATACTCAAACCCATACCATTACCTACACGTACTGTATCTGTACATTTATATGGGGCTACCGAGAGGAGTTGAGTGTAGTCTTGCGTCATACAATGAGTTGCCCTTGAGTCAGGGTACCAGTCATAAGAAACAATGCTTGGACCGTGTTCAGTCGAAAATATTGCACTTTTGATATACCATTTTCCTTATATCTAAAGGTGTTTATTATAAATATAGAACATATTTGGGTTTATCTGCAAAATACTATTTACCATATGTTTATATATTATAATTAACATTATGAAAGAAAATATATGCATATAATATTTATAAGATATTTTAATAATTTAAATATGCATATCATATCAAATAATATTAATCAAATTTCTAAAAGATTCATTACCATATAAAATAATTAAGATTATATCTCTAATATAATAAATATTACTAACATTATTCATGGAGATATTGAGCAAAATTTAGCTCAGGACAGGAGATCAAGATATTCGAGATGTTGGGAATCAAAAATCTGTCGATGAAGTTCCATTAAATCATAAAATCAATACCGGCAGAGACTCAGAGAAGATTTAAAGAATCCAGATATCACATAAATCTCTACGTGTCAATATAAGGCAGCTCCTGAAATTGGAAACCCTAAATCTTCCAACTGGCCGCCCAACCGCGGCCTACGAGGCAGAGATCGAGAGCAACTTCTTCTTCTTGTAATCTAAACTCGAAGGATTTGTACTTGTAATGTTGATTAATAAAGGTAGATCATTTGCTTAATTATTTCGCATTTAATTTCTGCATCATGATTTTCTTCTCTATCCTTTCTTCTTTTATCTTCATCATGCGCGAATAATTCTCCGCTTGATAGGGTTCGCAGGATTAGGATAGAACAATAAATGAGAAAATATTTTAACTTCTTTTACGTCTTATGAAGTTTATAAACATAAGCAAAAGAATTGTTAACATCCTAATCAGGCACGCTATTAATTTATTGATAGTCTTGATGACAATTTGAGATCAGATTAACAATTGTTCTGTTAAGGGCTAGATATGAACAAAGATCAATGAAGGGACAAGGGTCAATAGTGGGGAAACCCTAGTTTCTTTCAAGAACCCTAATCATCATTCATCATTATCAATTTAGTTTTAAATCTATCAAAAGATAAAAAGAGTCGTCTTTAATTAATCAACCATTACTACTAAATTCTAACGAACCCTACAAACCCTCTTCTTTAATTAATCACCCATTATATATATCTATCTATCTATATATATATATATATTCTACATCCGTGTTTAACATAGATCTAGAATCTATTTTTCTTTCTTGTTTTATTTTATTCAACTCGTCTAAAGTAAGATTAAAAATTCCACGTATCCCTGCGGACGATCCGTACTCATCTCGGCTAGCTACATGCGACACCGTTATTGATTGTGGTTAATTTTATTCACTACAATCACTTTTTTCACATCAATCAAATGGTGCCGTTACCGGAGATACATGCGTAATTTTTTTCTTGCTATTCGGGTTGAATTCTTATTCTATCCATATTATAAAAATAAAACAAAACTGCAACTTGCATATTTAACAATTAGTGTGTGATTTATGCGAGAGAATCTAGAGTCACTGGAACGAGAAAATTGAGATTCAGAGACCTTAGAGGACCAGAGGAGCAAAGGAGGCCATTGTAGAAAAATTGTCAAGAGAACCCTAATTTCTGCGGCAGAACCGCGGTAGAAGCATCATTTTGGCGGCGGAACCGCGGCGGACTTAGGGAGTTGTCCCCCCAAATTTCTCTGGTATCTTCTTCATATCTTTATCTCTTCTCTGAGATCCAATAATTTTATTTTCTGCAGGATTCTTTACAAAATATCGCCGCTCAAAAATCTTTTGCATGTTTTGAAATTGATTTGGTTGTGCATATTTTAAAACGGACTTTAAGGGGCAAGACCAAAATTCAGATTAGGCGGAGATTTCTTCACCCTTCCTAGGCCGTACAGATCACTCAACGTGCATGCGCATAAACCTACATTAATAAAAAAATATCTAGACTAAGCTCTAAGGACTGTTGCGCTTAAATAAGGATGGAGGAAGGTCATGGGTAATCTATCGCTTATCCGCATTATTTTTGTGGTGTCTAAGGCAGGTCTGACTAAGGAAATTGGTTTCTTAATTTGGCCCGCTATTTCGGTGATTCGTATAGCGGATACCTCCCACTTACCTGGCCACAATAGTAATAAAGAGATGGTAGATGATTGATTCTGCGGCTTGTCCTTTGGAAGTCTAGGAGCGGTCTAGTGCTTGACCTCGGTGATCTTAGTTTTAGGTTTGTTTGTACATTTTGTGATTTGTTGAATCAACTCTCAAGTCCCACTTTCAAAGCAAAACAAGCCAAATAGAGCTTAAATCTTTCCCCTTACTCTTTTCTTTTCACCTTCTTATAATGGGTAACCCAAACAGACGAACTCTTGCCGAGTTTTGCTATCCAGAACCAGATATTTCTTGTTTTTGTAATCGTTTCGGTATACCATCCGACTCTACCATGTCTTTGAGAGCGGAAAGAAACAGTTAGACTCCTCACCAAAATTCAACATATTCTTATGTTGATAATATGTTTAAAGCGAGTGAGGGTACTTCTAAACACATGTCCATTGCTGAGTATATTGCAAAGATCGTATCCCAAAGTTTCAATCCAGTCAAACCGTTAGGACAACAAACACCATTATTTCCCGAAGAAAGTATTGCTACTCGTTTTGCGGCGTATATGACATCTGTTACCAGTCGCCAACCAATTAACCAATCTCACTATTCTTCTTATCACAATATTGATCCTACTCATGGCCATTTTTCATAACCATTCGATTTCTATCAATACTACCCGACTTTTACACCTTGTCTAGACATTTCTTCTGAACAGTTATTTGGGACTTTCACCTATCCACAAGAATTTCAATCTTTTATTGAAAGCCCTTCACAACCCATGTCTAGTCTTGAATGGTCATTGGAAGAATTTCGAGTAGTGTCGCGTCAGATAGAGGAATTGAATGCATCCATGGCCGCTCTCATACAACCCAACAAATGAGCAACTAGTTTCCAACTAGCTCAAAATTTTCCAATGTATGATATAGCAACAGGACGAATTGAGAATTTGAGTAATGAGAGAGAGCAGTACACCCTTCCAAATTAAACTTCCCCATCCCAAATTGAAATCCACAACTCCAGTTTCACAAATCTATCGAGTACACCAAATTATTCAGCAATTGAAGATAGAATGTTTGATGAGTTCTGAGACTTTGTAGTGTTTAATTTACCCGATTGTGAATGGTCCATTTCAAGTGAAACCACACCCAATCCTTTTGATCTCTACACCTCAACTCTAAAACCAAAATTGATTGAAAACCATGCTTTTGATGAAGTGTCTGAGAATTTTAACTTTCACTTGATTGAGGATATTGACACCGGGAAAATTTTGGATGATAAACCCACAATTTTGGATGATTTTTTCTCACTAATTCATCAGGTCCTTTCACTTCCGTGTGGACATTATCTCGAACCATTAACTGTTTTTCCCAAACCCCATATGCGTCTGGAAATTGATGATAAATGCATGACCGAAAAGCAGAACGATATTCAGCCTTCATTTCCCACATCTGGTTCAACAATACTCGACACCCAAATTTGTTTACCCATTTCATCATCCATTTTCTTTGGCTCTTCTTCTAATCTTCCTTTAATTTTATCGAGTGTTGATGGATCACACTCCGATATTTCGAGTTCGATAATTTTAGAAAGACCACTTGATTTAGACCCCTTTGAGAATGAGGTAGATGAGTTTTTCAAAGCTCCTACCTCCATAATTTTTGACAAATCAAGTATGTTGAATTCTGGCGCGACACTAATTGACATTGAAACGTTCAATTGGCATCGATGAAAGTTTCGAAGATATTTTCGCCGACAAACTCGCATTCCTAAACAACACGGATTTTGTGATTAATCAACATCCACCCGAAGAAGTTGAACCACCACTATTTCTTCTTATCCCATACGAGAATGTGACTATTCTTCCTATACCTACTCATTCACATTCTCGTTTACGTTCACCATCACTGTTCCGTCTCTACCAACCGAGACGTAAACCCGATCGATTCCGCTTCCTATCTCCCCACTTCTTCAAATCTCCGATCTTCCACCAACTATATTGTTACATTAATAAATTCATTGAATGGTTGGTGTTGACTTTTGGTCTTTGTAAAACTTTATATAGACCAATAATTTTAACCCTCTTCATAATTTTAAATGATTAATACTATTTTACTCAAGTTTGGAGGGGGGGGGGAATCTTTTGGCTCTTGAAAGAAAATAAATTTTTAGAAAATTGTGAGCCAAAAATAAGTTTGCGAGAGCATTTCACTGTCATTATTTCTTGTCCCTTTTAATAACTTTTCCTCCCAAGTCTACAGGTTTTTTTTATGGCTTAACAGGTGACATCAGTGAGGACACTGCTGCAAATAGGTTTGGGGGAGGTTTGTGCTTATTCACGCATTATTTTGCATTATCATAAATATAAACACAAATTTTTTTTGATAATGAAAGTTTGAAAGTGAAAAATTACATATGAAAGATAGGAATGGTTTGAGAAAAGCAAGAAAGATATTTTCTGAAACGAAACTAATAATAAGTAGTCATGAGCCGTTGTCCCAAGAGTTAGTAAGATGAAGTAAATTACTAATCCGAGAATAAAAATAAGTTTGAAAAATAGTCCATATTCTTGAGTTCAAACATTTGAACGTTATACCCTAGTATATGCACTGTCACACATCTTGAAACTTGGATAGTAGAGGATACCTTGAAATGCTCTTGTCTAAAAGGCTTAGTATGAAATAAACAAAAAAAATGGTAGAAAAAAATGAATACTGGTTTTGTAATTGCTTAAGGCAGCATAAAAAAAATTGGAAGGGTGTTTTATCACCTAATGAGTTAGACCAACTGGTTTGGGAGCCACTATTAAGCCTTAGGTGTTACAAGACGAGCAATTATGCCTAAATACACGAACACATTTTGTAATCGGTTGGTTAGTATCTCAAAAAATATTAACGGTCGCATGAAAAATATGTGAGCAATTCCATCGAAAATATTCACCGACTCAAAAAGTACTAAGGAAGAAGGACAAGAGTATGATAGCTTGAATTGAATTCTCTAAGTGTAGGGATGCCTTTTACACATACGTAGGGGTATATGATCGTTAATTGAATTCTCTAAGTATTAAAGGCGATGTTTTATTGAGGAATGATGTGATTTCCGACATCTTTTCATGACCATTAAGATAGGGCTCACAGCAACCGAAAATCTAGTGTAGTTGGAAACTCTTATTTTCAAGTTCTTTCTTTTATAATTCTTATCTTAGTACGTAACTTTCATTTTTTTATTATGGGATTTTGTGAGTGTAATCCGCTGAAAACCCCCATGAAACAACACTCCTCCTATTAGGAACACCTAGAGATTTACAGGCTTGTTGCACGTGCTCAGTGCAATCATGTTGCCTACGAAACTGTGCTACTTAGGTTTTTATTTTTCTTTTTCTCCCTCTCTTTAATAACTAGTTTGCTCGGGACGATCAAAGTTAAGTTTGGGGTTATTTGTTCAGTCGAAAATATTGCACTTTTGATATAACATTTTTCTTACTTTTCTTAAATATCTAGATGTGTTTATTATAAATATAGAACACATTTGGGTTTATCTGCATAATACTATTTACCGTATATTTATATATTATAATTAATATTATGAAGAAAAATATATGCATATAATATTTATAAGATATTTTAATAATTTAAATATGCATATCATATCAAATAATCTTAATCAAATTTCTAAAAGATTCATTACCATATAAAATGATTAAGATTATATCTCTAATATAATAAATATTACTAACATTATTCATGGAGATATCGTGCAAGATTTAGCTCAGGTCAGGAGATCAAAATATTCGAAATGTCCGGAATCAAAAATTTGCCGATGAAGTTTAATTAAATTATAAAATCAATACTGGCAGAGACTCAGAGAAGATTTGAAGAATCCAGATATCATATAAATCTCCACGTGTCAACATAAAACAGCCTTGAAATTGGAAACCTTAAATCCTCCAACCCGCCGCCCAACCGCGGCTAAACCATGCATATTGCGGCGGATCCATGGCCGTTATGTGGAATTAGGGTTTGGGATTTTGTGTGTAGGATTGCATAAAAAAATAACCATATTAAGTAACTAGGGTTTCTGATTTGAGGGCTATTTAAAGGACTGAGAGTTAAAGTTAGAAATCATCACCCTTTACACGAAGCAAATCACCGTCAAAGAACAAGTGATCCACGACAGGTCCGTGATTCGACGTGATAAAGCGACATGAATATCGACGGAACATCTACTTCCTACAAGACAGAGATCGAGATCAACTTCTTCTTGTAATCAAAACTCGAAGGATTTGTACTTGAGAATGCGGGGTGGAATTTGTTGATTCTCGGATACGAAGATAATGTTGATTAATAAAGACAGATCATTTGCTTAATTATTTCGCATTTAATTTCTACATTATGATTTCCTTCTCTATCCTTTCCTTTTCTATTTCTATCATGCGCGAGTAATTCTCCGCTTGATAGGGTTCATAGGATTAGGGTAGAATAATGGATGAGAAAATATTTTAACTTCATTTACGTCTTATGAAGTTTATAAAGTTTAGCAAAAAAATTGTTAACATCCTAATCGGGCACGCTATCAATTTATTGATAGTCTTGACCATGATTTGAGATCAGATTAATAATTGTTCTGTTAAGGGCTGGACGTGAATAGATATTGTCACGCCCCGTTTCCCGGTGTACAGGGAGGGGACGCGACTGGCCTCCTACGTATTTACTCAGAAGTAAACACGCTAAGCTTATCTAAGTAATATAAAGTAAAATGTACACAAGAGTTATGAATATAATGATCGGCAACTTTATTTATTAAACATTCTTTTACAGGTACAACTGGAAATGTAAATACATGTTTGGAATGCAATGCCTAAACAATGGCATAAATGAAATGAAAATATGTACAAGTAACTATAGCTCGGGGTCTTCAGAGTACTGCTCCAAGTTCTCCTGGCTTGTCTCGATCTCTAGTGTGTCCGATCCACCTGATAACATTCCAAAGAAAAAGAGAAATAGGAATGTCGTCAGCGAATAATCGCTCGGTAAGTCCCAAAGATGGGTAGAAATAGAATAGATAGAAAGAGAGTATAACTAGAAATGCTTGATTATATTAACGCAGTTGTTTGTAGCTTAGTACAGAATATGCCAGTGTATACGAGAGGAGTCCAACTTACACCGTGGACTTTGGTAACCCGTAATACAAGGCTCCGATGAAAATACCACGGAAAAACGGCATGGATGTAATTACGTCTTTAGTGACCACCTCGTGCCACCTTTAACATGTCCCGTATCAGTCTATGTCATGCCCCGCTTCCCAAAATACGGAATACGAGGGGCTGACAAGGCTAGCTATGCTCCTACGGTTGAGGAAACATCCTGCCGTAGTCAACACTTCGGCTTTTAGCTTTACGTGGTAATCAGTAATCAATGCACAGGTAATGAGAAATGCAGTCACTAAATCGAATCAAATACAAAACACTGACCAGATAAAGATCAAAGAAGTGTAGCGCTGAGTCGCTGATCAAGATGTCCGTAATATCCTCAAGGTATGTCAGGTCCCGGTCCGAGCTAAATCCACTTCTCACTCTGAGCATACATACTCAGGTCATCAGAGCGACACAATAACAATATATGTATGTATAGATACAAATGTGAACCCGTACAATAATGATAAATATGAAACAATAAGCATGGAATAATGACGTGAGCATGAAGTAGCCAATACAGGTAGCTAATAGAGCAGGTAAACAGTAAAGCAGTAAACAGTATGGCAGGTATATTGAATCAGTAAGTAATGCATGTCAATGTCACTAACTCTATCAGTCTCTAGGTCTCACTGTACAGGTCGCAAAACCTATCGTCAGTTTAAGTATGAGAGTCAACCACTCATGAGTATCCCCCACCCAAGGGTAAGACCCAAGGACAAGGGAACACGGGTCCGAGTCGCTCGCTAATAATCAGTAATATCTCCAGAATCGCTGTATGTGCCGGCAATGGGACTCCCGAGATTCTGTTGAACTCACACTCAAACTACCCCATACCCCGTGGTCTACATCAAATACCAACCATAAACTCAAATACCAGTCGGTCCATGGCAAGTCTACGTAAGAACTGGAGGCAGGATCTCCATCAAGCATGTCTCGACTGATACCCAAGATAAATGGATAGTGTTCGGTGCCTTACCTATGACACCCATATAAGTGCTTCCATAATCGTCCCATACCAATTATAGTTACACTCATACATGTCCCATAGACGTCGACAATACAATAAATCAATGGGGTCTGCTGATTGTGTACAAGTACGTGCCACATTCACTTATCCATTCATTCTTAACACTAACGTACTTGCCACAATCAGAACACTAATACCTAACACTGGGTAATGCACACGATCACTTGGTTACCAATGCAATGACATCTATATGATATGATGAGAATACAATAATTGTGATATGAACAAAGTATCGCCAGTCAGTGTCCTACCACTTGCATAATTTATTATAAATCATACGTGCAGAATTAAGCGAAACAAAGTAAAGCGGGTGAGCAGTATGTTTAATTATATATCCATCAAAATTAGTTTCGCGTTAATCGGGTTTCAGGTTTGCTAGTTATGACCATTTCAATTTAAGTGTTCACGGCTGGAAATACGGTTTCAGAATCGGAAGTTCGTTTCGTAACACATTTTAATCCTAATTGGGATCATAAATAGGCGATGCTATAGTTGAACAATATTTAGGTTTCATAATTATGTTTCCACCGCAATTGGCAGATCAGTGATATACTATATCTACAGGGAATTATGGACAGGTTATGTTCGATGTATAAAATCTGCCACTACAGAATTCAGAAAAACATATCGACATTATAAAATGGGTTAAAAATAACAAACAGTTGAGGAATCCAGTGAGACCAGTGGAGTAAGAAAACTAACTCAATTTTCAATGTAACTATATAGGGTTCCGCACATTCTCGTATTTGAACAGGAATATACAGGGATTTAAAAATAGGGGTTGACTGGGACTTCCGTTTTGGACTGCAGTCCAGAATCGTAATCCTCCGCAATTATCTCTATCATAATTTGTTAAAATTTAGTTATAAACTACATAATACTGTAGGTTAAACAGTTATCTTCGATACAAGCCATGGAACGCTAAAATCCAATTTATACATAATTTATTATAAATTTTACGGTTTAGCATGTACGAAAGTTTTCAGGTTTTACGACAGAATTCGGGACACCATTTTACGTGAGCAAACGACATTGTTTTGTAATCAAAGTCTTGAGGGATATTCATTATAACTTGGACCATCACATGTTATTTGTTTCCTTCAATTTAACAGGGTTTTCTATTCGGGCTTTGTATCGAACACTTGAATTATAACGATTCATATGAAAAGTATATGCGGAATTTATTGGTAAATTGAATTGTAATAGATAAAATTAGTATGAAGCAAGTATTAAACTTGCCTGAAGACGTGTCGACGAAAGTACGGAAATGGCAACGGCACGATCGCGTCATGAATATGGCACATGTTTAGCCTTGTCGGATCTTGATTCTTGGACTCGATGGCTCGGTGGGTGCGACAGGCATGCACTGGCGTTGCGATGGATTGCGTGTTGATGACGATGAGGACTTAAGGGACCGAGGCCACAGATTTGATGGCGATGACGGTGACCAGAATAGCGGGAACTGCGATCAATGTAAATGTTCGACGAAATGCCGGGGGCTCGGCTGTGAAATAGGGCTCGAGAGCGGGTTGTGAAAGCTCGAGGGTCGTGCAGGGGCTCGGCCGCGGCGTAGGGGTCGCCGTGATTCTTGCAAAGGGGAGGCCGACGGTTGGTGGTCAAGCCAGTGATGATGTGGAGGTGGTCGGCGAGCTTGGACAGCGGCTGGAGGTGGGGGTATAGGGTCGCTGGGCTGTGGCGGTGGCCGGAAGAGGGGGAAGGCGAGGTGCACGGTGAGTGGTGGACTCAGACGACGAGGACTGCTGGCGGGGGTCGCAGCTCGGGAAAGGTAGCGAGGCGAGCTCGGGACCTTGGGTGCGGGTGTTAGGGGAGCCAGAGGTTAGTGGTGAGACGAGGTCGTAGTGGCAGCAGTGGTGGTCGGCTGTTGAAGCTCGTCAGCGGGGGTGTCGTAGGGTGGTCGACAACGGTAGGCAGGAGCTCGGGGAGGCGATGGGTTTTCTCGGTGTAGGGTTTGTCGTCGGGGATGGGAGGAGGAAGGTGGCGGCGCGGTGAGGAGGAAGGTAACAGAAGAAGGTCGCCGGAGATGGTGGCTGGTGATGGTCGGTGATGCGGGTTCTTGCGTAGGGAAAGAGGAGGGAGATGCGGGGGAAAGAGAGAGAGAAAGAAGAGGGAGAGGCATGAAAAGGAGAGGGGAGCGAGGGTGAAGGGAGAGAGCTGTTGAGGGGAGCAGGTCGTGGGAAGGAAAGCGCGCGCGTCGTGGGTGTTCCCCTCCGAACGGCGGCCGGGACGTTAGGACGTCTGTGCCTGAGGTTCGGGACAGATGCTATTTGGTTTTGATCCGTCCACCTCTCCGAAGATGCCAAGTTGATTTATGGCACCTTGTATCGGAGGTTTAGACGGATGCGGCCGATGTAGCAGACTTCGTCAGATTCCCCCTCAGGGTGAGGGGTTTTTGATTGTGGGGACGCTCTTCCCTGCAGGCGCAAGCTCCTGCAGTTAATTACGCTACCGCGTCGCGGTAACAACTTTCTCCTTCTCCAGAATTTCACTTCGTGTCGTGTATGTTTGTTCTATTTGTGGTTGCCCGTGGATTGTATACGGAGACTTAGTGATGCCGTCACCCGTAGGACGTGTTTTAGTCCAAATCAGTTAGATTTGGGTTTGGTGTTTTTAGTTTAAGGATGGATTAGTCGCGTTGCGGCTAAGATCAACTTAAACGTTCGTCAAGGATACGTTAGTCCTGTTTTGGACTAAGATCGACTTGATGTAATGATTGATTTAATTGTCTGGCTGTCGGGACTCGTCACCTCTCTGACGTCGTTGAGGGATTACAACGACAGGCGTCAGAGGAGTTCAGAGATGTACCCTTGAACCAAAGTTGATTCGGAGTTTTATTGTTAATTTAAAGATCTAAGGACACATTAACCGTATTTGGGGCTAAGATCAACTTAGACGGGACCGTTTAGATCCGGCAAAAGAGCGTTCGGGCTGGATTGCGCTAGTTTAAGGACATGGCGGTCCATCGCCAGTTTTAAGGACGTGGTGGTCTATTATTAGTTTAGGGACGTTTCGGTCCGTCGCCAGTTTAAGGACGTAGTGGTCCATCGCCAGTTTAAGGACGTAGTGGTCCGATATTAGTTTACGGACGTTCCAGTCCGGTATTAGTTTAAGGACGTTCCGGTCCGATATTAGTTTAAGGACGTTTCGGTCCGATGTTAGTTTAAGGACGTTTCGGTCCGATGTTAGTTTAAGGACGTTTCGGTCCAATATTAGTTCGTGGTTGTTGGGACCCGTCACCTCTTTGACGTCGTTGAGGGATTACAACGACAGATGTCAAAGGAGTTCGGAGATGTACCCTCAAACCGGATGTAGATTGATTTAGGAGGGCCATTTTTCTCAATCGATTTAATTTAAGGACTTATGGCCACGATTGGGCTAAGTCCAGTTCAACATTTTATTTGCTTTAGCATGACATTTTTTATTTAGGCTCTACCCACAAAAGATACAGAGTATCAATTTATTTTTGGGCTCTGCCCATTTGCAGATGATGCAAAGTATCTACCTCGTTTGGGCCTTGCCCCTTTTAAAATGCATAGCATTCTGAATATTTTGTTTGGGCTCTGCCCCTTTATAAATGATGCAGAGCATCTGTTTTGGTTTGGGCTCTGCCTCTTAAAATAATGCATTTGCGCTTTATTAAGCCTGTTAGGCCTTCCTTTAATTGGGCTTGGCCCTTTTTAAAGCATCTGCGCTTTGCGCTAAGTAATGAGCGCAAGTTCATATGGTGACGACACGTGTCGTGCTCTGGCGAGCGCAAGCGCAATAGCGCAGTGCGCTGTGTTGTTGCGCTGCGCTATTGCGCTGCTGACACGTGGCGCGCTCTCAGTGAGTTGCGCCAATTCCAGAGAGTAAAGCTCTATCTTAAGGGCGCTTAGCGCAAGTGGCGCTCTTTTAAGAGCGCAACGGCGCAGTTTGGAAATGCAAAGCACTAAGAATCTTTTAGATTCAAGAAGGGAAGTGCAGAGCACTGTTTAAGTTCTTGATCTAAATTAGATCAAAGAAAAATAAATTTCTTCTTTATTCGAAGAACCAGAGGTTCTTAAAATGCAAAGCACTATTCTTTTATTATTTTATTATTTTTTATTGTTTTTTAAAGAACCGAAGGTTCATAAGAAGTGCAAAGCACTGTTTTCTTTTTATATAAAGATCATTCATTTTATTTTTAGATCCATGATCTATTAGAAGGCCTTTCTTCTACTTCATGAAGGTTTTTTTTTTTACCTTCTTCTTGAGATCTTCTCAGAGTTTTCTCTGCTTAGAGTTCTTGATTTTTTTTCAAGAAAATTCCCTTTTTCCTCCTTTTTCTTTTTTTTTTGAATGAGGTCTGGGGTCCTATTTATAGTGCCCCATAAATTTGTTGAATTTGTTAACAAGATCTTTACTGAATGATTTTGGGAATTTTCCCACGCTGGATCTTTGATCCAAAGGCAGAAGAAAATCTTCTGGTTTTGGAAAGAACAAGAAAAGATTTCATGAAATCTTAATTTGGTTTGGCGCAGATGCCCCAGCGCATGACACGTGTCGCGCAACGCAGAGCGCAGCGCAAGTGCGCTAGCGCATCTGCGCCGACACGTGTCGCGCAGCGCAGAGCGCAGTGCAACTGCGCTAGCGCATCTGCGCCGACACGTGTCGCGCAGCGCAGAGCGCAGCGCAGCTGAAGCGTTGCTTCCTTTAAACAGAGCTTTGCTCTGATTGGTTGCGCTTTCTGGGCGCTGCGCTCGGCTCGTTGCGCCAGACACGTGGCAAGTTGCGCCCAGCGCAGAGGATCTGAAGCGTTGCTTCACCTGAGATATCTTTTCATCTCCCCTTTTCCAAGTCAAACTTGTATTTCCAAGATTTTGATTTCCCGGGTCTTGGAAATAATTCCATTGTGCACAGAATCTTTTGTGCTTGGGTCTATATATAGTTCAAAGCCGAGCCTTTCATTTTCTCATCTTCAGAGAACTTTTCGATCATGGCTTGCAACCGCCCTCATGCTCGTCGACAACCATGGGAAGTGCCGATCCGGGACATCGTTCCCCGTTTTGCTGCGCGCCTGGCGGACCCTTCTCTTACGGACGAGCAGTGCGATGCTGCAATATACGAGGTTTTGACTCGTGCAGGGTCTCCTCTTCCTCCGCACTCCATTTGGCTCCGGATGATTCTTGCCTCGGTGCTCGCCGATCTTCCTCCTCCTCCAGTAGAGATGTCCTCGGCAATGCTTGATGCCGCCGAGGATAAGATCGAGTGCTTCTTTGAAGCGCGCTTGATCACAAAAGCCCTGAGGGACTGTTCTTTCGACTTGTTAAGCCAGATACGGGCTCGCCGAGTTGTCATCGCCACCTTTTCTGATGAATGTGGCGATGATCGTTGGGCGTCTACTTCTTGGGGGGACCGACGCTTCAACGTGGTGGAGAAGACAGAAAGGGAATTGGAGAATCTTCTTTTTCTTTTTGTGAACCCTTGTCTTTCCGATCCCATATTTGGTGATCTTTTTTAAATGTAATAATAATAATAATGAAAAAGTATTTTTCTTTTTAATCAAGTACTTCATTATTTGTTAAGGGTTCTTTTTATTTTAGTTCTCTGTTGTGTTCATGCATCGTATGATTTTAATTCGTTATTATCAAGTGCACGTAACTTTGCATGGATAAATTGCCTTTGGTATTTACACCCTTTCTTCTGCGCTAGCGCATCTGCGCGGACACGTGTCGCGCAGCGCGCAGCGCAGCGCGACTGCGCTAGCGTATCTGCGCTGACACGCGTCGCGCAACGCGACTGCGCTAGCGCGACTGCGCTAGCGCGACTGCGCTGACGCATCTGCGCTGACGCATCTGCGCTGACACGCGTCGCACAGCGCACAGCGCAGCGCGACAGTGCAAGCGCATCTGCGCTGACACGCGTCGCGCAGTGCAGTGCATGTGCAACTGAAGCGTTGCTTCCTTTATTGAAGTTTAAATTTTCAAAGCAAAACTTTGTTTCTGATTGGGGGGAGATGAAGCGTTGCTTCATCTCCCGCCTCGGAATTTGAACAGAGCTTTGCTCTGATTGGGGTAAACAAATGGCCTCCGCACCGTTGCGCTTACGTGGCCCCAAACGTGAGCACAACGGTGGCGAAATTCCAACCGCCGCGATGACTTTTGGAAGTCGAAAAGCCACTCGGTGCCTGTAAATAGGACCTTTGGTCTCCCACAGATGCTTATCATCTTTCCGATTTTATTTTCAAAAAACTTCAGAGATTTGCTCTTGCCTTCAAGAACTCTAGAGCTTTGCTCTTCTTTTCATAGTTTTTAGAAAAAACTTTAGGTAAAATTGAATCTTAGATTAAATTAATTTTAATTAATCTTTAAACAGCAGAGCTTTGCTCTTATAGATCTTTTGATCTAAAGAGATCCCCATTGGGGTTCCACTAGCAGAGCTTTGCTCGATTTCGAAGTTAGAAACTTTAGGTGAAATTAATGTAAATCAAATTAACTTGAATTAATCTTAATCAAGGAGCCCTGCTCTTTACAGATCTTTTGATCTAAAGAGATCCCCATTGGGGTTCACTAGCAGAGCTTTGCTCAATTCCAAAATTGGAAACTTTAGGTAAATTTAATGCAAATCAAATTAATTTAAATTAATCTCAGTCAAAGAGTTTTGCTCTCACAGATCTTTTGATCTAAAGAGATCCCCATTGGGGTTTCATTAAGCTTTTGTTCGTGGGTTTTAATCCTTGAATAGAGCTTTGCCCTCCAAAAGATTTGTAATTTTTTGATTCATTAATGGAGCTTTGCTCCTTTTAAATTATATAACATAGCTTTTAAGGGTTACTGATTGTTGTCGATCTTCTTCTACAGGAACAATGGACGCCCATATGTATGCTCTTAACGAGATCATCTCTTACGGGGACATCCGCCGACTTGGCCGCTCTCAAAATCGAGAGTTCACAAACGCGGAGTGTGCTGAAATCATGAGCCGCTTCGACGCATACAATGGTCCACTGCTTCCCCGGCGTTCCTCTCTCCTCAAGCTTATAGTGGGAGCCATCTGGGAGGCGCTTCCCCTCTTCCGTTCCGGCGTACCGCTTAGGGCGTTGGATGCTGCCGAGGACAAGGTGCACTCGGTGTACCTGTTGAATTTTATCTCAAAGAGACGACGAGACAGCCTTATCGATCTCCTGCATGAGGTCTTTCAACAGTCCGCCACACTCGCCGCTTATCGAAGGGTGGAAGACATCAGGGGGGACCCTGACGCTTGTGCTCGTGAAAGGAAGCATACCAGGATGGTCCGTGAGGCCTGGAAAGTCATAGATAGGGTAGCTTTCGAGTTCCTCAATCCATGCCCTGGGTTCGAGGTTATTCCGTTGTAATAACATTTTTAATTTATCGCTTTTATGATTGTAAGAACTTTGGGCGATATTAATGAAAATTTTGTCTTTCTTATCCTGTCTTATCTTTTGCTCTGAATCTTTCACCTGACTGAATGTGTCTCATATGCTCGATCAAGTGTAAATCATATGCTTTTTTTTGTTGCTTTTCCTCTTTTTCAGCATGTCGTCACAATTAGCAGGTAGTAAAGTAAGCTTCTTGATTTCTCCTAGATATAGCGATGGCTTAGGCCGCAGGTTCAGATCTACCGCCTAAGACTTTTCAACTCCATGGGCCGTGAGGGTCTCATAGAGGCTTTTCTCCCTACGGATCGAGAGGATCTCGCAGGTGGATTTTCTCCTCAGGAATCGTGAGGATTTCTAAGTGTGGTTTTCTCTTATAAGTCGTAAGGATCCTATAAGAGAATTTTCCCTCTTACGAGTCGAGAGGATTCGTAAGTGGTTGTTTCCCTCCTCGTCGAGAATCGACTTCAGAGAGTGAGACCCGTGAATAGTATGCAAGAGACCATTTAGGATTGACTTGCAGGGTCCCATTGTTCAGGAAGCAAGTTTTTGAATCCTTACTGCCCGAGATGTGAGTCAAAGAAGCTCTCGTCACGGAGTGTTTGTATCCGTGAGTTGAGAAGTTTTGCGAGGGATTATTTGTTTCCCAAGCGCCAAGAATTATTTGTGTCCTTGGGGTTTGAAACGAGTCGATGGTTCCCACGGAGGCGCTGGTGGCTCTGCGAGTCGACGCGGATCAGAAGGCTCTCGTCAAGGAGTGTTTGTATCCGTGAGTCGAGGAGTTTGCTGGGATTATTTGTTTCCCAAGTGCCAAGGATTATTTGTGTCCTTGGGGTTTGAAACGAGTCGATGGTTCCTACGGAGGCACTGGTGGCTCTGCGGGTCGACGCGGATCAGAAGGCTCTCGTCAAGGAGTGTTTGTATCCGTGAGTTGAGAAGTTTTGCGAGGGATTGTTTGTTTCCCAAGCGCCAAGGATTATTTGTGTCCTTGGGGTTTGAAACGAGTCGAGGGTTCCTACGGAGGCACTGGTGGCTCTGTGAGTCGACGCGGATCAGAAGGCTCTCGTCAAGGAGTGTTTGTATCCGTGAGTTGAGAAGTTTTGCGAGGGATTATTTGTTTCCCAAGCGCCAAGGATTATTTGTGTCCTTGGGGTTTGAAACGAGTCGAGGGTTCCTACGGAGGCACTGGTGGCTCTGCGGGTCGACGCGGATCAGGGGGCTCTCGTCAAGGAGTGTTTGTATCCGTGAGTCGAGGATTTTTGCGAGGGATTATTTGCTTCCCGAGCGCCAAGGATTGTTTGTGTCCTTGGGGTTTGAAACGAGTCGAGGGTTCCTACGGAGGCACTGGTGGCTCTGTGAGTCGACGCGGATCAGAAGGCTCTCGTCAAGGAGTGTTTGTATCCGTGAGTTGAGAAGTTTTGCGAAGGATTATTTGTTTCCCGAGCGCCAAGGATTATTTGTGTCCTTGGGGTTTGAAACGAGTCGATGGTTCCCACGGAGGCGCCGGTGGCTCTGCGAGTCGACGCGGATCAGAAGGCTCTCGTCAAGAAGTGTTTGTATCCGTGAGTCGAGGATTTTTTTTTGTTGAAGTCACTGGCTTCTTCGGTTGAAATGAGCCGTTGAGGTTTGGCTTCGTCGTTTGACGGAATCCGCTGGGGAAGTATGGTCCCTTCTTTGTTTATGCCCTTGGATTGTATACAGGGATCGATGTGATCTTAACTGTAGGGCCGCAGCTTCATCATTTCTTCTTTTTTATCTTATTTTATTTCCGCGATGCTCTATCATTTCAGCTTTTATATCGCGAAGGTCGCGATTGCCCAATCATTTCGGCTATTTTTCGCGGTGCCCAATCATTTCGGCTATTTGTTTTATCTTTACTCGTTGCTTTTTCATTACGAGTTGCCCAATCATTTCGGCTATTTTGCATGCATACATTTTACTTGCTGCTTTTTATTACAAGTTGCCCTATCATTTCGGCTATTTCGTATGCATGAGCGGCCTACTGGCTTTTGCCGTAAATCTGAAATTGGACACCGATTTTGGCATCAGCGCCGCTGTAACTGGGATATTATCAGGAGCGAATCATCATTTGCCTCTATCGTTGTCGAACAAAGGAGGCTTAGCGACCAGGGTTAAGGTCCTGTCGACTAAGGCTTTTGACTTCATGAGCCGTAAGGGTCTCACAAAGGTATTTCTCCCTACAAGTCGTGAGGATCTTGTAGGTGTATTTTCTCCTTAGGAACCATGAGGGTTCCTAAGTATTTTGTTCTTCTGTAAGTCGTAAGGATCCTACAGGAAGGTTTTCTCCTCATAAATCGAGGGGACTTATAAGAGTTGTTCACCATGCGAACGTATTCCCAATTACGGATGAGACTTGGTTAGGGAAATGTTTATTCGCGCCCGTGGATTGTATACAAGGGTCAGTATTGAGCCACTTGTAGGTCTATGAGCCGTGAGGGTCCCATAAGAGAGTTCTCCTTACGAGTCGTGAGGATCTCGCAAGTGTATTTTCTCCTTAGGAATCATGGGGATCCCTAAGTGTGTTGCTCCTTTGTGAGTCGTAAGGATCTCACGCAGTTAGTTTCTCCTTACAAGGTCGAGAGGACTCTATAAGGGTTCTTTAACGAAGTTGCGCCCTTTCGGGTTTTCACAAACATTCGCCGGTAGTCCTGCTGATTTTACTCACGGAGCCCTTTCGGGTTTTCATCCGTGCCCATTTTGCTTATGGACATACCTTTTTTTCTTCTTCTTATTTTCTTTTTATCTCTTTTTTTACGAGGTCGCGCCCTTTCGGGTTTTCACGAACACTCGCCGACAGCCCTGCTGTTTTTACTCACGGAGCCCTTTCGGGTTTTCATCCGTGCCCCTTTTTGCTTATGGACATACCGTTTATTTTATTTTATTTATATGTTTTTTTTTATATCTCGTCAGCCTAAGGATGCTGCAGTATTAGTTTAAAGACGTTTCGGTCTGCTATTAGTTTAAGGACATTTCGGTCCATCACTTGAGAAGGCGGGCTACTGCTGATAGAGTTTGAGCTTAGGAAGATAGCGAGCAGACATAGTCGTCGTCATCTACCATTGACCTAGGCTGTGGCTCGTTAAGCATAGTATTTCTTTAAGAAGCGACCGTTTATCGGTCTGAAAGGCCTTTCGCCGTGCATGTCGATGAGGAGATAGGCCCCACCCTGGTAGACCTTATCTATGATGTATGGGCCTTCATAGTTTGGCTCGAATTTTCCTCGCTTGGCGCGATTAGGGATCATAGGCCTTTTGACCACTAGCACGAGTTCGCCTTGACGAAATGTCCTCGGTCGGGTCAATCTTTCGTATGAGCACGTCATCTTTGCTTTATAAGCTTCCAGATTTTGTTGTGCTAGAAGCCGGGTATCATCAAGGGCGTCAAGCTCTTCAAACCGAAGATGAGCATTTTCTTCGTCTGTCAGCTCGTAGTGGACTGGCTCTCGTAGAGAAGGTAATTCTATCTCGAGAGGGAGTACTGCTTCCGTCCCAAATACCAACGCGTATGGTGTTGTGTTTGTGGCCGTTTTAAATGTAGTTCGATACGCCCAAAGAGCTTCTTGCAATCTTTCGTGCCAATCTTTCTTATTTCGTGACACTGTTTTCTTCATGATCTTCGTCAAGGTCTTGTTGAAGGCCTCGGCTAGACCGTTAGCTCGCGGATTATAAACTGAGGAATATCTCCAGTCTATATTGTGCTGTTGTGCGAAGCGGCTAATTTTATGACTTCGGTAGGCTGACCCATTATCAGAGATGATCCTTCTCGGGGTTCCAAACTGGTATATGACGTGTGTTTTGAAGAAATGGAGGATGTTCTCCGTTTTCACTTCCCTCAACGGTACCGCCTCTGCCCATTTGGAGAAGTAATCAGTCATCGCCAAGATGAAACGATGTCCCTTGGACGATGCTGGTTCGATGGGGCCGACTATGTCAGTTCCCCACATTTCGAATGGCCAACTAGCCACTGTTGGATGTAGTAGATTGGGATGCTGATGGATGAAGTCCCCATGAATTTGGCATGAATGACATTGCCTCGCGTATTCCAGGCAATCCTGCATCATCGTGGGCCAGTAGTAGCCCATCCGTTTTATCTTCAACTTCATCTTAGGGCCTGCTTGATGGGAACCGCAGAGTCCGTCATGAACTTCTTGGACGACCTTTCTCGCTTCGTCAGGTCCTAGGCATCTCAACCACAGAGAATCGAATGACCTCTTGTATAGAGTGTCGTTGACGAAGGCGAAAGACAGAGCTCGTTTCACGAGCTGATGTCTTATGGACGCTTCTTCAGGTATTCGGTGGAACTTGAAGTAATCTATGAAGACTTCTCTCCAGTCTTCGGTCTTCTCATGATCTTTTATTTGTAGGGTCGCCTGCTCAGTTGCTCCCTTTTCTTTATATGATTCTGGAGGTATTTCTGCTGGGGAGAGCACTCGACGGCTTTGTATCACGATTCTAACGTCATCGAGGTTCTCATCAGCCAATTCTTTAGCAAGTTTGGCCAGTGCATCCGCTTTGCTGTTTTCCGCGCGCGGTATGCTTTCCAACGTGTAGGAGGGAATTTGGGTTAGCAGTTGCTGCACTTTTTCACCATATTTTACTAATTCCGGTTTGCATGTTTGGTAATCGCCGTTCACTTGACTGACGACCAGTTGGGAGTCCCCATATATGAGGAGGCTTTCAATTCCCATATCAATGGCGATCTCGAGGCCTGCTATCAAAGCTTCATATTCAGCTTCATTATTCGTTCTCGGCTCTGTTAAGGAGAAGGCGAAGCGCATTATTCCTCCTTGTGGAGTCACAAAGATGAGTCCTACCCCCGATTTGATCATTGGCGTACTTTGTTTGTGCTTTTTCATGGAAGATGCTCCATCGAAATAAAGCTCCCAACGGGTATCACCACTGTCGATTGCGTCAAACGCATGTCTGTCTGGCAAATCGCAATTTAAAGGAGAATCGGCAGGTATGGGATGCTTGGCAAGGAAGTCGGCGATGGCCTGGCCTTTTACTGCCCTGAGAGGTTGATATGTTATCGAAAATTCCATCAAGAGCAGGGCCCATTTAGCGAGTCGCCCTGTCAATATGGCTTTTGACATTAGATATTTGAGAGGGTCGACTTTTGAAATAAGACGGACTTCGTGCGCCAACGCATAGTGCCTAAGCTTTGTTATTGCGAAGATCAATGCCATGCAGTGTTTTTCAATGGGAGAGTAGTTGCTTTCTGCCCCCAGCAGAACTCGACTTAAGTAGTAGAGTGCTCTTTCTTTCCCCTGATCGTTCTCTTGTGCCCATAATGCGCCTAAGGAACCTTCGAGGGCGGTTGTATAAATAATGAGAGGCTTCCCCTTAACCGGAGCAGCCAATACCGGCGGGTTCTGCAGGTATTGCTTGATCTCATCCAGTGCGCCTTGGCATTTTTGATCCCAAACGAATGGGGTTCCCTTCTTCATCAGGTGACTATAAGGACGGCACTTTCCTGAAAGGTTGGCTATAAATCGCCGTATGTATGCGAGTTTCCCTTGGAGAGACCGCAGCTGTTTGAGAGTCCTCGGCGGAGGTATTTCCATGATCGCTTTAATCTTTGACGGATCTATTTCAATACCTCGGTGTCGAACAACGAATCCCAGGAATTTGCCCGAGGAAACCCCGAACGCACATTTCAGAGGGTCCATCTTCAAGTTGTATTGCCGAAGGCGTTGAAATACGGTCTTCAAATGCTCGAGATGTTCTTCGTATGATTTACTTTTAACTACGAGATCGTCGATATAGCATTCAACGATTTCGTGTATAAGGTCGTCGAAGATCTTTGTCATGGCCCTCTGATAAGTGGCACCGGCGTTCTTCAGACCGAAGGGCATCACTTTATAACAAAATATACCAAGAGGAGTCCTGAAGGCTGTGTGCTTCTGGTCTTCTGGATGCATTTTTATTTGATTATACCCTGACGAGCCGTCCATGAAGGAGAAAACCTCATGAGTGGATGTATTTCTATCATCAGTTCAGTGACTGGCACTGGGAAATCATCCTTCGGGCAAGCTTTATTAAGATCCCGGAAGTCTACGCATGTGCGCACTGTCCCATTTTTCTTCATCACTGGGACGATGTTGGCGATCCATTCAGGGTATTGGACCTCCTGGATAAAGCCAGAGTCGATTAACTTTTTGACTTCGGTATTTATGCTCATCTCAAGCTCGAGTCGCATCCTTCTCGGCGCCTGTTTGACTGGCTTGATGTTCGGGGATATTGCTAGTCTATGTACAGCAACTTCTGGATCTAGTCCCGGCATCTCGGAATAGTTCCATGCGAAGCAATCTTTATGCTGTACGAGGACGTCTTTTAACGCAGCCACCCTTTCTTCAGACAGCAGCTCGCTGATGAACGTCGGTCGCGGATCATTTACCGTCCCCAACTCGATTTTCTTGAGGTTATCTGCGGTGGTATGTATTCCATCTTCCAGCTCTTTCGGTGCTGGGGGAAATTCTGAGATTACCTCATCACTGCTGTTTTCGAGGCACCAAGGGAGGCTGTCCAGGTTCTCGGACTCTTCTTTCAATGTCATTATCATACGACAGGTGTGAATCTTCTGCCAATCCCAATGTGGAACTGGTTTTTCTTTCGCGGCTTCGGGCTCGTGCTTCTGTGGTGGCGCTACCCTCCAGTTATCAGACAACGCGAATTTGCCAAGCAGATATTGATCTTCAACCCAATCTTGAAGGTGAAGCAATCTTCAAGGGGGTATCCCATTGCTCGATGGTAAAAGCAATAATTTGAGTTGAACACCTCGCCTGCGTGCTCGGGGTGCTTGGACTCTGGCAACGTAAGCATTTGATGTTTTAGAGCGAGATCGAATATTTTCCTTGTTTTGTTCCGAGGAAATGATTTTGCTCGACCCATTTTCTTCCTGAGGGCTAAGTCAATAACGCTCGATTCTCGGATGCGTGGCTTCTTGGCTCTGCTTTGTGGTTGTCGAGCACCTTTTCGGCCCTTCGACTTGTTTTTGGTTTCGCGTCGAACCCTCTTTGTAGGGGGTTGACAAGGAGCGGCATTTTCTTCCTTCACCGCCTGTTGAAGGAGGCGTTGTGTCTTGGCTTTTTCATAGATTGCTATTTCACGATCGTGATCGTCTCGGGCTTTTTGACTCGCATCCCTTGTAAGTTTGCTCATCTGGTCTTCAAATGATGGACCGGGCGGTTTTGTATCAGGAACTTTTGCTGGCTCAGGATTAGCGTCCTCCCATTGAGCGTCCGCCTCTTCGTCGAAGTCATACATAACATAACAGCTGTTTACTAGCTCCCGTTTCTTTGACCGGATGTACCCAAGCCCTTTTGTTTCTACTCTCCCGTTAGGCAGTTTGCATTGAGTCCCGGGAATGTTCCAGACCTTGTCATAGAATTTGGCTTTTCTAATGGTCTGTATGAAGGACATCCCCTGGCGTTTCAGCAGTTTCTTCAAACCTTCGGTATAATATCTGGGAAGGCGGATAGGTTGAAGCCTGTCGAGCGTGGGATCCGCGCCATGCCAAACTTCTTTTTCCACCTTGTTTTCTTCAGAACGGTAGAATAGGATTGCCTTCTCGCTTTTTCGTCCGGGAGGGATATAGAATGTCTGCAATTCTTCTACGCTGTTGGTGTCGAGTGCATCCAGTTCTTTGTAATGCTCTAGCGGCACCATGGTTATCTGCAGACTTCGATCTTCATCAGCAGAAACCTGTATTGAAGACCGAGCGGGGAATACAGCGTGAACTTCATCTTCTGAATCACTGCCGAAGATCAATGAAGGAACGGATGGTCCCGGCCTGGTGGATTGGGATCCCGAATAAATTATATCCTCCTCCTCCTCAGTGTCACTACCGAAGACGGGTATGGTGGCGTTGGTTTTGTTCTCCGGCTTGTGACACCTTTCCGTGTCTTCGAAACTCGGAAAAAAGTATTTGGCATCTTCATACTTGCGAACTTCGTTTACGGAAAACGGATTCAGTTCTCCCGCCACTGTGTACTCGAGGCCATCCCTACAATACTTCATGCACTGATGCTGTGTAGAAGGGATGATATTATACTCGTGTAGCCATGGTCGGCCGAGCAGAGCGTTGTAGCACGTCTTGGCGTCTATAACATGGAATTTGATGTCTGTGACGAGCAACCCGAAGCGCAGCGTCAATATCACAGATCCGAGAGTCTTTGAGGATTGGGAGTCGAAACCGGAGATAGTGATCTTGTCCCGGGCGAGGTGTTGAACGCTTATGCAAATCTCCTTTAACACTCGCACATTGAGTAAATTAACAGACGATCCGTTATCGACCAAGATTTTACCTATCTTTATGTCATGGCAATATCCTGAGACATAAAGGGGGCGATTGTGTTCACACGTCCCGAGGAGAAGGTCTTCATCACCAAAAGCAACGTCGGCTGTGTGCACTTCTTCTAATTCGTCTTTCATCTTTTCTTCGGCTAAGAAGGCTTGGAACTGGTCCGGATCTTGTAGCGCATTAATCAAAGAGTCTCTCGCCTCCTTTGATAGTAATAAGGCATCAAGGACGCTGAGCTGCGAGGGCAGTTTTCTCAGATGTGCCAGAACGTTGTAATCCACCTTACTTCCCTTCGGCGGATTTTTGGCGGTTAACTCTTCCGCGACTTGGTCATCCAAAGCGATGTCTTCAGAGACCTTCTCTTTCCCTTTGTCTTTTCTACTCGAGGGTCCGAGGTTCTTTTCAGGCAGTGTTCGATTCCGCAGCCGGATATTCTCGCAAACCATTGGCTCCTCTTCTTTCCCCGAAGTTGACTCTTTAAAGAGAGGGGCAAGCTCTAGCTCTTCGTCAGAGTCGCTCCCAAATGTAGGCACTTGTGACCCGACAATGTTAACCATGTGACAATTGCTGGCAGTTCTTTCAAGCTCTTTGGTCGTGTTTCTTTGCTCCCGACGAATCTTACGCTTTTCCCGTTTAAAGCGTTGTTGATTAGCGACGTATCCTTGCCACCACTTATCGAAAGCCTTGCACTCTTGAGTGGGATGCGAGACCTTCTGATGATCTAAGCAATAAGAGGGGTGTATTTCTACCGCGCCAGTAACTTTTTCTTCAGAGGGTGGTAGCTTCATGCCCATCGATATGGCCTTAGCAAACTTCTTTCTTATCTTGAAGTGGCTTTTGTCAGCGGTGAAGGCATTTTGTTCCAGCGGGATCATCTCAGCTCTTTCCTCAAGTCGCTGGCGCTTGGCCCTTTCGAATATAGCCGTCTCGCGTTCTTGATCAGCTTTGCTTTTCAATCGAGCTTCATTAAGAAACGCGCCAATCATTTCAACTGATAACCCTGGGGCTCTTGATTCGGCATTTGCCCCCGGCATTTCAGTGCCAGAAGTCCCTTCATCGTTCGTGACTGAATGGGAGACCATATGACAGCTTGCCACATATTCGTCGGATTTATCCGATGAAGTTTCTCCCTCATCTTCTTTTTGGAAGATGTGATCAAGGAAATCTTAGAGCGTAATGGGAGTCCGCGCTTTTTGGTTGTACTCATCCAGTGCGTCGATTTGCTTTTGTAAGTCCGTGCGCTTGTCGCCGGGCTTCACGGGCTTCTTAGATTTCTTCTTCTTCTTTTTCGAAGATTTTGACGGCTGGTTATGAATGCTTGAACTACCACCATCGGTCTCCGGAGTCGGACGTGGCTTCAACATCCCCTCTATAACCTGCGGTTCCAAGGGGTTCTTCCACTTGACCGCTGGACAGATCTGAAGATCGTTTAACATTCTCCTCGTTTTGGCCGATAATACGACTTCCCAGGGAGTTTCTTCAACGACGGAGCATGTTGCCCCCGGCGTATTCGTCCCCTTAGAGGTGTGGGGCTGCGGGGGATTCACCTTCCATTTTTCCAATAGCGCAAATTTGCCCTGGCGGTACTGGTTTTCAAGCCAATTTTTGAAGACGTAACAGTCTTCGATTGGATGTCCTAGCACTCGATGATAGGGGCAGTAATTAGGCTCGTTGACGTCACTTGGTTGCGACGGACGTTTTGGATCTGGCAGATTTATGAGCCTGTTGCGCAATGCCAGCTCAAATAACCTCCTCGTTTTATCACGGGGGAAGGAGTAAGCACGTCCCATCCTGTCCTCAAGGGGTACGTATGGGTGCGTATTATTTGGACGAGCAACCGGCTTCGAGTCGTTCGGTTGTTGTTGGGCATTAGCGACTATGATCGGTTTTCCCTTTCCTTTATCGTTTCGGGAGTCCGGCTTCGGAAGAGGGGGTTTATGGCCCATCTGGTCCATCTGCGCCAATTTTTCGATCAAAGCCTGAAAGGAAGTCGGCTTGAAGAACATCATAAACTGTGAAATGGTTGCTTATGGATCAAGGGTTCCAACAAACATTCCCACCGCGGGGGCTTCTTCTATGCGCTGTTCACACTTAGACCACAGATTACGCCACCGTATAGCGTACTGGACCCACGTCTCGCCGGGCTTTACCCTGGCGTTAATCAGCGCCGTCATCGGAGTACGCTCACTGGCACTTGCAAAGCGTTGGGTGAAGAGCAGCTCCATCTCTGCAAAGGTTTTAATAGATTCGTTGGGGAGCTCGGAATACCATTCGAACGCCGTATCTGATAGGCTTCCAACGAACTGGCGAAGCAGAAGCTTGTCGTCGCCGCCGGTGTTACCGCAAAGCGCCCTGAATTGGGCAACATGTTGATGGGGATTGCCGGTCCCTTTGTAGACATGAAACTTAGGAATTGTATAACCTGGCGGGTACTTGATTTGGTCATACCAGCCCGGATACGGTCGCCCCGTTTTTACGACGTGGCCGGCTGCTTCGGCCGCGTGATGGACCTTTATTTGCTGGGCTATATATTCGTCCAGATCAGTTTTAGAGATTGTGTCCTCTTTAGCTGTTGATAGAACGGGTTGAGGGTTTGATGTCTCTCCCCTATCATCCCCTAGGACAATCGGGGGTTCTTCAGTTGGGGGATCTGGTTGTATCATCATCCCTATCATGTCCTGGAAGAGGAGGCCCATACGCTGTATATTGGCTGCTTGTTCAGCAGCCTCTTTGTCTCTCTTTTCCAGTACTCGGCGGAGGAACTCAGCGTCGGTCTCTTCCTCTTGGCGTTCATCTAAAGACGTCTCAGGATTCTCTTTTGGCCCCGTGAGTGCAGCCATTGTAGTCATCATCTCCTGGAGCTTTTGTTGCTGCTCCTGAGACTTGGTTACTGACCGGGTAAGCGGTCGGTGACCCGTAGAAGTACGACTTTCTTCCTTTCCCGAAGCCATATAGACCGTATGAACTGTTATGCCCCCTGACTTGGGGCGTTTAGGTTCACCGCTTTTAAACTTTGTCAGTGTTACGGGAGCTTTTTCTGGCCTCTTCCTTTTGTGGACCATTGAGGTTGAAGGAGCCGTTGAAGTGGGCATCCTAGCATTTGTTGCCCCCTGCTGTTTAATGGGGCGGTTTTTGTCCTTTTCCACCTTTACCCTTTTCTGGCGACGGAGGTGATCTGAGTCAATCACGGAGTTTTGAACCCTCCGCCAAACTTTATAAATCTTTGACGACAGCCGCTGAGGGGGCTGTTCTTGCTTTGTCTCCTGAGCTTTTTCCATGGGTGGAGGAGACCTTTTCAATGTAGCAACCGGGGAGTTCTTTCTCACCATCCTCAGCAATTCAAAGCTGTTCCCAGTTGGAACAGCAGCATTGACCTCCACCATTGGAGCAGGTGGGGTTAGCCCTGAGGGGGAGTTGCCCCCTGCTTTCCTTACTCGCTGCCAATGGCGACGTCGCGCACGGCGAGCCGTTGAGACTGGCTCGGAAATCGAGATTGTTTCTTGCTGCCCCCTGTTTGAGCGTGGGGTAACTGCTGATGTCAGCCTATCGAAGACTGATGCCTTCTGACCAGCTGGGGGAGAAGTAGGAACCGTCAATCTTGTGAAGACCGACCCTCTGATAGGAGAAGCCGCTTTAACGACTTCCAAAGCAGCGGCCGTTGCCCTCTTTGGGACAGCCACCTTATAGTTCTGACCTAGCCTGGTGAAAACGGAGGCTGTTGGTTTAGTAGTAGGCGACCCGTTGACAGGGGTCATGGTAGCAGTGAGCCGGTCGAACACCGACTTTTTGTTCACTTCTGGTATAGGTGTCGGCATAGAGAAGCTTGTGGGTGGGACCATGGTCCCAAAGAACAAGCCGGTGGTGGCTTGAGTCACCTGGTCTGCCGGCAGAGTCAGGGAGGAAGCCGCTTGGGGCCCATATGTTACACCTCTCGGTGAGGTGGAGCGTCCGTTGCAGTGGCATTTCGAGCAGTTGGTGCAGTTGGTGGCCATTGAAAGCTTGAGTTCTGTACCAGACAAAAGACCAAATCTTAGCAACTTGAAATTCAAAGGCAACCATTTAACAAACCGCGATTGGTTCGCGAAGACGACACACGAAGTGTGGAGTGGAAAGAGGAAGAGGTCCCACCGGGCGTGCCAGAATCTGTTCCCCTCCGAACGGCGGCCGGGACGTTAGGACGTCTGTGCCTGAGGTTCGGGGCAGATGCTATTTGGTTTTGATCCGTCCACCTCTCCGAAGATGCCAAGTTGATTTATGGCACCTTGTATCGGAGGTTTAGACGGATGCGGCCGATGTAGCAGACTTCGTCAGATTCCCACTCAGGGTGAGGGGTTTTTGATTGTGGGGACGCTCTTCCCTGCAGGCGCAAGCCCCTGCAGTTAATTACGCTACCGCGTCGCGGTAACAACTTTCTCCTTCTCCAGAATTTCACTTCGTGTCGTGTATGTTTGTTCTATTTGTGGTTGCCCGTGGATTGTATACGGAGACTTAGTGATGCCGTCACCCGTAGGACGTGTTTTAGTCCAAATCCGTATTTAGTTAGATTTGGGTTTGGTGTTTTTAGTTTAAGGATGGATTAGTCGTGTTGCGGCTAAGATCAACTTAAACGTTCGTCAAGGATACGTTAGTCCTGTTTTGGACTAAGATCGACTTGATGTAATGATTGATTTAATTGTCTGGCTGTCGGGACTCGTCACCTCTCTGACGTCGTTGAGGGATTACAACGACAGGCGTCAGAGGAGTTCAGAGATGTACCCTTGAACCAAAGTTGATTCGGAGTTTTATTGTTAATTTAAAGATCTAAGGACACATTAACCGTATTTGGGGCTAAGATCAACTTAGACGGGACCGTTTAGATCCGGCAAAAGAGCGTTCGGGCTCGATTGCGCTAGTTTAAGGACATGGCGGTCCATCGCCAGTTTTAGGGACGTGGTGGTCTATTATTAGTTTAGGGACGTTTCGGTCCGTCGCCAGTTTAAGGACGTAGTGGTCCATCGCCAGTTTAAGGACGTAGTGGTCCGATATTAGTTTAGGGACGTTTCGGTCCGATATTAGTTTAAGGACGTTCCGGTCCGGTATTAGTTTAAGGACGTTCCGGTCCGGTATTAGTTTAAGGACGTTCCGGTCCGATATTAGTTTAAGGACGTTTCGGTCCGATGTTAGTTTAAGGACGTTTCGGTCCGATGTTAGTTTAAGGACGTTTCGTGGTTGTTGGGACCCGTCACCTCTTTGACGTCGTTGAGGGATTACAACGACAGATGTCAAAGGAGTTCGGAGATGTACCTTCAAACCGGATGTAGATTGATTTAGGAGGGCCATTTTGCTCAATCGATTTAATTTAAGGACTTATGGCCACGATTGGGCTAAGTCCAGTTCAACATTTTATTTGCTTTAGCATGACATTTTTTATTTAGGCTCTACCCACAAAAGATACAGAGTATCAATTTATTTTTGGGCTCTGCCCATTTGCAGATGATGCAAAGTATCTACCTCGTTTGGGCCTTGCCCCTTTTAAAATGCATAGCATTCTGAATATTTTGTTTGGGCTCTGCCCCTTTATAAATGATGCAGAGCATCTGTTTTGGTTTGGGCTCTGCCTCTTAAAATAATGCATTTGCGCTTTATTAAGCCTGTTAGGCCTTCCTTTAATTGGGCTTGGCCCTTTTTAAAGCATCTGCGCTTTGCGCTAAGTAATGAGCGCAAGTTCATATGGTGACGACACGTGTCGTGCTCTGGCGAGCGCAAGCGCAACAACGCAGTGCGCTGTGTTGTTGCGCTGCGCTATTGCGCTGCTGACACGTGGCGCGCTCTCAGTGAGTTGCGCCAATTCCAGAGAGCAAAGCTCTATCTTAAGGGCGCTTAGCGCAAGTGGCGCTCTTTTAAGAGCGCAACGGCGCAGTTTGGAAATGCAAAGCACTAAGAATCTTTTAGATTCAAGAAGGGAAGTGCAGAGCACTGTTTAAGTTCTTGATCTAAATTAGATCAAAGAAAAATAAATTTCTTCTTTATTCGAAGAACCAGAGGTTCTTAAAAGTGCAAAGCACTATTCTTTTATTATTTTATTATTTTTTATTGTTTTTTAAAGAACCGAAGGTTCACAAGAAGTGCAAAGCACTGTTTTCTTTTTATATAAAGATCATTCATTTTATTTTTAGATCCATGATCTATTAGAAGGCCTTTCTTCTACTTCATGAAGGTTTTTTTTTTCACCTTCTTCTTGAGATATTCTCAGAGTTTTCTCTGCTTAGAGTTCTTGATTTTTTTTCAAGAAAATTCCCTTTTTCCTCCTTTTTTTTTTGAATGAGGTCTGGGGTCCTATTTATAGTGCCCCATAAATTTGTTGAATTTGTTAATAAGATCTTTTCTGAATGATTTTGGGAATTTTCCCACGCTGGATCTTTGATCCAAAGGCAGAAGAAAATCTTCTGGTTTTGGAAAGAACAGAAAAGATTTCATGAAATCTTAATTTGGTTTGGCGCAGATGCCCCAGCGCATGACACGTGTCGCGCAACGCAGAGCGCAGCGCAAGTGCGCTAGCGCATCTGCGCCGACACGTGTCGCGCAGCGCAGAGCGCAGCGCAACTGCGCTAGCGCATCTGCGCCGACACGTGTCGCGCAGCGCAGAGCGCAGCGCAGCTGAAGCGTTGCTTCCTTTAAACAGAGCTTTGCTCTGATTGGTTGCGCTTTCTGGGCGCTGCGCTCGGCGCGTTGCGCCAGACACGTGGCAAGTTGCGCCCAGCGCAGAGGATCTGAAGCGTTGCTTCACCTGAGATATCTTTTCATCTCCCCTTTTCCAAGTCAAACTTGTATTTCCAAGATTTTGATTTCCCGGGTCTTGGAAATAATTCCATTGTGCACAGAATCTTTTATGCTTGGGTCTATATATAGTTCAAAGCCGAGCCTTTCATTTTCTCATCTTCAGAGAACTTTTCGATCATGGCTTGCAACCGCCCTCATGCTCGTCGACAACCATGGGAAGTGCCGATCCGGGACATCGTTCCCCGTTTTGCTGCGCGCCTGGCGGACCCTTCTCTTACGGACGAGCAGTGCGATGCTGCAATATACGAGGTTTTGACTCGTGTGGGGTCTCCTCTTCCTCCGCACTCCATTTGGCTCCGGATGATTCTTGCCTCGGTGCTCGCCGATCTTCCTCCTCCTCCAGTAGAGATGTCCTCGGCAATGCTTGATGCCGCCGAGGATAAGATCGAGTGCTTTTTTGAAGCGCGCTTGATCACAAAAGCCCTGAGGGACTGTTCTTTCGACTTGTTGAGCCAGATACGGGCTCGCCGAGTTGTCATCGCCACCTTTTCTGATGAATATGGCAATGATCGTTGGGCGTCTACTTCTTGGGGGGACCGACACTTCAACGTGGTGGAGAAGACAGAAAGGGAATTGGAGAATCTTCTTTTTCTTTTTGTGAACCCTTGTCTTTCCGATCCCATATTTGGTGATCTTTTTTAAATGTAATAATAATAATAATGAAAAAGTATTTTTCTTTTTAATCAAGTACTTCATTATTTGTTAAGGGTTCTTTTTATTTTAGTTCTCTGTTGTGTTCGTGCATCGTATGATTTTAATTCGTTATTATCAAGTGCACGTAACTTTGCATGGATAAATTGCCTTTGGTATTTACACCCTTTCTTCTGCGCTAGCGCATCTGCGCGGACACGTGTCGCGCAGCGCGACTGCGCTAGCGTATCTGCGCTGACACGCGTCGCGTAGCGCAGAGCGCAGCGCGACTGCGCTAGCGCATCTGCGCTGACACGCGTCGCCCAGCGCAGCGCAACAGTGCAAGCGCATCTGCGCTGACACGCGTTGCGCAGCGCAGTGCATGCGCAACTGAAGCGTTGCTTCCTTTATTGAAGTTTAAATTTTCAAAGCAAAGCTTTGTTTCTGATTGGGGGGAGATGAAGCGTTGCTTCATCTCCCGCCTCGGAATTTGAACAGAGCTTTGCTCTGATTGGGGTAAACAGTGGGTGCGAGAGAGGCGGGGGAGGGGACGTGGTCGCGATGACGTGGGTAGAGGAGAAACGGGCGGGAACGAGAGAAAGAAAGTGGGGAAGAAAGATAATGGTCGGGTCGGGTAGGAAATGAGTCGGGTCAGGTAGGGTGAAGTTGGGCCGGGCTTGGGCTTGGGTTAGGGAAATAATAGAAAAGGAAAATAAAGGGAATAGGGTTTGGGTTATGAGTTGTTTAGGAAGAAGAATTTAAAAAGGGGAAAATAGGGAGAGTGGGCTGGGGTGGGAATAGGAAATGGGAAAATAAAAGGAAATAAGTAATAGGATTTTAGTTTTAGGTTAGGAGTATAAGAAATTAGTTTATATAAAAATTATACACATATATATATATTTAAATCAGAATAAATTTGGATTAAATTCTGGAAAATACGGAAAAATTTGTAGAAAATTTGGGAAAATATCTAGAGACTTATTTATTAAAATACGCTAATTATTTATAAGGACTGGGTATTACATCATACCACCCTTACAAAAATTTCGTGCTCGAAATTTAAAATAAACGATAAGCTATATAAAATAATATGTGAAAAGTTACAACATCGAACACTAACATATAGTGATTTACTAAAAAAACAGCTAGATAAAAATCGAAGATCTTTATTTGTATATGAATAACGCAACTAAAAAGATAGGTCCAAGTAAGTACATGGCAGAACCATCTATAAGGATAAACTATATGTACAAGAGGATAAAATAGCAATAATAATCAATAGTGAAGGGTTTGCTGATAGGCCAACGTATTTTAGAATAAATGTATCGATCAAACAATTTTAAAATAACTTAGAAAATCCACATGGTGAAAATAAGAAACATAGAACAAAATAATATGCACGATATATATTTGCGCTATTAGAAATGTGAAGAATAGTAAATCATTTAAAATGGGTAAAACGGAAGTAGTTAATAAGTTAATAACACAATTTTTTGATAAACACAAAATATTTAAAGTTAAATTCCGAATAACGACGTCACTGAACGTAATTATGGTAATAGGAGATAGTACAAAAAATGTATAGGGGCTAGCCAGGGTAGGGATTACAATAGAGTATGGCCCACTCAAAATGTCGGACTGTGGTACTTCAACTGAATGTCGAAGAGGCTGGGGTCGGGTCAGCACAGGGTGCAAGGGTGAACAGTCATGAATCCCAGAAGGGAAAGAATTTATTGGGGAGGGAAAACGGTAAATGTATCAAACGAATCAATACTCAAAAGATTAGCGAACTCAGAAACTTAATTATCATTCCAGAAAATTTCAAACAAGACATAGTCAAAAGGTAAAAGGTGGCCCTAAACTATACATAGATTTATTTGGCCAGATGAAACAAAAGATAGGTCGTGTCAATCGTGGTTATAGAAGTTCAGCAGGTTACGGTAAGCTCACACGCTAAGATAGGGGCGCCCATTTCCATAGCGCCTCGCAGGGTTTGCCATTGGAGGTTCTTCTGCCACGGGGTCTTCTTCTTCTGGTCCTTCTTCCTCAGCTGGAGCTTCTTCATCGAGGTCTATTTCCACGTGATTCTCCTCTTCTGGGCCCTCTTCCATGGGATTTCCTTCCACTGGATTCTCTTCCAGGTCTTCCTATCCTAGATTTTCTTCTATCAGGTCCTCCTCGGGATCTTCCTCTATCGGGTCCTTTTTTTCGTTGTCAGAGTCGCCGATCATGCCGACTTCTGGGGCTGCGACTCCTTCATCCTCGGAATCGCTGTTTCCGAAAATAATCTATGGGCCGTTGATCTCGTCATCTGAGCTCACTAGCATGCAGTCCAAGGAGATGCATGATCGTGTGTTCTCATCTAGAGGCGGCGCTGCTCCAGGATGGGCCATGGCCTGAAAAGAAAGAGTCATGATTAGACAGTGGAACACACCAAGAAAATAACTAAGGATACGGAGCACAAGGAAAATATGCGGTAGGTAAGGACTGAAAAATCAAACTTTAGAATACTAATGCAATAAGTAGTATAAGGAAAGTGAGTGGCAAGGGGATGATTCATACATCACAACTCAGAATTTTAATGCATTTCAACTAAAAGTTCAACGGATACAAGATTTTAAACAAAAGGAAATATTTACAAAAGAGTGACAATATTTTTATTGAAAGCAGAAAGGTGATAATTCTTCTTTGATATCTAGACCGCTGCATTCTCGTCACGTGAGTTGAATCTTGTGCTGGGTCCGTACTATCCTCGAAGCTCGAACTACGAAATAACCAAGTCATTTAGCAGGAGTGGAGAGTGTGGACGAATCTCCTCCTTGTAACTCCTTCATTCGAGGGAAACCATTGACAAGATGTTCGTTGGATCCGCAAATTAGGCACTGCCCTTTGGCGCTGCAACAATCTCTCTGAAGGTGTCCTGGCTTCTTACAGTATCCACAACGTTGAGTTCTCCTTTGCTTCTGTTGCTGAGGAACAAATGGGCGCTTCATCTTCACCTCTTTTCATTGTTTAACAGGGATTCCCTTACGATTGGAGGCTTCCGCTGGTGCCTGAGTCATCTGTCTTCCTAATCCTTCAGCTAACCGGTCGTTCGTTCGCTCCAGGGCTTCATTCAAACCTTGCAGTACATTCAAAATCTCGACGGTCTGATTCTGGGGAGTGGAGATAGAAGAAGAGTTGTTGGAAGACATGATCCTAAAACAACAATTTTAGGATGGTATAAGGTACAAGCTATAAGAATCAGAATACAATATAGATTAGGCAAGGAAACAAGAATATCGGGTGAGGTGAAATTCAAACGAGTGGAAATCAAATGTGGAACTCCAAGTCACTCAAACAGAGTACAATATTGTAATTATGCTGCAGTTCATAATTACAATCACGTAACTCTACTAAGTTACCCAAAACTCTAGCGGGTAGATCAAAACATATAGCAGAACCCACTACGAGGATCAAGATCAAAGATAACGAGTTTACAATCTAGACCGAAGGATGTCTTAGATTGTCAAGCCCTATACGGAAACTGCAATCCTAATATAAATAAAACCTGGCTCTGATACCAACAAAACCATGTCACGCCCCACTTCCCAAAATACGGAATACGAGGGGTTGACAAGGCCAGCCATGCTCCTACGGTCGAGGAAACATCCTTCCGTAGTCACACTTTGGCTTCTAGCTTTACGTGGTAATCAGTAATCAATGCACAGGTAATGAGAAATGCAGTCACTAAATCGAATTAAATACAAAACACTGACCAGATAGAGATCAAGGAAGTGTAGCGTTGAGTCGCTGATCAAGATGTCTGCAATATTCTCGAGGTACGTCAGGTCCCGGTCCGAGCTAAATCCACTCCTCACTCTGAGCATGCATACTCAGGTCGTCAGAGCGACACAATAGCAATATATGTATGTATAGATACAAATGTGAACCCGTACAATAATGATAAATATGAAACAGTAAACATGGAATAATGACGTGAGCATGAAGTAGCCAATACAGATAGCTAATAGAGCAGGTAAACAGTAAAGCAGTAAACAGTATGGCAGGTATATTGAATCAGTAAGCAATGCATGCCAATGTTACTAACCCTATCAGTCTCTAGGTCTCATTATACAGGTCGCAAAACCTATCGTCAGTCCAAGTGTGAGAGTCAACCACTCGTGAGTATCCTCCACCCAAGGGTAGGACCCAAGGACAAGGGAACACGGGCCCGAGTCGCTCGCTAATAACCAGTAATATCCCCATATATCTTCAGAATCACTGTATGTGCCGGCAATGGGACTCCCAAGATTCTGTTGAACTCACACTCAAACTACCCCACACCCCGTGATCTACATCAAACACAAACCATAAACTCAAATACCAGTCAGTCCATGACAAGTCTACGTGAGAACTGGAGACAGGATCTCCATCAAGCATGTCTCGACTGATACCCAAGATAAATGGACAGTGTTCGGTGCCTTACCTATGACACCCATATAAGTGCTTCCATAATCGTCCCATACCAATTATAGTTATACTCATACATGTCCCATAGATGTCGACAATGCAATAAATCAATGGGGTCTGCTGATTGTGTACAAGTACGTGCCACTTTCACTTATCCATTCATGCTTAACACTAACGTACTTGCCACAATCATAACACTAATACCTAACACTGGGTAATGCACACGATCACTAGGTTACCAATGTAATGACATCTATATGATATGATGAGAATACAATAATTGTGATATGAACAAAATATCGCCAGTCAGTGTCCTACCACTTGCATAATTTATTATAAATCATACGTGCAGAATTAAGCAAAACAACGTAAAGAAGGTGAGCAGTATGTTTAATTATCTATCTATAAAAATTGGTTTCGCGTCAATCGGGTTTCAGGTTTGCTAGTTATGACCATTTCAATTTAAGTGTTCACGGCTGGAAATCCGGTTTCAGAATCGGAAGTCCGTTTCGTAACACATTTTAGTCCTAATTGGGATCATAATTAGGCGACGCTATAGTTGAACATTATTTAGGTTTCATATTTAGATTTCCACCTCAATTGGCAGATCAGTGATATACTAAATCTACAGGGAGTTATGGACAGGTTATGTTCGATGTATAAAATCTGCCACTGCAGAATTCAGCATAACATATCGACATTATAAAATGGGTTAAAAATATCAAACAGTTGAGTAATCTAGTGAGACCAGAGGATTAAGAAAAATAACTCAATTTTCAACGTAACGATATAGGGTTTCACACATTCTCGTATTTGAACAGGAATATACAGGGATTTAGAAACAGAGGTTGACTGGGATTTCCGTTCTGGACTGCAGTCCAGAATCGTAATCCTCCTCAATTATCTCTATCATAATTTGTTAAAATTCAGTGATCAACTATAGAATACTGTAGGTTAAACAGTTGTCTTCGATATGAGTCATGGAACGCTAAAATCTGATTTATACATAATTTATTATAAATTTTACGGTTTAGCATGTATGAAAGTTTTCAGGTTTTACGACAGAAATCGGGACACCATTTTACATGAGCAAACGACATTGTTTTGTAATCAAAGTCTTGAGGGATATTCATTATAACTTGGGCCATCATATGTTATTTGTTGCCGTCAATTTAACGGGGTTTTCCATTCGGGTTTTGCATCGAACACTTGAATTATAACGATTTATATAAAAAGTATATGCGGAATTTATTGGTAAATTGAATTGTAATAGATAAAATTAGCATGAAGCAAGTATTAAACTTGCCTGAAGACATGTCGACGATGGTACGGCAGCGGCAACGGCTCGATCGTGTCATGAATACGGCACAGGTTTAGCCTTGTCGGATCTTGATTCTTGGACTCGATGGCTCAGTGGGTGCGACGGGCATGCGCTGGTGTTGCGATGGATTGCGTGTTGATGACGATGATAGCTTAAGGGATCGAGGCCACAGATTTGATGGCGACGACGGTGACCAGAATAGCGGGAACTGCGATCGATGTAAGTGCTCGACTTAATGCCGGGGGCTCGGCTGTGAAATAGGGCTTGAGAGCGGGTTGTGAAAGCTCGGGGGTCATGCAGGGGCTCGGCCGCGGCGTAGGGGTCGCCGTGATGCTTGCTAAGGGGAGGCCAGCGGTTGGTGGTCAAGGCAGCGATGATGTGGAGGCGGTCGGCGAGCTTGGACGGCGGCTGGAGGTGGTGGGTGTAGGGTCGTTGGGCTGTGGCGGTGGTCGGAAGAGGGGGACGGCGAGGTGCGCGGTGAGTGGTGGAGCTCTGACGACGAGGATTGCTGGCGGGGGTCGCAGCTCGGGAAAGGTGGCGAGGCGAGCTTGGGGCATTGGGTGCAGGTGTTAGGGGCGCCGGAGGTTAGTGGTGAGAGGAGGTTGTAGTGGCAGCAGTGGTGGTCAGCTGTTGAATCTCGTCAGCGGGGGTGTCGTAGGGTGGTCGACGGTGGTGGGCAGGAGCTCAGGGAGGTGATGGGTTTTCTCGGTGTAGGGTTCCTCATCGGGGATAGGAGGAGGAAGGTGGTGGCGCGGTGAGGAGGAAGGTAAGAGAAGAAGGTCGCCGGAGATGGTGGCTGGTGATGGTCGGTGATGCAGGTTCTTGCGTGGGGAAAGAGGAGGGAGACACGGGGGAAAGAGAGAGAGAGAAAAGGGAGAGGCGTGAAAAGGAGGAGGGAGCGAGGGTGAAGGGAGAGAGCCGTTGAGGGGAGCGGGTCGTGGGAGGGAACGCGCCCGCGCCGTGGGTGTGAGAGAGGCGGGGGAAAGGACGTGGTCGCGACGACGTGGGTAGAGGAGAAACGGGCGGGAACGGGAGAAAGAAAGTGGGGAAGAAAGATAATGATCGGGTCGGGTAGGGAATGAGTCGAGTCGGGTGGGGTGAAGTTGGGCCGGGGTTGGGTTTGGGTTAGGGAAATAAAAGAAAAAGAAAATAAAGGGAATAGGGTTTGGGTTTGGGTTATGAGTTATTTAGGAAGAAGAATTTAAAAAGGTGAAAATAGGGAGAGTGGGTTGGGCTGGGAATAGGAAATGTGGAAATAAAAGGAAATAAGTAATAGGATTTTAGTTTTAGATTAGGAGTTTAAGAAAATAGTTTAAATAAAAATTATACACATATATATATTTAAATCGGAATAAATCTGGATTAAATTCTGGAAAATACGGAAAAATCTGTAGAAAATTTGGGAAAATATCTGGAGACTTATTTATTAAAATACGTTAATTATTTATAGGGACCGGGTATTAAAGTCTACCCATTTATAAACCCCGTAATGTTTATTGTATTGAGTGCATTGATTGTATTGAATGTACTGATTGTATTATATTGTCTTGTAGTAAATGGAAGACTTACTGAAACCATGATATCAATAAATGGAATGGATGTAAATGGATAGTCATGTAAATGGAGTATATCCATTGTTCGGTTCAGTCAATAGATTGATATAAATTGAATAGATAAATTCATATTGAATTGTAGTTTATACATGAATCATATTCAAGTCAGGTTGAGACTCAATTTGAGTTAAATACTTAAAAAGAAATTGAAGTCCTGAATTTTTTTTGATGTTATCGGTAACTGATGCACATGGACGACAGAAATTGTGTCTTTTTCCTAGACAATTATCGTGTTGATACCACCGTTTGTTAGATTGTCTACCTTAGATAGGCAAGCACCCACATTCTCCGGCTTCTTGAGGCTCAAGAGAATTGGTCCCGCTTTATTGTAATTTAATATAACTTGAGAGGTTTTATATAAAAATAGTTTTGATACATTTTCAAAATACACCTCAAGTATTTAAATATCGTCTTCAGAATTTTCATAAATGTAAATTTTATAAAAGTGAAATCTTCTAGTGAGTAGAATCTAGTTTTCATTGTATATGGTATTTTAATGAAATGTTGGAATTGTATTGTATTGAAATGGTACTTTCATATAATTGTGATTCCTTTGATTTAGAAAACTTGAAATATTTGTATAATATATTTAAAATAGATCTTTTGATAATATTCATATATATATTTAATAAAAATAAATTTTATTTATTTTCTAGAAATCTCATTTTCTTAAAAATAGCATTAAAAATTCAATTGAGATCGATTGCTCCTTGCGGAGGTCTGCATCAACTGTACTTTCATTCAATGGTCCCCGGGCCCCGATAATGCCACATCAAGAATACCATCTCGCTCTACTGGGTCTAAGGATGTGCGATTACCCACACAATCCTAATCGAGGTTCCCTAAAATGGGTTGTAGAGGCGTAATTGTAAGGAATTAATGAACACTCTTTTTAAAGAAAACAGTTTTATAATAGTTTAGGGTATTTTATTGTAACTCGTAATGTTCCCATAAATATTGTCCAAAAGTAAATCGTGCTATATCCAATATTATCCAAAAGTAAATCGTGCTTTGTCCAATATGTGTGTTGTGATGAGATAGGTCCTTACCTCGTGAGTTTTCTAAGGGTAATAGGGTTAAAAGAAATAAGCAATGTCGAATTTAAACATGAGGGTATTTTAATATAAAAGTGAAATGGAACTTGTTATGATTATTATTTTGATGTAGAACTTGTTCTAATGTGTTTGTTAATGGTTATAAAACAATACATTGAAATTTGTAGGTTTGTTATTAAGAAAAGAATTGGATTTTTAAAGAAAAGCGAATAACTCTGCTTCCGAAGAATTTTGAGAATGGAGAGTTTGAGAATGGTAAAAGGGAGGAGAAGAGGGGACTTACAAGCTATCAAGATAGAGGGGAGAAGAAGGAACCTTAGGAAAGCATTCGGGCGTCGTTTCGTCGCCGGAAACTCCTCGAAACTTTGCCCTTTGCTAACTCCACTTGCACAACTTGAGACTTGAGAATTTTTGAGAGTTTTTGTAATGAAATTCTGAGTAAGGAGGGGTGAAATGGAGTGTGGTATTTATAGGGAATATTAGGATTTAGAGGGTTAAAGAATGCATTAAAAATTTGAGGTGCAAATGGGGTAGGCGAAGAGGTGAAACTTTTAAATTTTTAATGAGGGAGAAATAGAATAGGCAGAGAGAATGTAACTTTTAAAGTTGTATTATATTGTTATAATGTTGTATTTAGTGTTAACGCTGTTGTTTGTACCTTGGTACAGAAGAGGGCAGTGTATACGAGAGGAGTCTCACTAGACCAGAGCCTACGGTATATAGAGTACAAGGCTCCGTGATAATACCCGGAACACCGGCGATTGAATTCAGATTAGGTGTCTTAATGGTTGCAGTCTCGTGCCACTTTTAACACCTTCCGTACCAATCTACCCTTTAAACCCCGCGATATCTTGATTGTATTGTTTGTATTGTCTTGTCTTGTAATTTGGATTGTATAGATGGATGACTTTCCAAAACCATGATATCGATAAATGGATGTAACTGGAGAATCATGTAGATGGATGTATATCCATGGTTCGGTTCGGTCAATACAGATTGAATAGATTGAACAGATTGATTATATGGATTCATGGATTCATATTGAATTGTAGTTTGTACTTGAATCATATTCAAGTCAGATTAATTATATTGAGACTCGGTCTGAGTCAGACAATTAGAAAAAAAATTGAAATCCTGAATTAAGTTTTGATGTTATCGGTAACCGCTGCATATGGACAGCAGGATTTGTGTATTTTTCAAAGACGATTACCGTGTTAATAACACCGTTTGTTAAGTTGTCTACCTTAAATAGGCAAGCATCCATATCTCCGGCTCCCTGAGGCTCAAGAGACTGGTCCCGCTTAAACCTATGTTTTCTATGGTCCTTATTGTAATTTAGTATAACTTGAGAGGGTTTTATGTAAAAATAATTTTGTATAATTTAAAAATACACCTCAAGTATTTTATTATCATCTTTAGAGTTTTCATTGATGTATATTTTATCATTATGGCATTTTTAGTGAATAAAACATATTTTTCATAATATATGGTATTTAATTGTAAAGTATTGAACTTGTATGGAATTGCATAGTATTTTCATGTAAAGTGCTTCTTTTTTATTTAGAAAAGTTGGAATATGTATACTATATCAAAAATAAATATTTTGATGATACATATATATGTTTATAAAATAATTTAATTTATTATTTTTCTAGAAATCTTATTTTCTTAAGATATTTGTATTTTTAAATCTTTCGAGACCGTATGCTTCTTGCTGAGGTCTGCATCTCGCACTACTAAGCCTGAGGATGTGCGATAATCCGTACCATCCCAAACGGGTTCTCCGAAATGGGTTGTAGCGGCGCATTGCAAAGATTTGTTTAAAATACATATCTTGTAGAAAAATATTTTTATAAATTGGAGGTAATTTTGTGTAAAATCGTATTTTTCCAAAACTATATTCCCAAATATCATTGTGCTATGTTACATATGAGTGTTGTGAGGAGCTAGGTCATTACCTCATGAACTATCTAATGATATAGAAAGGGATAATGATGTTTTATGTCGAAACTAAATTATATGTTATTTTTCTGTAAAAGTGCTATAAAAATTTAAATATAAATTCTTTTGATATGAAACTTGTTAATATGTTTTTTTAATATTTAATGATCATGATGTGTGAGTTTGGTATTATTGTGTTTAATAAAAATATGATTTTTAAGGAAAAACATAATCGGAAGTCGGATTAACTCCACTTCCGTCTGGTTTTAGAATTCTAAGTTTTTAGAATAGTAAAGAGAAGGGGGAGAAGGGACTTACGGGATTGATTGTGTTGAGGAGAGGAAAAGGAAGAAGTAGGAAGCGCCGGTGCATCGTTTCGTCGCCGGAATCTCCTCGAATTGTCGTCAGAAGTTCGCCGGAGCTTCGCCCTTTGCTAACTCCACTTGCTCACAAAAAGTCTAGGGAATTTTTCTTGAGAGTTTGGACAAGAATTTCAGTATGAAGGGTGTGAAAAATGAGTGGGTATATATAGGAAAAACTATGGTTAGGGTGTGATAAAAATGCATTAAAAAAGAGTTTAATTGGATTTTTAATTCTCTGGAATAATGCAGGGAATTTAAACAGTGTAGGGTTATAGGGTAGACCAAGACGCACAGAGGAAAAAAGAAAATCGGGGATCGGAGCTGAGTCGGCCGGCGGCGCCGGCTGATTCACACCTCCCGCCGGCCCGAGTCGGTCGAGTCGGGGCTCCCCTAGATGCCACGTGTCCCCTGTAGATTGGTCTACCTCCTGAACTCATTTGTTTTATATTTGACTTTTGGTTTTACAGGTTATGCACGTGTAGACTCTTGGGCTTCTAAAAATATTAAAAGAAAACTACTAAAAAAATAATATGGATGATGGGATTTGAACTCTGGTGCTTTGGTTCAGCAGTGCAAGGCCTTACCAATGAGCTACAAGCTCATTCTTACTGTTCAAAAACAAATCAAACTTATAACTTGTGTTCAGGCAAAAGTACATCTTTCTGTAAATTGTACAGAAAGTTTAGAGTTGTTACAGCAAGAGCCTGGATAGCTGGCCGCTGAGGACAGTTGGTGTGTATGGGAGTTGAGTTGCGTCTATAAGGACAGATTCCAATTCCGTGATTGGATGCGCCACAAACTAAGCACATGCCTTTTGCGTGCCTACAGTCCTTCCACAAGTGTCCATCTCTCTTGCAGTAGAAGCAAAAATCTGGACTTGGCTGGTCATTGTTTTCTTTCAATCTCCTGGGTTCCAAAGTTAGCCTGGAAGAGGCTCCTCCTGCTATCTGGGTGGCAGGACGCTTCACTCCGATAGATTGAGGTCTGTCTTTCCTTTTCACTACTGCCTTGTATTTTTGGGCAGCCTTCAAATCCAAATCATGGGTTGGGAAATCCCCTGTAGCTAAAGCAGCTTGGATTTCCTGATCTAACCCTTACTGAAACCGTCTGGATCTGATCTCAGCAGTCGGTATGAGATGGGCCGCAAACCTGTTACGGTCTTGTGTTAGCTGTGTAGTATGTGATATAAAATCGAATATTGAGACATATCTTACCTGCTGAGTATAGTAAACTCAGCATCATACTCATGTATAGATTTGGTCCACATCGAACCCTGTTGTAGATGATGGATTGCTGTTCCATGTCAAATTGGGCAGTCTCAGGAAAGTATTTCGCATCGAACATATCGCGAAAAGTTCTACATTCGATAGGCTGGTCAAGACGGCTTTCTTCCGCCTTCCACCAAACTCGTTCATTGTCAGTGAGTTGCAGCTTTGTAACTCGAATCCAAGCGATCTCTGGCACTTGTGCTGCGGTTAAATCATTCTCAATACTTTGAGCCCATTCTTCAGCTTCTAGGGGGCTCTCTTTTCCTGAAAATTGTTTTGGGTGCAATACCCAGAATTGCTTCACTCCAGGCGCTTCCGCTTCTAGATGGTTCATTAGAATAGCAGTATACTGCTGCTGTCCTTCCAGGAGGCTACGGATTGCCTCAAGCAGTATCGTCTTCTCATTGATCGGAGCAGCGACAGTAGGTGTAAGCGGTAGAGATGGTGGAGTGTTTTTGAAATTGGTGCTAATGTTGTTTAGAGAATCCATAACCTTGAAAGAAAAATTTGGGTTAGGACAGATTCAATGTATATGAAATTGTAAGATTCAAAGAATATGAATTGTAAAGAATTTTTTATTTGCCGATTCTTGTGTTATATTGCTTAGGATTTCATACAGAATTAACCCGCATGTCCATGCAGAACTGACTTGCATATCCATACAGAGCTGACCTGCATGGGCCACCAACAAAACCTGTCACGCCCCGCTTCCCGGTGTACGGGGAGGGGACGTGGCGAGGCCCGCTACATATTTACTCAGAAGTAAATACGCTAAGCATATCTAAGCAATATAAAGTAAAATATATACAAGAGTCATGAATATAATGATCAGCAATTTTATTTATTAAACATTCTTTTACAGGTACAACTGGAAATGTAAATATATGTCTGGAATACAATGCCTGAACAATGGCATAACTGAAATGAAAATATGTACAAGTGACTATAGCTCGGGGTCTTCAGAGTACTGCTCCAAGTTCTCCTGACTGGTCTCGATCTCTAGTGTGTCCGATCCACCTGACAATATTCCAAAGAAGAAGAGAAATAGGAATGTCGTCAGCGAACAATCGCTCGGTAAGTCCCAAAGATGGGTAAAGTTAGAATAGACAGAAAGAGAGTATAACTAGTAATGTTTGATTATAATTGTTAACACAGTTGTTTGTAACTTTGTACAGAATATGCCAGTGTATACGAGAGGAGTCCAACTTACACCGTGGACTTTGGTAACTCGTAGTACAAGTCTCCGTCGAAAATACCACGGAACAACGGCATGGATGTAATTACGTCTTTAGTGACCACCTCGTGCCACCTTTAACATGTTCCGTACCAGTCTACCCCTTTATAAACCCCGTAATATTTATTGTATTGAGTGTACTGATTATAGTGTATTGTCTTGTAGTAAATGGAAGACTTGCGAAAACCATGAAATATCAGTAAATGAGAATATAAATGGATAGTCATGTAAACGGAGTATATCCATGGTTCGGTTGAGTCAATAGATTGATATAGATTGAATAGAAAGATTCATGTTGAATTGTAGTTTATACTTGAATCATATTCAAGTCAGGTTGAGATTCAGTCTGAGTCAGATACTTAAAAGGAAATTGACGTCCTGAATTAGTTTTGATATTATTGATAATTGTTGCACATAGACGGCAGGATTTGTGTCTTTTTCCAAGACAATTACTGTGTTGATAACACAGTTTGTTAGATTTTCTACCTTAGATAGGGAAGCACCCACATTCTCCGGCTCTGTGAGGCTCAAGAGAATTGGTCCCGCTTTAACCTATATTTACTAGGGTCCTTATTGTAATTTAATATAACTTGATCGGGTTTTATGTAAAAATAGTTTTGATACATTTTCAAAATACACCTCAAGTGATTAATTATCATCTTTAGGGTTTTCATAAATGTATATTTTATAAAAGTGAAATCTTCTAGCGAGTAGAGCCTAATTTTCATTGTATATGGTATTTTAATGAAATATTGGAATTGTATTGTTTTGAAATGGTACTTTCATGTAATTGTGATTCCTTTGATTTAGAAAACTTGGAATATTTTTATAATATATTTAAAATAGATATTTTGATAATATTCATATATATATATATATATATATATATAATAAAAATAAAATTTATTTATTTTCTAGAAATCTCATTTTCTTAAAAATAGCATTAAAAATTCCATCGAGATCGAATGCTCCTTGCGGAGGTCTGCATCTCGCTCTACTAGGCCCGAGGACGTGCCATAACCGGCACCATCCCGATCGGGGTTCCCTAAAATGGGTTGTAGAGGCGTAATTGTAAGGAATTAATGAACACTCTTTTTAAAGAAAACAGTTTTGTAATACTTTAGGGTATTTTATTGTAACTCGTAATGTTTCCACAAATATTATCCAAAAATAAATCGTGATATGTCCAATATGTGTGTTGTGATAAGATAGGCCCTTACCTCATGAGTTTTCTAAAGGTAATAGGGTTAAAAGAAATAAGCAATGTCGAATTTAAACATGATGGTATTTTAATGTAAAAGTGAAATGGAACTTGCTATGATTATTATTTTGATGTAGAACTTGTTCTAATGTGTTTGTTAATAGTTATAAACAATACATAGAAGTCGGATTAACTCTGCTTCCGACGAGTTTGAGAATGAAGAGTTTGAGAATAGTAAAAGGCAGGAGAAGAGGGGACTTATAAGCTATCAAGATAGAGGGGAGAAGAGGGAAGCTTAGGAAAGCGTTGGGGCGTCGTTTTGTCACCGGAAACTCCTCGAAACTTTACCGGAATTTCGCCCTTTGCTAACTCCACTTGCACAATTTGAGACTTGAGGGTTAAAGAATGCATTAAAAATTTGATTAAAGGTGATTTAATGTTCTCTGGATGAATTCAGAGTAAACAAATAATATGGGGTTAGTGGGGTAGGCGAAGAGGTGCTCGGGTGAAAAAATGGGGAGCATCCCCGGTGAGAAGGCTCCAGATTTGTGCTATGTGTCCCTGTCATTTCATATACCCTCGTACACATGTTTGTTTACTCTGTGACTCTTCATTTTACATGTAGTGCACGTGTAAACCCTTATGTTTCTAAAAGATTAAAAGAAAAATTAATAAAAAGATAATGTGGCTGGGGGGATTCGATCACAGGGGCTATGTCACAGCAGTGCAAGGTTTTACCAATGAGATATAAGTGCTTTCTAGCTGTTCAAAAGCAAATTTAATTTATAACTTGTGCTCAAGGTAAGGTATCCTTTTCTGTATTTTGAAAAAATTTGTACAGAAAATTTAGGCTTGTTACAGACATCAATGAAGGGACAAGGGTCAATAGTGGGGAAACCCTAGTTTCTTCCAAGAACCATAATTCTCATTCATCAATATCAATCTAGTTTTAAATCTATCAAAAGATAAAAGGAGTCATTTTTAATTAATCACCCATTACTACTAAATTCTAACGAACCCTACAAACCCTCTTCTTTATATATATATATTTTACAACCATGTTTAACATAGATTTATAATCTATTCTCGTTTCTTCTTTTATTTTATTCAACTCGTTTAAAGCAAGATCAAAAGTTCCACGCATCCCTGCGGAAGACCCGTACTCATCTCAGCTAGCTTCACGCGACACCGTTATTGATTGCGGTTAACTTTGTTCACTACAAACAATTTTTTTCACATCAATCAGACCGCTCGAGGAATATAGCAGAGGTGTATGCGACAGCATAGCATATGGTGTAGATCCTTGATAGTACCCATCTGATCTTTCATTCTGAGACTGCAGGGTATAAAATTGCGGAGCATCCCTTGGACCATATCCCTTGGAATGCTAGAGAAGGTCTGATTGAAGCGCCGTGGACAACTATTGCCATAGTGGCCAGTTGTCATGCAGATCTGGCATTAAGGAAGACCACGACCTCGACATTGGCCCTGACCATAATTACGACCACTACAACCGTCGCGCTCGGTGTTATAGCCACACTGATATGAATCTGAAGAGGAACCTCTAAGGCCTATGGTTGCGGTGTTGACAGGTGGAAAGGGAGTAGTGTCAATAAACTTATCTTGTTGCTAGAAAAGGCTCTCGTGTGCAAGTAGCATATTATGCAGATCTTCAAGTGAGATATCGTCTATGCGGTTTGTGATAGCAGGAACAAAAGAGTCATAGGACGATCCTAAGCCGGACAAAACATGCATGACAAGATCAACATCAGAAATTCTATGTCTAAGGACCGCAAGATTGTCGGAGACAGTCTTGATATTCTGAATGCACTCTATGATGGAAGCGGATCCTCGTTTGATATTCTGAAGTTGTGTCTTCAGTTGAAGGATGCAAGCGCGAGAGTGCGATGTGAAAACTTTGACAAGTGCCTCACATACCGCCTGTGCTGTAGTTCGATTGACCACCAAGGAAACTAGTGATTCAGTCAGATACGCTAACATCCAACTCATGATCAGTTGATACTTTTGGATCCATACAGCATACGCCGGATTATATGTTGGAACAAGCGGATTTTGTTCATCAGAATCAGTCATGGGCGGGCACTTTTCGGTGACGTCGACAATGTCCATGTACCCTTGCGACTTGAGGACAACTTCAAACTATATCTTCCAGTCGAGGTAATTGTCGTGGGTGAGTTTGATGTGGAGAAGCTACATGACATTCGGTCCATGTATTGAGGAGGACAACGATGCATTAGGGTTAAGAATTGGTGTTGGGATGAGGAAAAAAGTTGATGAGATGGAAAATTGATCTAGGTTGGTTGTCATTGTAGTAGAAATATAGAGAGAAGAATTTTTTTAATGGTGTTAGCCTTTATGAATCTGATATTATAAAAGAATAGCAAGAGATAGAGGAAGAAGAAGAAGATATTGAAGGAGAAAAGAAGCATTCGAGAGAGATATCTCTATTGTAGCTTTCCTGTATATATATTATTAATCTCTAAAATATTGTTTACAATCAGATCAATCATACAATCTCTCAATCATATTTAGTTGTAAATAAATCTCTACAAAATCTCCAATATAAATCTTTTCAAATTTACCACAACCGTGAGAGCTAGACGTCTGACCCGCACAGGGGTAGACGTCTGGTCTGCGCTCTGTTAGAGCGGTACTTAAATCCAGACGTACGTTCCTTACAAGTGGATACGTCTAGTTAGCGCTCTATTAGTTCACTAGAAAATACTAGACGTCTTATCTGGAAGTGACAGACGTCTAGCGTCATAGTCAAACGTCTGACCTGAAGGTTCAGACATCTGATGGTTTGCTTGCTTGCCTGATTACTTTGAGTTGTTATTACTATGCAGACGTCTGCCTAATGTATGCAAAACATACAGAGCATCAATAGACGCCTGAAGCTAAAACTTCAGACGTCTGTCCCCATGCGTACAAATAAACTTGAACCTTGAACAACTCTGAGATAACGCCGATCAACAGGGAAATCAAATAGGGATCGAATGAGAGACATACACAACAAATCTCCACCCTGCCTTGTATTCCCAATAACAATCATCCAAAAAATTAATAGTAGCTCCATCTTCACCACAATAACCCTGAAGGGCTCAATTAGTACGACGCACTACAATTAAATTCAAGCAATGCTCAAACTTAACAACCGAAAGAGACTTCGTCAACTTATCAGCCGGATTATCCGCTGTGCCAACCTTCTTTACAATAATCTCTTATTTTTCAACGACTTTCTGAACAAACCAGTACCGTACATCAATGTGCTTCGTCCTATCATGATGCATCTGATTTTTAGTCAAGTGAATCGTGATTTGGCGATCACAGTAGACTATTATGGTTTTGTTTTGAATACCAAGTTCTGAAAATGGTCCCTTCAATCAGATCGCTTCCTTAACGGTCCCAACAACGACCATATATGTAACATTTAGAAAATTTAGAGATAAATATAATTAAATAATTAAATAATAAAAGATTAAATTAAAAAGATATTAAAACCAAATAAGACAATTTCATAAGATGTAAGTAAAATAATTTAAAATAAAATTTTAGTATGCAACATAAATAAATTATAAGGGTTTTAGAGAGAATTTTAGCTTCATTTTAATAAAAAAAAGGCGTTATATACTAACAGATTCTGGCACTTCGTGTGTCATGTTCGCGAACGAATCGCGGTTTGCTAATGGTTGCCCGTGGGTTTCGAGGTACTAAGATTTGGCGTTTTGCTTGGTGCAGAAAGCAAAGGATCAATGGCGTTCACCTGCTCAAAGTGTTCCACATGCAACTGCAACCCACGTCTTGCCTCAACTGGGGGTATATCTTATGGGCCCCAAGCGGCCTCCCTTTTCAAGATGCCAGTGGAGCAGGTAACTCGGGCCACTACTGGATTATTCTTCGGGACCATGCTCCCACCGTTGAGCTTCAATGACACAATGACGTTGCAAGAAGCCCCAAAGAAGTCGGTCTTTGATCGGCTCACCACTGCCGCGACCCCTCTCAACGGGTGGCCCAACTCTAATACCTCAGTTTTCAATAGACTGGACCAGGACGTCTACAAGCCCGCGATACCCGAAGCTGCCAAGAAGTCAGTTTTTACGAGGCTGGCCATTCCGGTTGCTGCTTCAGGCGAGGTCCTCAAAGCTGCTTCCCCTGCTCAGAGGTCTGTCTTTGACAGATTAGACATTGCTTCTCAACGGGCGTCGGTCTTCGATAAGCTAGCACCAATAACAGTCTCTCCTCAAAGCAGGGGGCATGAAGAAGCTTATCCAACAACGGAGGTGATCTCATCCGCACGACATGCTCGACGTCGCCACTGGCGCCGGGTGAGGAAGGATGGGGGCAACTCCCCCTCTGAGATAACTTCGCCAGCTCCAACGGTGGGGATCGATGCCGCTGTTGCTACCGGGAACAGCTTTGAATTGCTGAACACGGTGCGCAGAAACTCTCCTACCGCCGTACTAAAAAGATCCCCTCTTCCGATGGGAAACGTTGTGGAAGCCAAGCCAGAACAGTTCTCTCAGCGGCTATCCTCTAAAATCTACAAGGTCTGGCACCAAATCCAAGACTCGGTGATTGATCGAAATTTCTCTCGCCAGCAGAAGAAGCTGAAGGTCCGGCAGGAAGAAAACCGTCCTGTTAAGCCATAAAAGATGACGACTACTTGGGTGCTCACGACAGCGGCCCCCTCAACGTCAACCACTCAGAAAAGAAGGAGGCCGCAAAAAGCCCCTGTGAACATGGTGAAGCATAAAAGCGCTGAACACAAACGCCCCAAATCTGAGGGCATGGTGGTGCACACCGTATACACGGATTCTGGAAAGAAGAAAAGCCGTGTTTCGACGGGTCACCGACCGCTCACCCGATCCGTGACGAAAACCCAGGAGCAGCAACAGAAGCTTCAGGAGATGATGATTGCAATGGCCGCACTCACCGGGCCAAAAGAAAGCCCGGAGGCATCATCATAGCAACGTCACGAACAAGAAACTGATGCTAACTTCTTACGCAGAGTCCTCGAAAAGAAGGACAGAGAAGCCGCAGAGCAAGCGACTAACATAAAGCAAATGGCGCTCCTCTTCCAAGATATGGTAGGGATGATGCTACAGCCGGACCCTCCAGTTGAAGACCCTCCGATCATTACTGAAGACGATAGAGGAGAGACATCTAATCCTCTTCCGATTCTTTCAACAGCTAAAGATGAAACCATTTCCAAGGCTGCGCTGGATGACTATATAGCTCATCAAATACGGGCTCATCAAGTGAATGAAGCGGCTGCGCAAATTGTCAGAACTGGACGACCCTATCCGGGCTGGTATGACCAAATCAGTTACCCGCCGGGATATATGATCCCTAAGTTCCACGTATATAAAGGGACAGGGAACCCACATCAGCATGTCGCTCAATTCAGAGCCATGTGCGGCAACACTGGAGGTGATGATAAATTGCTGCTCCGCCAATTCGTCGGCAGCTTAGCAGAAACGGCCTTTGAATGGTATTCGGAGCTACCTGATGACTCTGTCAAAACATTTGTGGAGATGGAGCTATTGTTTACACAAAGATTTGCCAGCGCCAGCGAGCGCACCCCGATAACAGCATTGATTAACGCCAGGGTGAAGCCAGGCGAAACGTGGGTTTGTTCCCCCAATCTGAGCAAGGCTCATTTGAATTTTGAAAATTCAAATTTTCTGAAGCAACGCTTCAAATTCCGTGCGTTGCGCAAAGCGCAAGCGGTCCACAGTGCGACACGTGTCTGCGCAGTTGCGCAAGCGCACCGCTGTGCGACACGTGTCTGCGCAGATGCGCAAGCACTGTTGCGCAAGGGCACCGCTGCGCGACACGTGTCTGCGCAGTTGCGCAAGCACTGTTGCGCAAGTGCACAACTGCGCGACACGTGTCTGCGCAGTTGCGCAAGCACTGTTGCGCAAGCCTTCCACTGCGCGACACGTGTCATTCATTGGGGAGTTGCGCAGAAACAGAATGAAAATTTAATGAAATCTTTTCTGTTCTTTCCAAAACCAGAAGATTTTCTTCTGCCTTTGGATCAAAGATCCAGCGGTGGGAAAATTCCCAAAATCACTCAGAAAAGATCTTGTTAACAAATTCAACAAATTTGTGAGCACTATAAATAGGACCCCAGACCTCATTCGATTGGCATCAACTTCGATAATCGACTTCTAGCAAAAAAAGAAGAAGAAAAGAAAACTCTTGGAGATTATTCAAGAACAAAAAAAAGAAAGAAGAAAGGTAAAAACCCTTTTTTAAGAGAAAAATCTCTGAAGAACAAAGGATTTAAAAAAAAAAGGGGAAATAAATGAAAATAAATAAATAGTGCCTTGCACTTGTTGTGAACCCTTGGTTCTGTGAAATCAGGGAAAACAAGAAGAAAAACTTGTTTTCCTTTGATCCAAATTTAGATCAAAAGTGCTTAAATCTGAAAAATTCTTGATGTTCTGCACAAATGCAACCCATTATTTAAAAGGGCCTGGCCCAAATCAAATTGCAAAATAATAAAGGGGCAGAGTCCTGTTTGGATTGATTTTCTAGTCGAGCAAAGCCCAAAATAAAAAAAAAAATTGGACTTAACTCAATCCTGGCTGTAAGTCCTTAAATTAAATTGATTGAGCAAAATGGCTCTCCTAAACCAATTCACGACAGTCCTTAAATTAAATTGATTGAGCAAAATGGCTCTCCTAAACCAATTCACGACCGGTTCGAGGGTTCATCTCCGAACTCCTTTGACATCCCTCGTTGTAATTCCTCAACGACGTCAAAGAGGTGACGGGTCCCAACGACCACACATCCAAATGGACTGCGGGGTCCTTAAACTCGTGGACCGAAACGTCCCTGAACTAATATCGGACCGAAACGTCCCTAAACTAATATCGGACCGAGACGTCCCTAAACTAATGATGGACCACTACGTCCCTAAACTGGCGTTGGACCGAAACGTCCCTAAACTAATGACGGACCACTACGTCCTTAAACTGGCGACAGACCGAGATGTCCCTAAACTAATAATGGACCACTACGTCCCTAAACTAGAACAATAGAGCCAATCGCTCTTTCGCTGGATCTAAACGGTCCCGTTTAAGTTGATCTTAGCCCCAAACACGGCTAACGTATCCTTAAACATTCAAATGAACTATAAAACTCCAAATAAACTCTAGTCCTAGGGTACATCTCTGAACTCCTCTGACATTTATCGTTGTGATCCTTCAACGACGTCAGAGAGGTGACGGGTCCCGACGGCCATAAATTAAATAGATCACTACGTCAAGTTGATCTTAGTCCAAAACAGGACTAACGTATCCTTGATGAACGTTTAAGTTGATCTTAGCCGCAACGCGACTAACGTATCCTTAAACTAAAAACACCCAACCCAAATCTAAGTAAATACGGATTTGGATTAATCCACGCCCTACGGGCGACGGCATTACTCAGTCTCCGTATACAATCCACGGGCAACCACAAACAAAACAAACACACACGACACGAAGTGAAATTCTGGAGAAGGAGAAAGTGGCTGTCGCGATGCGGTAGCGTGATTAACTGCAGGGGCTTGCGCCTGCAGGGAAGAGCGTCCCCACAATCAAAAACCCCTCAAGCGAGGGGGAATCTGACAAAGTCTGCTACATCGGCCGCATCCGTCTAAACCTTCGATACACGGTGCCATAAATCAACTTGGCATCTTCGGAGAGGTGGACGGATAAAACCAAATAGCATCTGCCCCGAATCCCAGCGTCAGGCCAATGCGGTCCTGTGCGCCGCCTTTCGGAGGGGAACAGATTCTGGCACGCCCGGTGGGACCTTTTCCTCTTTCCACTCCACACTTCGTGTGTCGTCGTCGCGAACCAATCGCGGTTTGTTAAATGGTTGTCTTCGGATTTCAAGGTACTAAGATTTGGTCTTTTGCCTGGCGCAGAATTCAAGATCCAATGGCCACCAACTGCACCAAATGCGCGAAGCACCACTGCAACGGACGCTCCACCTCACCGACATGTGTAACATATGGGCCCCAAGCGGCCTCTTTCCTCGCTCTGCCGGTTGAACAGGTGACTCAGGCCACCACTGGCCTGTTTTTCGGGACCATGGTCCCACCTACAAGCTTCTCTATGCCGATATCCGCACCGGAAGCGAACAAGAAGTCGGTGTTCGACCGGCTCACTACTACCACGACCCATGTCAACGGGTCGCCCGCTACTAAGCCGACAGCCTTCGTTTTCACCAGGCTAGGTCAGAACTATAAAGTGGCCGTCCCAAAGAGGGCAACGGCCGCTGCTTCGGGAGTCGTTAAAGCGGCTTCTCCCATCAGAGAGTCGGTCTTCACAAGATTGACGGTTCCCACTCTTCCCCCAGCTGGTCAAAAGGCATCAGTCTTCGATAGGCTGACATCGGCAGTTACCCCACATTCCAACAAGGGGCAACAAGAAACCATCTCGATTTCCGAGCCAGTCCCAACAGCTCATCGTGCGCGACGTCGCCATTGGCAACGAGTAAGGAAAGCAGGGGGCAACTCCCCCTCAGGGCTAACCCCACCTGCTCCAGTGGTGGAGGTCAACGCTGCTGTTCCAACCGGGAACAGCTTTGAATTGCTGAGGAAGGTAAGAAAGAACTCTCCAATTGCTACATTGAAAAGATCTCCTCCGCCTATGGAAAAAACTCCGGAGACAAAGCAGGAACAGCCCCCTCAACGGCTGTCGTCAAAAATTTATAAAGTTTGGCGGAGGGTTCAAGACTCCGTGATTGACTCAGACCACTTTCGTCGCCAGAAAAAGGCAAAGGTGGAAAAGGACAAGAACCGCCCCATTAAACAACAGGGGGCAACAAATGCTAGGATGCCCGCTTCAACGGCTCCTTCAACCTCAATGGTCCACAAAAGAAAAAGGCCAGAGAAAGCTCCTGTGACACTGACAAAGTTTAAAATCGGTGAACCTAAACGCCCCAAGTCAGGGGGCATAACAGTTCATACGGTTTATATGGCTTCTGGAAAGGAAGAAAGTCGTACTTCTACGGGCCACCGACCGCTTACCCGATCAGTGACCAAGGCTCAGGAGCAGCAACAAAAGCTCCAGGAGATGATGACTACAATGGCTGCACTCACGGGGCCAAAAGAGAATCCTGAGACGTCCTTAGATGAACGTCAAGAGGAAGAGACCGACGCCGAGTTTCTCCGCCGAGTACTGGAAAAGAGAGACAAAGAGGCTGCTGAACAAGCAGCCAATATACAGCGTATGGGCCTCCTCTTCCAGGACATGATAGGGATGATGATACAACAAGATCTCCCGACTGAAGAACCCCCGATTGTCCTTGGGGATGATAGGGGAGAGACATCAAACCCTCAGCCCGTTCTATCAACGGCTAAAGAGGACACAATCTCTAAAACTGATCTGGACGAATATATAGCCCAGCAAATAAAGGTTCATCACGCAGCCGAAGCAGCCGGCCACGTCGTAAAAACGGGGCGACCGTATCCAGGCTGGTATGACCAAATCAAGTACCCGCCAGGTTATACAATTCCCAAGTTTCATGTCTACAAAGGGACCGGCAATCCCCATCAACATGTTGCCCAGTTCAGGACGCTTTGCGGTAACACCGGCGGCGACGACAAGCTTTTGCTTCGCCAGTTTGTTGGAAGCTTATCAGATACGGCCTTCGAATGGTATTCTGAGCTCCCCAATGACTCTATTAAAACCTTCGCGGAGATGGAGCTACTCTTCACCCAACGTTTTGCAAGTGCCAGCGAGCGTACCCCGATGACGGCACTGATTAATGCCAGGGTAAAACCCGGCGAGACATGGGTTCAGTACGCTATACGGTGGCGTAATCTATGGTCTAAGTGTGAACAGCGCATAGAAGAAGCCCATGCGGTGGGAATGTTTGTTGGAACCCTTGATCCACAAGTAACCATCTCACAGTTTATGATGTTCTTCAAGCCGACTTCCTTCCAGGCTTTGATCGACAAATTAGCGCAGATGGACCAGATGGGCCATAAACCACCTCTCCCGAAGCTGGACTCCCGAAACGATAAAGGGAAGGGAAAAGCGATCATTGTCGCTAATGCCCAACAACAACCGAGCGAATCGAAGCCGGTTGCTCGTCCAAACAATACACGCCCATACGTACCCCTTGAGGACAGGATGGGACGTCCTTACTCCTTCCCCCGCGATAAAACAAGGAGGCTATTCGAGCTGGCGTTGCGCAACAGACTCATAAATCTGCCAGATCCAAAACGCCCGTCGCAACCAAGCGACGTCAACGAGCCCAACTACTGCCCTTACCATCGAGTGCTAGGCCATCCCATCGAGGATTGCTACATTTTCAAGAATTAGCTTGAGAATCAGTACCGCCAGGGCAAATTTGCGCTATCTGACAAATGGAAGGTGAATCCCCCGCAGCCCCACACCTCTAAGGGGAAAAATATGCCGGGGGAAACATGCTCCGTCATTGAAGAAGCTCCCTGGGAAGTTGTATTATCAGCCAAAACGAGAAGAATGCTAAATGATCTTCAGACCTGTCCAGCGGTCAAGTGGAAGAACCCTTTGGAACCGCAGATTATTGAGGGGATGTTGAAGCCACGACCGACTTCGAAGACCGATGGTGGTAGTTCAAGCGTTCATAGCCGGCCGTCAAAATCTTCGAAAAAGAAGAAGAAATCTAAGAAGCTCGTGAAGCCTGGCGACAAGCGCACGGACTTACAGAAGCAAATCGACGCACTGGATGAGTACAACCAAAAGGCGCGGACTCCCATTACGCTCCAAGATTTCCTTGATCACGTCTTTCAAAAAGAAGATGAGGGGGAAAGTTCATCGGATGAATCCGAGGAATATGTGGCGAGCTGTCATATGATCTCCCATTCGACCACGAACGATGAAGGGACTTCTGGCACTAAAACGCCGGGGGCAAATACTGAGTCAAGGGTTCCGGAGTTATCAATCGAAATGATTGACGCGTTTCTTAGTGAAGCTCGATTGAAAAGTAAAGCTGATCGAGAACGCGAGACGGCTATATTCGAATGGGCCAAGCGTCAGCGACTTGAGGAAAGAGCTGAGATGATCCCGCTGGAACAAAATGCCTCCACCGCTGACAAAAGCCAACTCAAGATAAAAAAGAGGTTTGCTAAGGCTATATCAATGGGCATGAAGCTACCATCCTCTGAAGGAAAAATGACTGGTGTGGTAGAAATGCACCCCTCTTATTGCTTATATCATCAGAAGGTCTCGCATTCCACTCAAGAGTGCAAGGCTTTCGATAGATGGTGGCAAGGAGACGTCGCTAATCAACAACGCTTTAAACGGGAAAAGCGTAAAATTCGTCGGGAGCAAAGAAACACGGCCAAAGAGCTTGAAAGAACTGCCGGCAATTGTCACATGGTTAACACTACCAGGTCACAAGTGCCTACATTTGGGAGCGACTCTGATGAGGAGCTAGAGCTTGCCCCTCTCTTTAGAGAGTCAACTTCGGGAAAAGAAGAGGAGCCAGTGGTTTGCGAAAATATCCGGCTGCGGAATCGGACACTGCCTGAAAAGAACCTCGGACTATCGAATAGAAAAGATAAAGGGAAAGAAAAGGTCTCTGAAGACATCGTCTTAGATGACCAAGTTCTGGAAGAGCTAAACGCCGAGAACCCGCCAAAAAGGAATAAAGTGGATTACAATGTCTTGGCGCATCTGAGAAAGCTACCCTCACAACTCAGCATTCTCGATGCCCTATTACTATCAAAAGAGGCGAGGGATTCTTTGATTAAGGCCCTACAAGATCCGGACCAATTCCAAGCTTTCCTGGCCGAACAAAAGATGAAGGATGAATTGGAAGAGGTGCACACAGCCGACGTTGCTTTTGGTGATGAAGACCTTCTCCTCGGGACGTGTGAACACAATCGCCCCCTTTATGTCTCAGGATACTGCCATGACATAAAGATAGGCAAAATCCTGGTCGATAACGGATCATATGTCAATCTACTTAATGTGCGGGTGTTAAAAGAAATTTGCATGAGCGTCCAACACCTCGCCCGGGACAAGATCACTATCTCCGGTTTCGACTCTCAATCCTCAAAGACTCTTGGATCTGTGATATTGACGCTACGCTTCGGGTTGCTCGTCACAGACATCAAATTCCATGTTATAGACGCCAAGACATGCTACAATGCTCTGCTCGGCCGACCATGGCTACACGAGTACAATATCATCCCTTCTACACAGCATCAGTGCATGAAGTATTCTAGGGATGGCCTCGAGTACACAGTGGCGGGAGAGTTGAATCCGTTTTCCGTAAACGAAGTTCGCAAGTATGAAGATGCCAAATACTTCTTACCGAGTTTCGAAGACACGGAAAGATGTCACAAACCGGAGAACAAAACTAACGTCACCATTCCTGTCTTCGGCAGTGACACCGAGGAGGAGGAGGATATAATTTATTCAGGTCCATCCCAATCCACCAGGCTAGGACCATCCGTTCCTTCATTGATCTTCGGTAGTGATTCAGAGGATGAAGTTCATGCTGTATTCCCTGCTCGGCTTTCAATACGGGCTTCTGCCGATGAAGAGCGAAGTCTACAGATAACCATGGTGCCGCTTGAACATTACAAAGAACTGGATGACTCGACACCAACAGCGTAGAAGAATTGCAGACATTCTATATCCTTCCCGGACGAAAAGGCGAGGAGGCAATCCTATTCTACCGTTCTGAAGAAAACAAGGTGAAAAAAGAAATTTGGCATGGCGCGGATCCCACGCTCGACAGGCTTCAGCCTATCCGTCTTCCCAGATATTATACCGAAGGTTTGAAGAAACTGCTGAAACGCCAGGGGATATCCTTCACACAGACCGTTAGAAAAGCCAAATTCTATGATAAGGTTTGGAACGTTCCCGGGACTCAATGCAAACTGCCTAACGGGAGAATAGAAACAAAAGGGCTTGGGTACATCCGGTCAAAGAAACGGGAGCTAGTAAACAGCTGTTATGTTATGTATGACTTCGATGAAGAGACGGACGCTCAATGGGAGGACGCTAATCCTGAGCCAGCAAAAGTTCCTGATGCAAAACCGCCCAGTCCATCATTTGAAGACCAAATGGGCAAACTTATAAGGAATGCGGGTCAAAAAGCCCGAGATGATCACAATCGTGAAATGGCAATCTATGAGAAAGCCAAGACATAGCGCCTCCTTCAACAGGCGGTGAAGGATGAAAATGCCGCTCCTTGTCAACCTGCTACAAAAAAGGTTCGACGCGAAAGCAAAAACAAGTCGAAAGGCAAGAAAGGCGCTCGGCAACCACAAAGCAGAGTTAAGAAGCCACGCATCCGAGAGTCGAGCGTTATTGACCTAGCCCTCATGAAGAAAATGGGTCGAGCATACTCATTTCCTCGGAACAAGACAAGGAAAATACTTGATCTTGCTCTAAAACATCAAATGCTTACACTGCCAGAGTCTAAACACCCTGAGCAAGCAGGCAAAGTCTCCAACCCAAATTATTGCTCTTACCATCGAGTAGTAGGGCATCCGCTTGAAGATTGCTTCACCTTTAAGAATTGGGTTGAGGACCAATATCAGCTTGGCAAATTCGCGTTGTCTGACAACTGGAGGGTAGCGCCGCCGCAAAAGCACGAACCCGAAAACACAAGGATAGAACCAACTCCGCATTGGGATTGGCAGAAAATTCGCACTTGCCACGTGGTAACAATATTAAAAGAAGAGTCCGAGGACATGAACAGCTTTCCTTGGTGCTTTGAAAACGGCAGCGATGAGGTAATCTCAGAATTTCCCCCAGCTCCGAAAGAACTGGAGGATGGAATCCATACTACTGCAGATAACCTCAAGAAAATCGAGTTGGGGACAACAAATGATCCGCGACCGACGTTCGTCAGCGAGCTGCTGTCTGAAGAGAGGGTGGCTGCGTTAAAAGACGTCCTTGTGCAGCATAAAGATTGCTTCGCATGGAACTATTCCGAGATGCCGGGACTAGATCCAGAAGTTGCTGTACATAGACTAGCAATATCCCCGAACATCAAGCCAGTCAAACAGGCGCCGAGAAGAATGCGACTCGAGCTTGAGATGAGCATAAATACCGAAGTCAAAAAGTTAATTGACTCCGGCTTCATCCAAGAAGTTCAGTACCCTGAATGGATCGCGAACATCGTCCCAGTGATGAAGAAAAATGGGACAGTGCGCATATGCGTAGACTTCCGGGATCTTAATAAAGCTTGCCCGAAGGATGATTTCCCAGTGCCAGTCACTGAACTGATGATATATAATACATCCACTCATGAAGTCTTCTCCTTCATGGACGGCTCATCGGGATATAACCAGATAAAAATGCATCCAGAAGACCAGAAGCACACAGCCTTCAGGACTCCTCTTGGTATATTTTGTTATAAAGTGATGCCCTTCGGTTTGAAGAACGCCGGTGCTACTTATCAGAGGGCCATGACAAAGATCTTCGACGACCTTATACACGAAATCGTTGAATGCTATATCGACGACCTCGTGGTTAAAAGTAAATCATACGAGGAACATCTCGAGCATCTGAAGACCGTATTTCAATGCCTTCGGCAATACAACTTGAAGATGAATCCTCTTAAATGTGCGTTCGGGGTTTCCTCGGGCAAATTCCTGGGATTCGTTGTTCGACACCGAGGTATTGAAATAGATCCGTCAAAGATTAAAGCGATCATGGAAATGCCTCCGCCGAGGACTCTCAAACAGCTGCGGTCTCTCCAAGGAAAACTCGCATACATACGGCGATTTATAGCCAACCTTTCAGGAAAGTGCCGTCCTTATAGTCACCTGATGAAGAAGGGAACCCCATTCGTTTGGGATCAAAAATGCCAAGGCGCACTGGACGAGATCAAGCAATACCTGCAGAACCCGCCGGTGTTGGCTGCTCCGGTTAAGGGGAAGCCTCTCATTCTTTATACAACCGCCCTCGAAGGTTCCTTAGGCGCATTATGGGCACAAGAGAACGATCAAGGGAAAGGAAGAGCACTCTACTACTTAAGTCGAGTTCTGCTGGGGGCAGAAAGCAACTACTCTCCCATTGAAAAACACTGCCTGACGTTGATCTTCGCAATAACAAAGCTTAGGCACTATGCGTTGGCGCACGAGGTCCGTCTTATTTCAAAAGTGGACCCTCTCAAATATCTAATGTCAAAAGCCATATTGACAGGGCGACTCGCTAAATGGGCCCTGCTCTTGATGGAATTTTCGATAACATATCAACCTCTCAGGGCAGTAAAAGGCCAGGCCATCGCCGACTTCCTTGCTGAGCATCCCATACCTGCCGATTCTCCTTTAAATTGCGATTTGCCAGACAGACATGCGTTTGACGCAATCGACAGTGGTGATACCCGGTGGGAGCTTTATTTCGATGGAGCATCTTCCATGAAAAAGCACAAACAAAATACGCCAATGATCAAATCAGGGGTAGGACTCATCTTTGTGACTCCACAAGGAGGAATAATGCGCTTCGCCTTCTCCTTAACAGAGCCGAGGAAGAATAATGAAGCTGAATATGAAGCTTTGATAGCAGGCCTCGAGATCGCCATTGATATGGGAATTGAAAGCCTCCTCATATATGGGGACTCCCAGCTGGTCGTCAGTCAAGTGAACGGCGATTACCAAACATGCAAACCGGAATTGGTAAAATACGGTGAAAAAGTACAGCAACTGCTAACCCAAATTCCCTCCTACACTTTGGAAAGTATACCGCGCGCGGAAAACAGCAAAGCGGACGCACTGGCCAAACTTGCTAAAGAATTGGCTGACGAGAACCTCGATGACGTTAGAATCGTGATACAAAGCCGTCGAGTGCTCGCCCCAGCAGAAATACATCCAGAATCATATAAAGAAAAGGGAGCAACTGAGCAGGCGACCCTACAAATAAAAGACCATGAGAAGACCGAAGACTGGAGAGAAGTCTTCATAGATTACTTCAAGTTCCACCGAATGCCTGAAGAAGCGTCCATAAGACATCAGCTCGTGAAACGAGCTCTGTCTTTCGCCTTCGTTAACGATACTCTATACAAGAGGACATTCGATTCTCTGTGGCTGAGATGCTTAGGACCCGACGAAGCGAGAAGGGTCGTCCAAGAAGTTCACGACGGACTCTGCGGTTCCCACCAAGCAGGCCCTAAGATGAAGTTGAAGATAAAACGGATGGGCTACTACTGGCCCACGATGATGCAGGATTGCCTGGAATATGCGAGGCAATGTCATTCATGCCAAATTCATGGGGAATTCATCCATCAGCATCCCAATCCACTGCATCCAACAGTGGCTAGTTGGCCATTCGAAATGTGGGGAACTGACATAGTCGGCCCCATCGAACCAGCATCGTCAAAGGGACATCGTTTCATCTTGGCGACGACTGATTACTTCTCCAAATGGGCAGAGGCGGTACCGTTGAGGGAAGTAAAGACGGAGAACATCCTCCATTTCTTCAAAACGCATGTCATATACCGGTTTGGAACCCCAAGAAGGATCATCTCTGATAATGGGCCAGCCTACCGAAGTCATAAAATTAGCCGCTTCGCACAGCAGCACAATATAGACTGGAGATATTCCTCAGTTTATAATCCGCGAGCTAACGGTCTAGCTGAGGCCTTCAACAAGACCTTGACGAAGATCATGAAGAAAACAGTGTCACGAAATAAGAGAGATTGGCACGAAAGATTGCAAGAGGCTCTTTGGGCGTATCGAACTACATTTAAAACGGCCACAAACACAACGCCATACGCGTTGGTATTTGGGACGGAAGCAGTACTCCCTCTCGAGATAGAATTACCCTCTCTACGAGTGGCAGTCCACTACGAGCTGACAGACGAAGAAAATGCTCACCTTCGGTTTGAAGAGCTTGACGCCCTTGATGAAATCCGGCTTCTAGCACAGCAAAATCTGGAAGCTTATAAAGCAAAGATGACGCGCTCATACGAAAGATTGATCCGACCGAGGACATTTTGTCAAGGCGAACTTGTGCTAGTGGTCAAAAGGCCTATGATCCCCAATCGCGCCAAGCGGGGAAAATTCGAGCCAAACTATGAAGGCCCGTATATCATAGATAAAGTCTACCAGGGTGGGGCCTATCTCCTTATGGATATGCACGGTGAAAGGCCTTTCAGGCCAATAAACGGTCGCTTCCTAAAGAAATACTACGCTTAATGAGCCATAGTTTAGGTCAATGATAGATGACGACGACTATGTCCGCTCGCTATCTTCCTAAGCTCAAGCTTTATAAAAGTAGCCGGCCTTCTCCGTGACGGACCGAAACGTCCTTAAACTAGCGACGGACCGAAACGTCCTTAAACTAACGATGGACCGAAATGTCCTTAAACTAATATCAGACCGAAACGTCTTGAAACTAATACCGCAGCATCCTTGGGCTGACGAGATGAATAAAAATAAATAAATAAAAAATATAATAAATAAATAAAAAAGATATATAAAAAAAACGGTATGTCCATAAGCAAAGAGGGCACGGATGAAAACCCGAAAGGGCTCCGTGAGTAAAAACAGCAGGGCTGCCGGCGAGTATTCGTGAAAACCCGAAAGGGCGCGACCTCGTAAAAAAAAGAGAAAAAAGAAAAAAAAACGGTATGTTCATGAGCGAAATGGGCACGGATGAAAACCCGAAAGGGCTCCGTGAGTAAAAACAGCAGGACTACCGGCGAATGTTTGTGAAAACCCGAAAGGGCGCAACTTCGTTAAAAAACCCTTATGGAGTCCTCTCGACCTTGTAAGGAGAAACCACCTGCGTGAGATCCTTACGACTCACAAAGGAGCAACACACTTAGGAATCCCTACGATTCCTAAGGAGAAAATACACTTGCGAGATCCTCACGACTCGTAAGGAGAACTCTCTTATGGGACCCTCACGGCTCATAAGATTTGAAAGTCTTAAGTTACAGAGATCTAAACCTGTGCTTAAGCAAACCCCCACAAACTTCCAATATTGCCCTACAAGTGGTCCAATATTGACCCTTGTATACAATCCACGGGCGCGAATAAACATTTCCCTAGCCAAATTTCATCCGTAATTGGGAATACGTTCGCATGGTGAACAACCCTTATAAATCCCCTCGATTTATGAGGAGAAAACCCTCCTGTAGGATCCTTACGACTTACAGAGGAACAAAACACTTAGGAACCCTCACGATTCCTAAGGAGAAAATACACCTACAAGATCCTCACGACTTGTAGGGAGAAATACCTTTATGAGACCCTTACGGCTCATGAAATCGAAAGCCTTAGTCGACAGGTCCCTAACCCTGATCGCTAAGCCTCCTTTGTTCGACAATGACAGAGGCAAATGATGATTCGCTCCTGGCAATATCCCAGTTGCAGCGGTGCTGATGCCAAAATCGGTGTCCAATTTCAGGTTTACGGCGAAAGCCAGTAGGCCGCTCATGCATACGAAATAGCCGAAATGATAGGGCATCTTGCAATAAAAAGCAGCAAGTAAAATGTATGCATGCAAAATAGCCGAAATGATTGGGCAACTCGTAATAAAAAGCAACGAGTAAAGATAAAATAAATAGCCGAAATGATTGGGCACCGCGAAAAATAGCCGAAATGATTGGGCAATCGCGACCTTCGTGATATAAAAGCTGAAATGATAGAGCATCGCGGAAATAAAATAAAATAAAAAGAAGAAATGATAAAACTTCGGCCCTACAGTTAAGATCACATCGATCCCTGTATACAATCCAAGGGCGCAAACAAAGAAGGAACCATACTTCCCCAGGATTCCGTCAAACGACGAAGCCAAACCTCAATGGTTCATTTCAACCGAAGAAGCCAGTGACTTCAACAAAAAATTCCTCGACTCATGGATACAAACACTCCTTGACGAGAGCTTCCTGATCCGCGTCGACCCGCAGAGCCACCAGTGCCTCCGTAGGAACCCTCGACTCGTTTCAAACCCCAAGGAAACAAATAATCCTTGGCGCTTGGGAAACAAATAATCCCAGCAAATTCCTCGACTCATGGATACAAACACTCCTTGACGAGAGCTTCCTGATCCGCGTCGACCCGCAGAGCCACCAGTGCCTCCGTAGGAACCCTCGACTCGTTTCAAACCCCAAGGAAACAAATAATCCTTGGCGCTTGGGAAACAAATAATCCCAGCAAATTCCTAGACTCACGGATACAAACACTCCTTGACGAGAGCCTCCTGATCCGCGTCGACTCGCAGAGCCACCAGCGCCTCCGTGGGAACCCTCGACTCGTTTCAAACTCCAAGGAAACAAATAATCCTTGGCGCTTGGGAAACAAATAATCCCAGCAAATTCCTCGACTCATGGATACAAACACTCCTTGACGAGAGCTTCCTGATCCGCGTCGACCCACAGAGCCACCAGTGCCTCCGTAGGAACCCTCGACTCGTTTCAAACCCCAAGGAAACAAATAATCCTTGGCGCTTGGGAAACAAATAATCCCTCGCAAAATCCTCGACTCACGGATACAAACACTCCTTGACGAGAGCCTTCTGATCCGCGTCGACTCGCAGAGCCACTAGCGCCTCCGTGGGAACCATCGACTCGTTTCAAACCCCAAGGACACAAATAATCCTTGGCGCTTGGGAAACAAATAATCCCTCGCAAAACTTCTCAACTCACGGATACAAACACTCCGTGACGAGAGCCTCTTTGACTCACATCTCGGGCAGTAAGGATTCAAAAGCTTGCTTCCTGAACAATGGGACCCTGCAAGTCAATCCTAAATGGTCTCTTGCATACTATTCACGGGTCTCACTCTCTGAAGTCGATTCTCGACAAAGAGGGAAACAACCGCTTACGAGCCCTCTCGACTCGTAAGAGGGAGAAATTCTCTTATAGGATCCTTTCGACTTATGAGAGAAAACCATACTTGGAAATCCTCATGATTCCTAAGGAGAAAATCCACTTACGAGATCCTCTCGATCCGTAGGGAGAAAAGTCTCTATGAGACCCTCACGGCTCATAGAGTTGAAAAACCTTAGGCGGCAGACCTGAACCTGCAACCTAAGCCATCGCTACCTCTCGGAGAAGTTAAGTTGCCCGCCGATCAGGTTCATCGAAAACACCATAACAAAAAGGGAAAAAGCGAAGAAATAGTACCAGACATTGCAAGAAAGAATGTGTCTTTATTCATAAATTCAATCAAAATACAAGGCGGATCGTATAAAGAATAAAGAATGCGTATATGCTATATACAAATTACAGGTGTGTAAACGATACAAAAATATTCAGGGAGAAGGAAGCTTCTTGAACAACTCTATCAATTGCTCGCGTACTTCCTTCCACGCCTTCTCCTGATCAACTACCACTGCCAGTTCAGCCTCTACTTGAGCCCGCTGCTGCGTGAAGGATGCGAGCTGTTCCCCAACAACCTGCTGAGCTGCTTCTTGGCCTCGGGCATCGCGCTCAGCGGCATCAAGATTCCGCTTCAGTGCTAGCCCATTAGATATACGCTTGAGAAGACCTTCAAAGACGACTTTCACTTCAGCAGCATTCGTCCTAACTTCAGCACGAAGGCGAGCGGTCGCGTTTGAAGATTCCCGATGCGCCTTTAGCCGTAAAGCTGCCTCCTGCTCCAAATGGCGGAGATAAGAAACGCTTTGCTCAAGCCAAGCTGTCCGTTGGGCGCTCGCGGCCAAAACCTCGGGAGAAGGGCGCGTCGACTCCAACCGATGCAGGCGAGCCTCGATCTCTCTGCAGTGGTTAACCCACGATTCGACGACGCCTTCGTTATGAAAAGTTACGAGCGCCGCCAACATTGGATTAACATCCACAGCGAAATCTACGGCAGAAGGGAGAGCATCCATGTTGAGCTCTTCGATGTACCCGCTCAGCATGCCCAGACTCATCACAGCACCCTTTGAAGACGGGCGTCTCAAGAAAGGGCCTGCCGGTAGAGGGACGCGAGACTCAAAAGGGACCGGAGCCGGAACAATAGCTGCAAAATAGAACATGGTTAAACGATGGTTCAAGAGATATTTAAGGATTACCAAAAAAAAAAAGGAATTTGCTATACCAGCAGCAACGGACGGCAGAGCCGGAAGGGCCGGTAGTGCGGCAGGTCTGGCATCCCCTCCTTCGATTTGTGGCACTGCAGTAAAGAAAGGGAAAAGTCAGAAATCATTCAATTGCTAGAAAAAGGGGATGAACAAAGATATTGTATTGAACGTACACTCACCAGCGCCACTAGAGGGAGAAGCAAGCTCGGATGGGAAGGAGAAGTGTGGGAGCAACACTTGGTATAGATGATCGAAGAGCACTCCTGAAAAGAGCATAGTGGTATAACGTTAGTACATAAGCTACACGTTAAAAGATTAATGCATAAGTCGTAAATTCATACCTTCCAACATCCGCGATGGCACAAGGGAAGGCTGAGGAGCGACCACCGCCAAAGCAGTAGTTGACGGTGTGCCTTCAGGCAATGGAGCATCGGCACTAGCCGCACCTGCGTTTAAAACAAAGACAAACTGGTTAAAAGAGATTGTGAGGTATATATAAACGAAGAACATTGGTCATTCAAAATTTACCCGACAAGCTGCCAGCAGAAACAGAGGCAATCCCTTCCTCCACTGACGGAAGGCCACCGCCTGTAGCTTCATCACCCGACTCGAGGGGAACCGTTGTTATGCTCTCAAGCTCTACAGGCGGCGGGGGACCATAGGCAGGGAGGGCTATGATAGGAACATTGCCAGATTCCTGAGAAGGAGCGCCTAGCCCGTCTTCAGGAATCATGGCCGCCTCACCCGCTGCTCCCTCAGGATCGGCGGTCGCAGCTGCTTCGTCCATCGGCACCACGAGGTCCCCAGCCTCAAGCACCTCGCCCTCTACTGCCTTCGGCTCGGTTGAGACAATTATCTCATCTGCCGCCACTTCAGGTGCGACATCAATGACCATATCCGCGGCATGTCCCTCAATCTCGGCTCCAGGCCCCATGACCCCGACAACGTTGCTCACTGACAGTTCGGGTTCAGCAAGTACCGCTTCCTCCGCTCCCCTGGGTTCGACGGTCGTCTCCGCCTCCCCCTCAGTTGGACTTGGCCCTGCAAGATGGAATACGTATGAGCCAATAGCTTTACAATTCGTACAACAAGGTTCTGAAAGGAGTACTACCTGAAGCAGATTTATCATTGGCGCTCCGAACCGCGCGCGCCACTTGCCGACGAGCAGTAGACAGGGCAACAGGGGGCTCTTCGGAAGGAGTACTAGCGCGAGGAATGGTGCTAGGGCCCGCTCCCGTGGCCAAAGCAGCTTTCCGCGCCTTTGCTTCACGTCTCAACCGCTTCCGCTCCTCCCGAGCCGTTGAGACGGATGCCACTAGGGCGGCCTTAATTGAAGCATCCTCATCCGTATAGAGGGATGCCTCCAGATTTTTCAGAGCATCCCTCGTCGTTGCGTCAAGCCGGGGCTCTTGCGGCAGCTTCGACGGAGCCGGGGCTTCGGTGGCAAGCTCGGGAAGGATCCCCGCATCAACTGATATAGCCCCTGTAAAGAAACAAAAGAAGGTTAAATTGACCACCAGAAGAAATAACAAACTTTCCCTATAAAAAAAAGAAAAGGGGTGGAGCATACCAACACCTGCCAGGGCACACCTCTCCTCCTCTTCCTGGAAGGTTTTCAGGGAGGCAGCAATAGCCTCTTCGGTAGAAACACCTGTTGAAAAGGGAGCAAATATCAGTTAAAGGTAATGATAAAAAATGCAATGAAATGACAAATAAAGCGGCTGATGATTACCCGACTCAACGAGTTTGCTTAACATCGCTTCAAGCCTCGCCGATCGCTCCGAAGCTGCGATGGCGGCAGCTAAATTGGTGTCCTCAGGGTCCACCACAAAGCCCTCATTGCTGCCGTACTCGCATATGGCCTCGGCAGGAGAAGCCGCAGGCTTTGAGCTGAGGATCGCATCGAGGGATAGGGTGGACTTCTTCTTCTTCTGTCCGCCAGCTTTAGATCCACTCGGAACAGCTTTGCGCTTGGCAGTCACTTTCGGGCGGCGAGTCCCGATATCCGCTCCTGCGCCCGACTCTGGCGATACCACTTTAACCGTCTTTGTCGGAGCACGGGGCGCCGTTGGTGCATCCACCGTAGTAGACAGTGGCAATCCACGCGGAGGGGCCAACACGTGTGGTCGGTCAGCTCCGGCATCTTTTATCGGGAGGGTGACCTGGGTCCTTGGCTGCAAGGGAGCCTTGCGATAACCGCCAGGAGGCGCACCCCTACGGTCAACCAGCAGGCGTTTCTCCATTAAAATGATTGGGCCCATAGCGTGCGCATACCAGGCCATATATGAATTAAGCATCTTAGGGACACAGCTGGGTTCACTAATAAAGAAATAGGAACCCGTGTTAAGCCGTATAAAGTGATGCATCGCATTCTTTATCCCCTCTGGGCCAACCACGGGCGTTTCCAAGAAGGCTTCCATCGGGATCCCTTGGTTGTAGCTTGATTGCTGGGCAAATCGATGCGGATTATACCTCATAAACAAAGCCGTCTCATTCTGCCGAAACACTAGGTAACCCGGCCGAATGGAGTAGAGATGGAGGATTTCCCGAGCCTTCAGAACAGAAGCCCCGCCCTTAAACTCGTCACGTAGGGGCACCACCGACTTAGTAGTCTCCGAGCCTATGGTGATAACCTTATCCATGAAAGAAATCGTCGCTCCGACCAAATGTGGGCGCAGGAGGAGTCCCCTAGAATCCCGCGGGGATGCAAACACAATTGAAGCCCCGACTAACCGTATGACTCTCGGGAGTCTGTACTTCTCGAAGAATGGAGGAGTCTTGTGGGCGCCAAACACCCCTCGCACGTGCATCTCCATCCAAGAAACGAAGTAATGCATCGGGAAGTTAGCAGGCTGTGCCCCAGGATCATTGGCGTCCGCCGCTACGCTGAGTCCATGATAAAGGTAAGCTAACCCAGCAATTCCTACCGACAACTGCAGACCGGCCACCATCCGATGCGCCGGGTAAAAGACAGAGGGCCGCATGAAGCGTGGGTGCATGGGGAGCGCAAAGTTGCATAACCACAAGCCCAAGAACCCAATAAAGAAGGTTTCCTCATCCATGCCGGGGACGGCGATTTCCGAGAAAGCGACGATGGCAGCATTGGGGAGATAGAAATCCCTCTGGTTATTTTCCGATATGGGTCGGCGATCCAAACCGAAACCAAAAGGGTCGTCAAGCTGAGCGAACTTCTCGCTCTGCTCTGATAAGAACTCCGGGCGGATAAAACGAGCAATGAAAGCTGCGAAACTGACGCCCCTGTCGCCCGATTCCAAATGGAATTCCTCATAGATCTCCAACACCTTCACCAAACCCGGATGCTGATGCTGAATGGCATTCTCCGGGGTTAAGTCAAATACCAGCTGCTTGGTGGCAAAGACATACTCGTCAGAAGGAAGCAACTCCTCGTAGTGCTCTCCCCTCATTGGCAGACCTGAAATTTCGGCAAATTCCTCCAAAGAGATAGAGACTTCCTTATCCGCCATCAGGAAGGTATGGGTGGGGATATTCCATTGTTCAACGAAAGCCTTTATCCACCACGTTGGAGGAGAGGGGTACTCGAAAAGCGAGACGAAGACGGCCGAGTATAGACCAATCTTCGTTAGGTGGGTCCTCTTCGCCGATAGAATGTACCGGGCCCACTGCAAATATCCGGCGGGGGGTCACGGGATCATTCCAATATTATAAGCCTGTCCCCAAGGACGTGCTTCGCCCTGACAGATTCGCCTCCCCAGAATATCTATCGCCGGCGGCGGCTGTACGGGGATGGCGCCGATTGTAGGCTGAAGGAGGTCATCGGAATTCCAATTCTTAACCTCCACGGCATACTTCACCGGGGGTTCGTCCGCATAAGGGATCGTAACTATGGGCTCAGAGGGCGCGGCGGAACTAAAACTGCGACGGCCTTAGATGATCTGGCTATACCACCTTCCCCACAGATGGAGCTTTTTGCACTCAGGATCGTGATCTTTAATAAGAGCGAACACCACCCGATCCACTGGCGAATGGGGGAACCCTCCTTCCGAGCGAACAAATGGAAAAGACAAGTCGTCAGACATGTTTTCTGTGGAAAGACAAAAAAAAAATATATATCATTAGTGGCCTAACGCTTGGTATTTTAAAAAAATAAAAATCTTGCTCCACACTGTGATGCAGTGGGTAGGGAACCAAAGGGGGACCCACAAAATCTGGATGAGGTGCATCATTTAATAAGACAATCCCATCATTAGATGGGACTGTCAATTCATAAAAAGTTCCCAATAGGATACACCCATTGGTGGGGAAGTCCCTAGAGACAAAGAGAAAATCTCCTCTTTTAGAGCAAAGCTCTGTCACAGAGTGACATTTGTCAAACTCTAGTCTCAGGGGAACAAGATTCCTTAAAAGAGCATGGCTCTGTGGTAATAATCGAAAATCCATCAACACTTAGAAGAATTGAAGTTTTTGAATCCTGAAAAATCCAAGAAAACTCATAAAAAAAATTCAGTTCATCCAAGAGCAAAGCTCTGTTCATGGGTCAAAACCCATGAACAGGACCTCTGTAAATCTTGAGAGTAAGGCTCTGGTGAAGAAGCCCAAATGGGGTTTTCTTTAGATCAAAGATCCCAAGAGCAAGGCTCTGTTGAAGAAACCCCAAAGGGGTTTTCTTTAGATCCAAGATCTACAAGAGCAAGGCTTTGTCAATTAAATTTAATTTGAATTAATCTGATTTTTTACCTAGAAATTCTAAGTTCTGAACTTGAAAGTTCTTGAGAGAAATCAAGAGCAAGGCTCTGAAAATTTTTAAGCAAGAGCAAGGCTCTGAGAGTTAAAATTCTTGAAGATGGTAAGAAAAAATTACCAAGGACCAAGGGTCCTATTTATAGGCGCCTGCGCCCCTTCAACTGACCCCCCTTGATCCAACGGCTAAGATCTCGCCACCGTTGCACTCACGTCGCACCACGTAAGCACAACGGTGGGGGGGCATTTGTTCCCCCAATCTGAGCAAGGCTCATTTGAATTTTGAAAATTCAAATTTTCTGAAGCAACGCTTCAAATTCCGTGCGTTGCGCAATGCGCAAGCGGTCCACAGTGCGACACGTGTCTGCGCAGTTGCGCAAGCGCACCGCTGCGCGACACGTGTCTGCGCAGTTGCGCAAGCGCACCGCTGCGCGACACGTGTCTGTGCAGTTGCGCAAGTGCCCCGCTGCGCGACACGTGTCTGCGCAGTTGCGCATACACTGTTGCGCAAGTGCACCGCTGCGCGACACGTGTCTGCGCAGTTGCGCAAGCACTGTTGCGCAAGCCTTCCACTGTGCGACACGTGTCATTCATTGGGGAGTTGCGCAGAAACAGAATGAAAATTTAATGAAATCTTTTCTGTTCTTTCCAAAACCAGAAGATTTTCTTCTGCCTTTGGATCAAAGATCCAGCGGTGGGAAAATTCCCAAAATCACTCAGAAAAGATCTTGTTAACAAATTCAACAAATTTGTGAGCACTATAAATAGGACCCCAGACCTCATTCGATTGGCATCAACTTCGATAATCGACTTCTAGCAAAAAAAAAAGAAGAAAAGAGAACTCTTGGAGATTATTCAAGAACAAAAAGAAAAGAAAGAAGAAAGGTAAAAATCCTTTTTTAAGAGAAAAATCTCTGAAGAACAAAGGATTTAAAAAAAAAGAAGGGGAAATAAATGAAAATAAATAAATAGTGCCTTGCACTTGTTGTGAACCCTTGGTTCTGTGAAATCAGGGAAAACAAGAAGAAAAACTTGTTTTCCTTTGATCCAAATTTAGATCAAAAGTGCTATGCACTTTTGTTCTTAAATCTGAAAAATTCTTGATGTTCTGCACAAATGCAACCCATTATTTAAAAGGGCTTGGCCCAAATCAAATTGCAAAATAATAAAGGGGCAGAGCCCTGTTTGGATTGATTTTCTAGTCGGGCAAAGCCCAAAATAAATAAAAAAAAATTGGACTTAACCCAATCCTGGCTGCAAGTCCTTAAATTAAATTGATTGAGCAAAATGGCTCTCCTAAACCAATTCACGACCGGTTCGAGGGTTCATCTCCGAACTCCTTTGACATCCCTCGTTGTAATTCCTCAACGACGTCAAAGAGGTGACGGGTCCCAACGACCACACATCCAAATGGACTGCGGGGTCCTTAAACTCGTGGACCGAAACGTCCCTGAACTAATATCGGACCGAAACGTCCCTAAACTAATATCGGACCGAGACGTCCCTAAACTAATGATGGACCACTACGTCCCTAAACTGGCGTTGGACCGAAACGTCCCTAAACTAATGACGGACCACTACGTCCTTAAACTGGCGACAGACCGAGATGTCCCTAAACTAATAATGGACCACTACGTCCCTAAACTAGAACAATAGAGCCAATCGCTCTTTCGCTGGATCTAAACGGTCCCGTTTAAGTTGATCTTAGCCCCAAACACGGCTAACGTATCCTTAAACATTCAAATGAACTATAAAACTCCAAATAAACTCTAGTCCTAGGGTACATCTCTGAACTCCTCTGACATTTATCGTTGTGATCCTTCAACGACGTCAGAGAGGTGACGGGTCCCGACGGCCATAAATTAAATAGATCACTACGTCAAGTTGATCTTAGTCCAAAACAGGACTAACGTATCCTTGATGAACGTTTAAGTTGATCTTAGCCGCAACGCGACTAACGTATCCTTAAACTAAAAACACCCAACCCAAATCTAAGTAAATACGGATTTGGATTAATCCACGCCCTACGGGCGACGGCATTACTCAGTCTCCGTATACAATCCATGGGCAACCACAAACAAAACAAACACACACGACACGAAGTGAAATTCTGGAGAAGGAGAAAGTGGCTGCCGCGATGCGGTAGCGTGATTAACTGCAGGGGCTTGCGCCTGCAGGGAAGAGCGTCCCCACAATCAAAAACCCCTCAAGCGAGGGGGAATCTGACAAAGTCTGCTACATCGGCCGCATCCGTCTAAACCTTCGATACACGGTGCCATAAATCAACTTGGCATCTTCGGAGAGGTGGACGGATAAAACCAAATAGCATCTGCCCCGAATCCCAGCGTCAGGCCAATGCGGTCCTGTGCGCCGCCTTTCGGAGGGGAACAGATTCTGGCACGCCCGGTGGGACCTTTTCCTCTTTCCACTCCACACTTCGTGTGTCGTCGTCGCGAACCAATCGCGGTTTGTTAAATGGTTGTCTTCGGATTTCAAGGTACTAAGATTTGGTCTTTTGCCTGGCGCAGAATTCAAGATCCAATGGCCACCAACTGCACCAAATGCGCGAAGCACCACTGCAACGGACGCTCCACCTCACCGACATGTGTAACATATGGGCCCCAAGCGGCCTCTTTCCTCGCTCTGCCGGTTGAACAGGTGACTCAGGCCACCACTGGCCTGTTTTTCGGGACCATGGTCCCACCTACAAGCTTCTCTATGCCGATATCCGCACCGGAAGCGAACAAGAAGTCGGTGTTCGACCGGCTCACTACTACCACGACCCATGTCAACGGGTCGCCCGCTACTAAGCCGACAGCCTTCGTTTTCACCAGGCTAGGTCAGAACTATAAAGTGGCCGTCCCAAAGAGGGCAACGGCCGCTGCTTCGGGAGTCGTTAAAGCGGCTTCTCCCATCAGAGAGTCGGTCTTCACAAGATTGACGGTTCCCACTCTTCCCCCAGCTGGTCAAAAGGCATCAGTCTTCGATAGGCTGACATCGGCAGTTACCCCACATTCCAACAAGGGGCAACAAGAAACCATCTCGATTTCCGAGCCAGTCCCAACGGCTCATCGTGCGCGACGTCGCCATTGGCAACGAGTAAGGAAAGCAGGGGGCAACTCCCCCTCAGGGCTAACCCCACCTGCTCCAGTGGTGGAGGTCAACGCTGCTGTTCCAACCGGGAACAGCTTTGAATTGCTGAGGAAGGTAAGAAAGAACTCTCCAATTGCTACATTGAAAAGATCTCCTCCGCCTATGGAAAAACTCCGGAGACAAAGCAGGAACAGCCCCCTCAACGGCTGTCGTCAAAAATTTATAAAGTTTGGCGGAGGGTTCAAGACTCCGTGATTGACTCAGACCACTTTCGTCGCCAGAAAAAGGCAAAGGTGGAAAAGGACAAGAACCGCCCCATTAAACAACAGGGGGCAACAAATGCTAGGATGCCCGCTTCAACGGCTCCTTCAACCTCAATGGTCCACAAAAGAAAAAGGCCAGAGAAAGCTCCTGTGACACTGACAAAGTTTAAAATCGGTGAACCTAAATGCCCCAAGTCAGGGGGCATAACAGTTCATACGGTTTATATGGCTTCTGGAAAGGAAGAAAGTCGTACTTCTACAGGCCACCGACCGCTTACCCGATCAGTGACCAAGGCTCAGGAGCAGCAACAAAAGCTCCAGGAGATGATGACTACAATGGCTGCACTCACGGGGCCAAAAGAGAATCCTGAGACGTCCTTAGATGAACGTCAAGAGGAAGAGACCGACGCCGAGTTTCTCCGCCGAGTACTGGAAAAGAGAGACAAAGAGGCTGCTGAACAAGCAGCCAATATACAACGTATGGGCCTCCTCTTCCAGGACATGATAGGGATGATGATACAACAAGATCTCCCGACTGAAGAACCCCCGATTGTCCTTGGGGATGATAGGGGAGAGACATCAAACCCTCAGCCCGTTCTATCAACGGCTAAAGAGGACACAATCTCTAAAACTGATCTGGACGAATATATAGCCCAGCAAATAAAGGTTCATCACGCAGCCGAAGCAGCCGGCCACGTCGTAAAAACGGGGCGACCGTATCCAGGCTGGTATGACCAAATCAAGTACCCGCCAGGTTATACAATTCCCAAGTTTCATGTCTACAAAGGGACCGGCAATCCCCATCAACATGTTGCCCAGTTCAGGGCGCTTTGCGGTAACACCGGCGGCGACGACAAGCTTTTGCTTCGCCAGTTTGTTGGAAGCTTATCAGATACGGCCTTCGAATGGTATTCTGAGCTCCCCAATGACTCTATTAAAACCTTCGCGGAGATGGAGCTGCTCTTCACCCAACGTTTTGCAAGTGCCAGCGAGCGTACCCCGATGACGGCACTGATTAATGCCAGGGTAAAACCCGGCGAGACATGGGTTCAGTACGCTATACGGTGGCGTAATCTATGGTCTAAGTGTGAACAGCGCATAGAAGAAGCCCCTGCGGTGGGAATGTTTGTTGGAACCCTTGATCCACAAGCAACCATCTCACAGTTTATGATGTTCTTCAAGCCGACTTCCTTCCAGGCTTTGATCGACAAATTAGCGCAGATGGACCAGATGGGCCATAAACCCCCTCTCCCGAAGCCGGACTCCCGAAACGATAAAGGGAAGGGAAAAGCGATCATTGTCGCTAATGCCCAACAACAACCGAGCGAATCGAAGCCGGTTGCTCGTCCAAACAATACACGCCATACGTACCCCTTGAGGACAGGATGGGACGTCCTTACTCCTTCCCCCGCGATAAAACAAGGAGGCTATTCGAGCTGGCGTTGCGCAACAGACTCATAAATCTGCCAGATCCAAAACGCCCGTCGCAACCAAGCGACGTCAACGAGCCCAACTACCGCCCTTACCATCGAGAGCTAGGCCATCCCATCGAGGATTGCTACGTTTTCAAGAATTGGCTTGAGAATCAGTACCGCCAGGGCAAATTTGCGCTATCTGACAAATGGAAGGTGAATCCCCCGCAGCCCCACACCTCTAAGGGGACAAATACGCCGGGGGCAACATGCTCCGTCATTGAAGAAGCTCCCTGGGAAGTTGTATTATCAGCCAAAACGAGAAGAATGCTAAATGATCTTCAGACCTGTCCAGCGGTCAAGTGGAAGAACCCTTTGGAACCGCAGATTATTGAGGGGATGTTGAAGCCACGACCGACTTCGAAGACCGATGGTGGTAGTTCAAGCGTTCATAGCCGGCCGTCAAAATCTTCGAAAAAGAAGAAGAAATCTAAGAAGCCCGTGAAGCCTGGCGACAAGCGCACGGACTTACAGAAGCAAATCGACGCACTGGATGAGTACAACCAAAAGGCGCGGACTCCCATTACGCTCCAAGATTTCCTTGATCACGTCTTTCAAAAAGAAGATGAGGGGGAAAGTTCATCGGATGAATCCGAGGAATATGTGGCGAGCTGTCATATGATCTCCCATTCGACCACGAACGATGAAGGGACTTCTGGCACTAAAACGCCGGGGGCAAATACTGAGTCAAGGGTTCCGGAGTTATCAATCGAAATGATTGACGCGTTTCTTAGTGAAGCTCGATTGAAAAGTAAAGCTGATCGAGAACGCGAGACGGCTATATTCGAAAGGGCCAAGCGTCAGCGACTTGAGGAAAGAGCTGAGATGATCCCGCTGGAACAAAATGCCTCCACCGCTGACAAAAGCCAACTCAAGATAAAAAAGAGGTTTGCTAAGGCTATATCAATGGGCATGAAGCTACCATCCTCTGAAGGAAAAATGACTGGTGTGGTAGAAATGCACCCCTCTTATTGCTTATATCATCAGAAGGTCTCGCATTCCACTCAAGAGTGCAAGGCTTTCAATAGATGGTGGCAAGGATACGTCGCTAATCAACAACGCTTTAAACGGGAAAAGCGTAAAATTCGTCGGGAGCAAAGAAACACGACCAAAGAGCTTGAAAGAACTGCCGGCAATTGTCACATGGTTAACACTACCAGGTCACAAGTGCCTACATTTAGGAGCGACTCTGATGAGGAGCTAGAGCTTGCCCCTCTCTTTAGAGAGTCAACTTCGGGAAAAGAAGAGGAGCCAGTGGTTTGCGAAAATATCCGGCTGCGGAATCGGACACTGCCTGAAAAGAACCTCGGACCATCGAATAGAAAAGATAAAGGGAAAGAAAAGGTCTCTGAAGACATCGTCTTAGATGACCAAGTTCTGGAAGAGCTAAACGCCGAGAACCCGCCAAAAAGGAATAAAGTGGATTACAATGTCTTGGCGCATCTGAGAAAGCTACCCTCACAACTCAGCATTCTCGATGCCCTATTACTATCAAAAGAGGCGAGGGATTCTTTGATTAAGGCCCTACAAGATCCGGACCAATTCCAAGCTTTCCTGGCCGAACAAAAGATGAAGGATGAATTGGAAGAGGTGCACACAGCCGACGTTTCTTTTGGTGATGAAGACCTTCTCCTCGGGACGTGTGAACACAATCGCCCCCTTTATGTCTCAGGATACTGCCATGACATAAAGATAGGCAAAATCCTGGTCGATAACGGATCATATGTCAATCTACTTAATGTGCGGGTGTTAAAAGAAATTTGCATGAGCGTCCAACACCTCGCCCGGGACAAGATCACTATCTCCGGTTTCGACTCTCAATCCTCAAAGACTCTTGGATCTGTGATATTGACGCTACGCTTCGGGTTGCTCGTCACAGACATCAAATTCCATGTTATAGACGCCAAGACATGCTACAATGCTCTGCTCGGCCGACCATGGCTACACGAGTATAATATCATCCCTTCTACACAGCATCAGTGCATGAAGTATTCTAGGGATGGCCTCGAGTACACAGTGGCGGGAGAGTTGAATCCGTTTTCCGTAAACGAAGTTCGCAAGTATGAAGATGCCAAATACTTCTTACCGAGTTTCGAAGACACGGAAAGATGTCACAAACCGGAGAACAAAACTAACGTCACCATCCCTGTCTTCGGCAGTGACACCGAGGAGGAGGAGGATATAATTTATTCAGGTCCATCCCAATCCACCAGGCCAGGACCATCCGTTCCTTCATTGATCTTCGGTAGTGATTCAGAGGATGAAGTTCATGCTGTATTCCCTGCTCGGCTTTCAATACGGGCTTCTGCCGATGAAGAGCGAAGTCTACAGATAACCATGGTGCCGCTTGAACATTACAAAGAACTGGATGCACTCGACACCAACAGCGTAGAAGAATTGCAGACATTCTATATCCCTCCCGGACGAAAAGGCGAGGAGGCAATCCTATTCTACCGTTCTGAAGAAAACAAGGTGAAAAAAGAAATTTGGCATGGCGCGGATCCCACGCTCGACAGGCTTCAGCCTATCCTTCTTCCCAGATATTATACCGAAGGTTTGAAGAAACTGCTGAAACGCCATGGGATATCCTTCACACAGACCGTTAGAAAAGCCAAATTTTATGATAAGGTCTGGAACGTTCCCGGGACTCAATGCAAACTGCCTAACGGGAGAATAGAAACAAAAGGGCTTGGGTACATCCGGTCAAAGAAACGGGAGCTAGTAAACAGCTGTTATGTTATGTATGACTTCGATGAAGAGGCGGACGCTCAATGGGAGGACGCTAATCCTGAGCCAGCAAAAGTTCCTGATGCAAAACCGCCCAGTCCATCATTTGAAGACCAAATGGGCAAACTTATAAGGAATGCAGGTCAAAAAGCCCGAGATGATCACAATCGTGAAATGGCAATCTATGAGAAAGCCAAGACACAGCGCCTCCTTCAACAGGCGGTGATAAGGTACTGGTTGCAGAAGGTACACTATGTAATGGTATCTATGTTCTAAATCACAATACAGTTCTCAATATACAAAACACACGCAAGAGGAAGAGTTCAGATACGAACGAATGCTACTTGTGGCATTGTAGACATGGTCATATCAAAGAGAAAAGACTAAGTAAGTTACATAAAGATGGACTCTTGAATACGTTCGAATTTTAATCTTATGAAACTTTTCAGTCTTGTCTCAAAGGAAAGATGACCAAATCTCCGTTCACCGGACATGGAGAAAGGGCAGCAGAGCTCTTGGGACTCATACACAGTGATGTATGTGGTCCGATGTCTATACATGCAAGGGGTGGGTTCTCATACTTTATCACATTCACCGACGATCTCTCTAGGTTCGGATATGTGTATCTGATGAAACACAAATCTGAAGCTTTTGAGAAATTCAAAGAATTCAGAAACGAAGTACAGAACCAGACTGGCAAAAGTATCAAGATCCTCCGATCTGATAGAGGAGGGGAGTACTTAAGCACTAAATTCAAGGACTTTCTAAAAGAGAATGGTATTCTCTCTCAGCTTACTCCTCCGTACACACCACAGCATAACGGCGTATCGAAACGGAGGAACCGTACCCTATTGGACATGGTTCGCTCCATGATGAGTAATACCGAGTTATCTCTTTCATTCTGGGGACTTGCGCTTGAAACAGCAGCGTACTTGTTGAATCAGGTTCCGTCTAAATCTGTGCCTAAGACTCCATATGAAGTATGGAGTGGCAGAAAACCATGTCTTAAAAGGGTTAAGATATGGGGTTGTCCGGTATATGTGAAAAACCAGAACCCGGACAAACTTCAGGCACGATCAGTTTTATGTAAGTTTGTAGGATATCTCAGGCATTCAAATGGATATCTGTTTTACCACACCGAGGAACAGAAGGTGTTTTTTGCTCAGCACGCCACCTTTTTGGAGTGGCAATTTCTTGCAAAAGAAATAAGTGGGAGCACGGTAGAACTGGATGAAATATCTGAACTACAAACTCAAACTGAAGATTTAATAGAACCAGAAAATTCAGTAGTCCCAGACGAACCTCAGCCACTCCGCAGATCTGGTAGAATTTCTCATCCGCCCGAGAGATATTACGGTTTTCTCATAGACGGGGATCGAGAGGATTGCATCTTGGAAGAAGATGATCCTACCAGTTTCAGGCAGGCCATTATCAGTAGGGACTCTGATAAATGGCTGGATGCTATGCGATCCGAAATGGAGTCCATGTACACCAATAAAGTGTGGACCTTAGAGATTGCTCCACCTGGGGTAAAACCCGTTGGATGCAAATGGATCTACAAAAAGAAACTTGGTGTAGATGGGCAGGTGGAAACCTATAAGGCTAGACTCGTTGCAAAAGGTTTTCGTCAAAGACCTAGTTTGGACTATGACGAAACTTTTTCTCCAGTGGCTATGCTCAAATCCATTCGAATCCTACTTGCCATTGCTGCCTTCCATGACTATGAGATCTGGCAGATGGACGTAAAAACGGCTTTTCTAAACGGCAGTTTGGAAGAGTGCATTTATATGGATCAGCCAAAAGGTTTTGTAGACAGTGGGAGCAGCGGGAAGGTGTGCAAGTTGTTTAAATCCATTTATGGATTAAAGCAGGCATCGCGGAGCGGAACATCTGTTTTGATGAGGCAATCAAGGAATTTGATTTCATCAAGAACGAAGATGAACCTTGTATCTATAAGAAGATTGTGGAGCGAACTGTCGTTTTCCTAGTCTTATACGTGGATGGCATTCTTTTGATAGGAAATGATGTTCCTATGCTACAATCGGTCAAGCTATTCTTGTCACAACGGTTCTCCATGAAGGACCTGGGTAATGCCACAGCATACTGGGGATCAGGATCTACAGAGATAGATCCAAGAGATAACTAAGACTTTCGCAGTCCAGATGTAAGTGCACGGCGGCGCCCCGGCCGTCGACCCGACGCCGGAAACGCGGAAACGAAAAACTTTGCAAACTAGCAAACCGGCACCACCGCGCACTTTTATCCCGGATCGGGCCATTAACCTAGCTTCTAGCAAACTAAAAGATGGGTAGAGAAGCTATACCAAGTGATCCGTGTCCTTCGGTCTTCGTCTCCACTCCGATCTCCTCGCGGAATCTCCGGTCATCGCCTCCTCGTTGAAACGGGCACCACATCGCCGGATTCTTTTACGGGCTCCCACCTCTGGACCGAGGCAACTCGGGCGTGAAGTTGGCTAGCCGACGCGTCCAAGATTTGCTGTAGACGTAGTGTAGTAGGTTGTCTCTTTGGGGTTTATGTTGTTGCCATTGAAGGATGGAGGTGAAGAAAAGAGATGAGCTTTGAAATGGAACTCTCATTTTAGGATGAATGGAATAATGAGATGAAGATTTTTGCCACCACCAAAAATGATCCCTCTCACCCTCTCTCCATGATGTGGCCGGCCCCTCATGCTCAAGAATGGTGGAAGGAATCCAATAATGCTACAAGGGAATAAGGTGTGATCAAAAGAAAAAGGAAAATGGTCACACCCATTACTAATCCAAGCCCAAATCAAATCCCATCATAATTAATGCAATGAAAAAGACTAGAAAAGAATCTCATCATGATGAAGCCACAATCACAATAAACCCCCTCCATAAATGTTATTTGCACACTTGCAAATAACCCCCTCCATCAGAAAGTCCGGCCGTAAAGGAACAAAGGAAAACCGGCCGGAACGGAATGCAAACTGACAACCTCAGAAAACTGATCCTGTAATAAATTACAGGAAAACCCCGCTACTGCATATACATGCCCGCATTTGTATTCCCACTGAACACAAATGAAAAGAGACAAAACTACACTGTCTAATACTAGGATCCGGCTTAAGCCAAAGCCGGCTAGTAAAAACCGTCCGATCACGATCCGTGCAATACCGCACGTATCTGATCGAACCCTGCCATATCTCCATACGGCCTTTACAGCGTTTCGCCCGAAACCTGAGTAACTGTGTGTGGTGGACTCTAAAGACTCGTCAATACTATGGCTGCGGATTTAACCGCTAGCACGTCAGAGGTATTAGCCATACGTGACGGGCCACCAGCTATTGACCAAAAAGGGACGTCGATGAGCGAACTCATCCTGACACCCCACTGAGCCTGTCAGTGACAATATCCGTACAGTCCGGTCCGTTCGTCTATGAGCATCGCATGGCGGGCCTAGGGGGTTGGTAAAAGTCAGACCCCCAAAAGCGGTACAAGTCGTGTCGGAGTGTAGCCCAGAACACCCTGAGATACTACTGGAATACCTACCAGTAAATCTCCTGCTTTGGCCAAGGACTTTTCATGTACTGGCTCTCCTAGACACAGCACGACCTCACCCCCAATACCGGGAGAGACGAACCCCTGCAGATCCGCTCACTGCCTCCATGTGGCTCGGGACTGTACCCAACTAAAACCTGTTTGCACGACTCCTTTGAGCCGTGGTAGGGTAGTAATCAAAGCACAGTGGGAACTCACACGAGACAAATGATGATCTCAGGTCGATGAACTAACCTATACTCATGTCACCAGGGAATTGCTATCTGACGTCAGGTATAATACCAACTAGCAGGTTCCCGGCGAGTCCTGTCCGGTGTACTCATAACCCAATGAGCACCTGTATACATCTTAGGTGAACCAACTGACACCAGTGTCTTGTGAGACCGGCCACCGCCCCTCGTCGGGGTCTCGACTGTATACACTAGTCTACTCTGGAGTATCGATGCCCCTGTCTCGAAACTCCCACGACTAGGGACCTTTTAAGGATGTGCTTATAGACCCTAGCTCCCACGTATATGATCGTCCTCATACTGCTGGTAGTCAAGCAAGGATCCTAGGGGCTCTATCAACGTGCAATAGCGACTCGTAGGGTCACCTAAAGCAGTACACGATGATAAAGATAAACCAGATAGCATACTATCATCTTGAGTAAGACTGTCCTACTGGGACAGGTCCTCCCTCAATCATTGCAATCACGTGCCTGTGATCCAATAATTGACTCTGAGGGCACTATCTCCAACAATCTCCCACTTGCACTCAAGGCTAATTATTGCGATGTCGCATACTCACAGCCCGTGTGATACCGAACACCCAACTCCTCTACTAGTCAGTCTCACAAAGCTCGTTTGCGAAACTATTGCGTTCGAGGAATAGCCTCAGTGAGTGGATCCGCTCTGGTGTTTCTTTCTATGTCTCTCTATATCTCAAGTTCGCGGAGAAAGCCATCCCCCGAAATGAGCAATACCCGTCTTAGAATGTGTCTGGATGTCTGATGGGACCTAGCTCATAAGTGAACTCCAAATCCAAACTTCTTAGACTGTATTGTCAACTGAACTTAATCAGTATCCTGCGCCATGCCTTCCCTCAGTATCTACCTGGACCATCTGTCCAAAATACTGCCCCTCGTCAGAGGGAAAACTATAAATCTGACAGCCACTCTGCCATCCAGGTCACCTTGGAAGCCTGGAATGATAACTGTCTCCCGAAGGAGAATGCTGTTATCATATCTCTAGAACATCCACTTATGTTCTAAAACTGCTTCCGATTGTTTCTCCTGAATTGGATTAATATCAACTTATTGCACCTACTGCAAAAACAACATCTGGTGTGGTACTTGACATCTCATGATTGACTCAATTGCCTAAGCAAGTGATCTGCTAATCATGCACATCCTTCTCCCCTTTAGTCTGTAAGACACCTTTAGAGAGGGTGACTCCATCACCTGCAGGTATACTACCATGCCAGGAGTCGTTCATTCTAAATACTCATAGAATGTTGTCTAAGTACCCAGATTGGGAAACCACCCAAATCTAGATCTATAGATCTAGTGACCAGAATGTCTGATATAATATCTAAGTCCTGTGTGGAGAAACCACTGTGTGACGACCAAAGTATAACCGATCGTAGTATAGGAATATTACTTCCTACTCTGTGTATGTCATCCAAATACCAGGACATCACACCCTACTACCTTCTTAACAGATCCATCCCCTATTCTGATGAAGTCAAACCTATGACTGTCACATCAGAAATAGATGATCTATCTCCGCTATATCTGATTTAGTCTATAAATAGACATAAGCCACCTGTCCACCAATGCTTCCGCTACTCCCACTGACTACGACAACCCTCTGGCAGAGTCATATAGACGTACACTTCTAAAGCTAGTTTAGAACGACGCTATACTCATCCTCCTGCCGGGTCTCACAGTCTGGAACAACAGCAATGGCAAGTCTGGGTAAACAAGAACCTCCCTGTCACCGTCCTTGAGGCTACCGGAGTACCTCTCGGGTGCCTGAGGTTACCCACCATATCTGCGGAGTGGCTAATGGAATGTCAAACTAGATTGAATCTTTAGGTTCTTATCAAATCTTCAGTAATCGTTTGCGGTTCTGGAATCACTTCCAGTTCTACCATACTCCCACTACTGTTTTCTGAAAAAATCCATTTTTAATTAAAACTGAAACAATATCACTATTGATCTTCCAGATGGTAGAAAATCAACCCTCATCATAGCCCGGGTCAACCCACAAACAGCCATTACAGAAACGTACCTTGAGTTGTCCAGTGTCTGGTTTTAAGCATAAGCTGGACAACTCCCCGTACCTTAACAATGTCAAGATATGAACTGTTCTATATCCAATATAGAAACAGAGGCACTGATTTAAATGAACCAGATTCAAATCATGCAGCTGTCTCCAGTGCATGTCGTCTAAATGGAAGGAGGCCGATCAGCGTTACTCAACTTAGGAGTACTTCCAATTATGAGTAACCTGAAAGAGAAGCAAGTTCTCTTAATCATTACTATCAACTGAATACCATATACAAGTATCTACATCTTCGATCACCTTGAAGAATCCTGATACTTGCAACATTTGGTTCTCTACTTTATTCTTATACCTATAACTCCTCAAAACTTAGACCTTGCATTTCTACGAAACACATGTCTAAGAACTAGAGAAGTCATAAGTAAATAGAATATAGTACGAGGACCAACCCCTCTGTCCTAATGGACACTGGACAATATACAATACTCTGTACAAGTCTCTTGAGTCAAATGACTCATTCACTGTGTGTCGTAGGTTGAATACTGTACTTATGGTTAAGAAGAATTACACCGCTGTTCAATGCTCCTTACCTAACCATCCACTGATATAGGTAAATGTCATAGACATAATTTCAAAAAGGTATATCTCACTCTATAAAAATAGACGTACAGATATATCAATTTGAAATTGGTGCATAACAACGGATATTCAAAACCAAATATTTGCCGTCCGGCAAACAACCCAGGTGACTTCCTCAAATATCACCAATTACAACGAATCCCGATATAATGAGGATGGTCACCTAATTCCAAATAACTTACTCCCACTCATCATCTGTAAAACCATACAGATGTGAGAATCAAATCTGGTAAATACATACCCTGGAGTAAGTGTCTAATTAGGAAATCAGTTTTCTTTTAACAGTACACAGTGAAACTGAAACATTGAAATGTTTCGATGGGGTATCCGGGTATTCCCGGTAATGCCTCTTCCATTATTCAGATTCACAACTATAACCGTATAATTCTTTGTCATCTCTCCAAATCCCTTTATATGTCTTTAGTCATTACCTTCTGTACACCCCTTTAGGCCAAATGGTTTTCTTCCTTCCCTACCGTTCGGCACCAGCCTATGGTTTGGAAGAAGACTATCCAATAAGCATAATGAGTGTACTGTCCTAATCCTAGAAGCACTTGCAATGCGAGATAAGGTGAAGATAAAAGACAACCGAATAAACCTTATTCCTATTTCTCCTGAACCAGGATCCATCCCCGAACTGGAACAAGTTCCATTCGAGTTCGTATATAACCATACGATGGATTATCCAATAAACTGTGGATCTTCGTAGTGATACGGAGTGTCCTGGAGAAATACAAAGGTGATTTAGTATTGGCGAAGAAATATTTGGTTTGGTCGTGAATAGTAGTCGCAATTTACTTTGCCCTCTTACTAATCCATTTCTTTGTCTTTACATAATACCTTCTGTACACCACCGTTAGGCTAATTGGTTTTCTTCATTCCCCACCGTTCGGCACCAGCCTATGGTTTGGAAGAAGACTATCCAATTTGCGTAATAGGTGTACTATCTCCTAAACCAAGGAGTACTCGCAACCTGAGAGAAGGTAAAAGGAAAAGACAACTGAATAGTCCTATTCGTTTTCTCCAGAACCAGAAACCATCCTCGAATTCCTTCGAGTTCGTATATAACCATACGATGGTTTTGTCCAATGGAAGTGGACGTTCGTAGTAATACGGGGTGTCCTGGAGAAAAGGGTAAAAGTAGGAGTGGCAATGAGGTTTGCAACTCTGACAATCCAAAAGCCAGTGTTTAGAAGGTTCGGTCAACTTGGTCACTGAGTCATAGTCTAGGGTCGGGTCAATGGTCGCTGCCAAAGAGAGAGAGAGAAAAGAAACACTCAGCGTGCACTCTAACCTAGATCAGAATGGTTATCACTTTATCTAATCTGGAAACCTCCCACTGAAACGTCAAATTCTTCTCCAAACCTGAAAGAAGAATTAGCCGGGATCACCCGAGGAGTAAACCAACTCATCAGTGGGAATCAGGATCCAACTCTCATCGCATGATAACGTGACGGAATCCGCTCACGTCATCATACTCCAGAAGGTATGCGCATATCTGGCAAGTTTCAGTTTCTTTAGAAACTCCCGAAGTGGATTTTTGCCCCATGCTCTTATGACCTTGACGAAGGCCAACATATCATAAGTCACATGTCAAGTTCTACCTGTCATTATCCAGGTTAATTTGAACCCACCCGTACATACCCTTGACGAAGGCCAAAATAGTAGTACGACTGTCCCAAACCAACGCATCTATCTATGCTGCAGAAAAGTAACAAATAGCTACCATACACTATGCCTTGACGAAGGCCAACATACATAGCATGAATACTAAGTGCTACCGTTCTGAAATGACGGAGGGCTACGAATGGTTTCTGGCAAAAACCTTTAACGTAATGAACTTGATATCATTGAAGGAACCGGATAGCTTTTATAAAAATATAGTGACGAAAACCTTTGCTAAAGAGGTCACTCCCGGTGAAGGGATCTCGGCTCTTTCCCCGTAGAATGAGATGCAGGATATTCCAACTGAATACCACGATGCAAAAGCAAAAGTAATCGGCTATAATGAAGTTACTGCCCTGACGCAAACTTTTGTCCAAGGGGTCACTCCCGGTGAAGGGATCTCGGCCCTTGCCTCGTCGACAGAGGAGCAGGATATTCCAACTGAATACCACTGTGCAAAACAAAAGAGAACGTCCTTGCAATAACAGTTTTTGAAAAAGTGTTCCAACAACATCAGAATAAGTTTGTTTAGCTTGCATTGGTCCGAATCAACGCAGTCCCATCAATTGATCACACCACAAAAGAACGAAAATAATGATGTACGTATATGCCATCAGCATTCGCCACTGGGTCCCGTCATCACCCGTTAGGTTACTTAACTAACGACAGAGCGGGGACTGGACTAGCGCGGATGCAAAACATATACAACATCTACTAGTATATATATCAATATATAATATTTCGCTCAAGGCGTGATAAAATGCAACATCATAGAAATGTACAGCATCACAGAACAATACAGATATCTGGGATCCCCGGGTTTCATAGAGCCGCTACTGAAACCCGACGTTCCCCTGGTCGTGTGGATAGCCTGTGCAATGAAATCCTAGACCCCTACGGGCGCGGCAAGTTACCCGCCAAAACCTGAAGCGAGGCAGCCCCTTCAGCAACGTGAACGGACCACCCAGCACTTCATGGAATCCGGTAACTTGGGCACTCCTCCTGGGTCAACCTGTACCCCCTACGAGTGCGGCGAATAGCCCGCCAATTCTAGAGTGAAGCCCCCTCCGTCTCAATGCCATGAGATGCGGTCCCGTTGCCCTCTAGAACCCGGCTATCCGTGCACCCCTCCTTGGGGTAATCCTAGTACAGAAAGTAAAATATACATACAACGGGTACATCGACCTCGACCCGATTGTGCCCCAAAAGAATAATACAAACAGGCAGTGACGGCAGTCCACATGTCGGACGCTCGCCCCGCAATATCAAATGTACATATAAAACAAAATTGTACTAATATTGCATCCAGGCTATCCCCCACGACCAATCCGCAACATCACAGCACAACACAGAACATTAACGTGAATGTCACGTTCGCAAATCTGTCTAAAAAGGCTATAGCAGATAGACTGGATTTACCGATCGAGTGACATTCACGGTCGCAGATATAATGTAAATACTGTGAACTAACATGTTTAAAATATCCGATCGAACAAATTTACCGAAGTGGGCCCCGAGCAGTACTGTAGCACTTACAGAAAATCTGGGCCCAAACAGAATATCCCAAAACCCCTATTTCCTATTCAAAAGCCCACTGGAAAAATTTTGTGTCGCGTTGACTTAATTCCGCCGTAGAACCGCGACGCAAACGTGGGTTTGGCCGCGTTTCCGCGGTGGAACTGCAGCATCGCCTCACCAAATTTTTACAGTGCGCTTATAATTGCCTGCTTGTGTTTCTGCAACAACCTGAAAAATTTTTAGAGCTAAAAAAATTTCGACAGAGAACACATGCACTAAAAACACGGTTTTTGGGATTTTTGTTCGATCGAGTTCTAAACATACTAGAGCAAGCTAGACTAGGTTAACGGCGTGGCTCTGATATCAATGTAAGTGCACGGCGGCGCCCCGGCCATCGACCCGACGCCGGAAACGCGGAAACGAAAAACTTTGCAAACTAGCAAACCGGCACCACCGCGCACTTTTATCCCGGATCGGGCCATTAACCTAGCTTCTAGCAAACTAAAAGATGGGTAGAGAAGCTATACCAAGTGATCCGTGTCCTTCGGTCTTCGTCTCCACTCCGATCTCCTCGTGGAATCTCCGGTCGTCGCCTCGTCGTCGAAACGGGCACCACATCGCCGGATTCTTTTACGGGCTCTCACCTCTGGACCGAGGCAACTCGGGCGCGAAGTTGGCTAGCCGACGCGTCCAAGATTTGCTGTATACATAGTGTAGTAGGTTGTCTCTTTGGGGTTTATGTTGTTGCCATTGAAGGATGGAGGTGAAGAAAAGAGATGAGCTTTGAAATGGAACTCTCATTTTAGGATGAATGGACTAATGAGATGAAGATTTTTGCCACCACCAAAAATGATCCCTCTCACCCTCTCTCCATGATGTGGCCGGCCCCTCATGCTCAAGAATGGTGGAGGGAATCCAATAATGCTACAAGGGAATAAGGTGTGATTAAAAGAAAAAGGAAAATGGTCACACCCATTACTAATCCAAGCCCAAATCAAATCCCATTATAATTAATGCAATGAAAAAGACTAGAAAAGAATCTCATCATGATGATGCCACAATCACAATAAACCCCCTCCACAAATGTTATTTGCACACTTGCAAATAACCCCCTCCATCAGAAAGTCCGGCCGTAAAGGAACAAAGGAAAACCGGCCGGAACGGAATGCAAACTGGCAACCTCAGAAAACTGATCCCGTAATAAATTACAGGAAAACCCCGCTACTGCATATACATGCCCGCATTTGTATTCCCACTGAACACAAATGCAAAGAGACAAAACTACACTGTCTAATACTAGGATCCGGCTTAAGCCAAAGCCGGCTAGTAAAAACCGTCCGATCACGATCCGTGCAATACCGCACGTATCTGATCGAACCCTGCCATATCTTCATACGGCCTCTACAGCGTTTCGCCCGAAACCTGAGTAACTGTGTGTGGTGGACTCTAAAGACTCGTCAATACTATGGCTGCGGATTTAACCACTAGCACGTCAGAGGTATTAGCCATACGTGACGGGCCACCAGCTATTGACCAAAAAGGGACGTCGATGAGCAAACTCATCCTGACACCCCACTGAGCCTGTCAGTGACAATATCCGTACAGTCTGGTCCATTCGTCTATGAGCATCGCATGGCGGGCCTACGGGGTTGGTAAAAGTCAGACCCCCAAAAGCGGTACAAGTCGTGTCGGAGTGTAGCCCAGAACACCCTGAGATACTACTGGAATACCTACCAGTAAATCTCCTGCCTTGGCCAAGGACTTTTCATGTACTGGCTCTCCTAGACACAGCGCGACCTCACCCCCAATACCGGGAGAGACGAACCCCTGCAGATCCGCTCACTGCCTCCATGTGGCTCGGGACTGTACCCAACTAAAACCTGTTTGCACGACTCCTTTGAGCCGTGGTAGGGTTGTAATCAAAGCACTGCGGGAACTCATACGAGACAAATGACGATCTCAGGTCGATGAACTAACCTGTACACATGTCACCAGGGAACTGCTATCTGACGTCAGGTATAATACCAACTAGCAGGTTCCCGGCGAGTCCTGTCCGGTGTACTCATAACCCAATGAACATCTGTATACATCTTAGGTGAACCAACTGACACCAGTGGATTGTGAGACCGGCCACCGCCCCTCGTCGGGGTCTCGACTGTATACACTAGTCTACTCTGGAGTATCGATGCCCCTGTCTCGAAACTCCCACGACTAGGGACCTTTTAAGGATGTGCTTATAGACCCCGGCTCCCACGTATATGATCGTCCTCATACTGCTGGTAGTCAAGCAAGAATCCTAGGGGCTCTATCAACGTGCAATAGCGACTCATAAGGTCACCTAAAGCAGTACACGATGATAAAGATAAACCAGATAGCATACTATCATCTTGAGTAAGACTGTCCTACTGGGACATGTCCTCCCTCAATCATTGCAATCACGTGCCTGTGATCTAATAATTGACTCTGAGGGCACTATCTCCAACACCAGGTACATAGAGACCATACTAAAGAGATTTAGTATGGAATATTCCAAACGCGGTAATATACCAGCATTGCACGGAATCACCCTCTCCAAGAAGATGTCTCCCAAGACTGACGAGGAGAGGGTTCACATGAGCATTATACCCTACGCTTCGGCGGTAGGATCTATAAAGTATGCGATGCTATGTACAAGACCAGATGTAGCTTACGCGCTGAGCGTGGTCAGCCGGTATCAGTCAGACCCAGGTGAGAACCACTGGACGGCAGTGGAGAACATTCTCAAGTACCTGAGAAGGACTAAGGAGATGTTCCTGGTTTACGGTAATGGAGACCTCAGGGTCGAGTCCTTTACCGATTCAAGCTTCCAGAGTGACAAGGATGACAGCAAGTCTGTCTCGGGTTTTGTGTTTACCCTCAACGGAGGGGCGGTGTGTTGGAGGAGTTCCAAACAGGATACCATCGCAGACTCGACGATGGAGGCTGAATACATTACTGCAAGCGATGCCGCAAAAGGGGCGGTCTGGATGAAGAAGTTCATTAGTGAACTTCAGGTGGTTCCGTCCATTGTTGACCCAATACCTTTGTATTAAGATAACAATGGGGCTATAGTTTTAGCGAAGGAACCAAGGTCCCATCAGAAGTCCAGACACATCTTAAGGCCGTATCATCTGATCAGGGAGATCATTGATCGCCAGGAGATCGAGGTACGGAAAGTGGACACTAAAGACAACACGGCGGATCCATTCACAAAGGCCCTCCCTCAAACACAGTTCGAGCGACTTTTTGAGCTATTGGGTATGCGGTACGCCAGCAGCTCGCCTTAGTGCAGACGTTGGGTATGCGGTACACCAATTACTGGCCTTTATTGCAAGTGGGAGATTGTTGGATATGTATGTTGGATATATGTATGCCCTAGAGGCCATTATGAGATAGTGTATGTACTGATGTGTATATATATATATATTCAGAGGACAGTCTTGCTCGACATGATAGTATGCTATCTGGTTTTACTTTATCATATGTTCACTTGATCATGTTTATATTCATTTGGTGCATGTTGATAAAGCCCTAAGGATATTGGCTTGACTGCTGGGATTATGATACGGATCATACTAGTGGGACATCTGTAGTTTATAAGCATATCCTTGAAATGTTCCTAGTCGTAGGTATATCGAGACAGGGCATCGATATTCCAGTTTAGACTAGCGTATACCATTCTTGTTCCATATGATGGGCGATGGATGATCCCATATCCGTCTAGTGTGTTGACACCGAAGATAGTATACGGGTGCTCAGTGAGACTGGGTATACTGAACGGACTCACCGAGAACTCCTATATGGTATTATATCATACGTCGGATAGCAGTTCTCAGGTGACACTGGTACAGGTTAGTCTGTAGACCCGAGATCGTCATAGAGTCTTGTGTGTCCTCCCACTGTACTTTGATTTCCACCCTACTACGGCTCTATTGAGGCGTACAAACAGGTGGATTTTGGGTATAGTCTCGAGGCATATGGAGGCAGTGAGCGATAGGAGGGGTTTCGTCTCTCCCGGTATTGGGGGTTGATGCTGTGCTGCGCACGATTGGCTATAACGGGAAGTCCCTGGCCAGGGCTGCTAAGATATTACTGATAAGTGTTATCAGTAAGTTTCTCGATCTGTTATAGACCATATATCGGCATGACTTATTGAGTTATTGGGGTCGACGATTCCATCCCTAGACTCGATATGCAGCATATCTGACGAAGAGACCGGACTGTACGGTAAGTGTTGCCGGATGGATTGACAGGAGTTTTGACAGGTTCGCTTGTTCTTATTCTGATCGCTCAATACCCGGGTGGCCGTTACGTTTAGCTGACCGCTTGCGGCTTGTGGGTATTTGATATGATCATCATCTACTGCTGGCGTATTGACGAGTCTTAGAGTCCCACATAGAAGTTTCTCGGCTCAGGCGAAACGAAGTGGTACGCATATGAGATATGTGCGGATGCTCGATTAAATACGAGTATGTGATACTGTATTTTAATCGGGCATTTGATATTAGTCGGTTCGTTATGAGATATGACTGATTTATTAAATCAAGTGTTGATTTAATATTGACTTTTATATTATTTATTTAAATCCTTTTCTTTTTATGGATACATGCATGTATATGTACATGATGATGTGCATACACATATACATACATGAAATGTATCATGGTTGATGATACAAGGATGGTGGCAATATAAGAATCATATTGTAGATAAATAAATATATAGATATTTTTCATTAAAGTTAAAAGATAAAGGAAAAAGGTTTATGACTCATTTCTTTCTTTATGAGTCATTCTTTCTACACAATTCCATGGTTGAATTTGACTCAACCATGGTTCTTTTTGCTTTTGCCTTTAACCCAATTAAAAAATATCTAGATATTATTTAACTATGGTAATGGTTATAATAATATATATCTCTCATTTCATTTTCCTTTTGTATTGAGGATTCACTCCAAAAAGAAAAAGAAAAGAGCTATCTTCTTCCTCCTCACTTTAGCTCTCTTTTAATTGTTAAAATAGAGTTAGATAAATAAAAGAAAAGGTATTAAATAAGAATAGCAACCACTTCATCATCCTACACAACCTTTGCCATCTTGTGTAGGGTGTTGTGCTTCAAGATTTTCAAAGATCGAAGGAAGCAACAAGCTTAGGGCCAAGAGCTTCGGGTGGATCGTCGTGGGCGAGGAGTTGATCAAGCGAACCCTTCCAAAGCAAAGGAGTCTTCCAAAGAGGTCTACAAAGGTTGTAGTCTCATCACTTAGTATAAATTAAGTTTTAAGATATGATACTATTAATAGTTACTTCATAAATTCTAGTTCGATTCATAGTATAGTTTACTTAGCACCTCATAATTTTATTATTATGGCATGTGTGATACTTCAAAACCCTAATAGAGGTGTTAAGGAAACCCAACAGTGGTATCAGAGCCAAGCTAGAGCTTTGTAGTAACCTAGGCGACGTTGAAAACATCGAACGGACGAAAAACGACACCCGGGGGGTGCTCTCTGGAATTTTTTTTAAAATCTGGATTTTTTCAAATTAAAAATATGTAAAAAATTAAGCAGAGAAATATATGGGCCCACCAGAAATACGAAGCCCTAAATCGACCGTACGACCGCGGAACTGCGGCCAGAGTGGCATTGTTGCGGCGGTTCCGCTGCGCCGTAAGTGATTCCTGGGCCGTAGTTTCTTGTGTTGGCCCGTATGTGTTTGCTGCTGTTTCTGGTATTTTTAAAAATTGCTCAAGTGTTGAGCTTTCAGAGCAGTCTGTGGTTGTTTAAATCGTTCGATCGAATGTTTTAACCACGCCTAGTTTAATAGTATGTGATACAATAATTGGAATCTACAAATTTGTTTATTGCGTGTAAATCTAGCAGTTCGGTCTCGGAATAAACGGAAATCTTGTTGAATTATCCAGTTTGGTTTGAAAAAGTGTTTTCTTGATTGAGACCCAAATGCGAGCTTTACATTATTAGGCATGAAATCTTGTATATGTGATATTCCGGGTTTGTGTTGTCTAAAGGCAGTTAAGATTCCAATTGTTGTAATTTTTTCATTTTATTTCTCTGTGACCGTAAGTGTAGTATGTAGTTGTATTACCGGTTTTCGTTACTATACATCAATGACGATCGGTGTATGCATACTTACTTACGTTGATGATATTTGATATTATGTGTCGATTAGATTTGAAATGCAGGATTGTCGCAATGAATAGCCGGGTTTTTTTTATGTGAGATGAGAGTTTTCTTTTCATTCATGTAAAATTAAATTGTATGTAATATTCTTTTATTTGGGGCACTTCCGGTTTGAGGTTGTTGTCACCAGTGTTGTATATTATTTACTTTCCGCATTAGGATAGACCCAAGGAGGAGGGCATAAGTGACCGGGTTCTAGGGTTCAGTGGGAGGCCATCTCGAGGAGTCGAGACCGGGTCTCCTAAACTCCAGAATTGGTAGGGTCGCTTGCCGCTCTCGTGGGGGTCTAGGGGTGTGGGTTTGGCTATTCATCGCGACCGTGGAATCCGTATTTTTATTGCCGGCTAAATAAAAAATACGGACCTCCTAGATATCCTATATGTGCTTCTGCTGCTTTTATTATCTGATGTGATCATATATATCTGAGACGAATGCAGTATTATATATATGATATATAATAGACGTTACTTATGTTTTGCACCCGCACTAGCCCCGTCCCGGTATACCGTTAGTTAAGTAACCTAACGGTGCATATCAAGACACTGTGGCGAATGCAAGTGGCATAAGTGTACGTTATATTTTCGTTTTTTTCTGTAATGGCTTAGGATTTAAATGATGGGACTACATTAATGAGATTAATGTAAAAGATAAATGAACCTAAAAACATGTTGTAGAATCAGATTTGAAACACACTCGGCCTTTTATAAAAAAGCAAGTTTCAAAAATGCGGAGCTTAAGCCACTCCTTTTAAACTCATTAGATTCTACAACGATATCAAGTTCAAAGCGGTAAAAGTTTTATTAAAAACTATCCGCAACCCTCTGTCATTTTAGGAAGTAGAGTACTTAGTATTCGTGATGTGCATTTTGACTTTAGTTAAGGCACATTGAACGGTAGCTAAGTGATGTCTTCCTACACCGCATATGATGCAGATTAGTTAGGACATTCATATGATTATGTTGACTTTAGTTAAGGGTCATATGGATGGGTCTAGTTAATCATGAAATGACGGGAAGAACTTGACTAGTACTTATGATATGTTGACTTTAGTTAAGGTCGTGAGTACTAGGGGTAAAAATAATATCGGGAATTTCAAGAGTTGAAATTACAATGAGATTGTATACCTTCTATATGATGTAGGATCCCGATCCCACTGCGAGCAAATGTTGCTCCCGGGAGAATTTTGCACTTTACAATTAGCTAACTCGGTAGGTGTCTAGAAAGGTGCCAAACGGGGCTACGCCTCTGGGAAGACGAGGTTTACTTTAATTAGGTCCGTGCGAAAGCACGGGGAACCTCCCTCAAGTACCGGCACTGGCCTGGCTGAGAGGTTGGCGAAGTTGTAGAATGTAATTAATCCCGGCTAATTTTCTTTTTAAAGGTTTTAAAGAAAATTTGATAAAAACAGTAGGAGATATCGATTAGACAAGATAATAACCAATCTGATCTTTGCAAGAGCTTTCGCTAAGTGTATTCATTTCTCTCTTTTAATGGCAGATACCTATGACAGGGCTTAAGCTTCTATTAGATAAAAACAAGCTGAATGGGACCAACTATAAAGACTGGCTGAGGAATTTAAACATTGCCTTGACTTATGATAAAGTATCATATGTCCTTACGGCTCCAGCCCTGCCCCCTAGGTCCTAAACCTTCAGTTGCGGATAGGGAAATCCGCAAGACATGGGACGCTGACTGTGCCATGGCAAAATGCCTCGCGCTTGCATCGATGGATAACACACATCAGAAGCAGCACGAGAATATGGACGTACAAGCCATATTCCTCAATACAAAAGAGTTGTATGGAGAGCAATCTCGCGTATTACGATACGAAGCGTCTAAGAAACTGTTTCAGATGCGAATGACCGCTGGCACAGCAGTAGGAGACCATGTTCTGAAAATGATAGCTCTCATAGAAGAGCTTGAGGACCTTGGGTGGACAATGGACAATGAACAGTATACGGATATTATTCTGCAGTCTCTCCCCTCCACTTTTGCTCAGTTCATTGTTAACTTCAATCCTCCTTCTCTTACCCGAAGGCTAAGGCCAAGGGAAAGATGAAGAAGAAACCCACCAAACCTAAGGGTGGAGTCAAAAAGGTGAAGGGAAAAAGCAAGTCCAAGGTTGGGGAATCAGGAAAAGGTGAATGTTTCCACTGCAAGAAGACGGGACACTGGAAAAGGAACTGTTTTGAGTACCTGGAACTCAAGAAGAAGCATGGTGATGCTTCAGCCTCAGGTGTGTTCGTAATTGAAAACTGTTTTTCTATTAACTCTGCTTCCTGGGTATTGGATACCGGTTCGGGTTCTCATATTTGCAATTCTGTGCAGGCGTTGAGAAATAGCAGAGTTCTGAAGACAGGTGATCATACTCTCCAAGTTGAAAATGGTTCTAATGTAAATGCAGTTTCGGTAGGAGAGTATCACCTAGGGTTTCCTTCGGGTTGTATATTGGTTTTGAACCCATGTTATTTTATACCAAGTATGCTTTGTAATATTATATCCGTTTCCTTGTTAGACAATGAAGGGTATCATTTGGCTGTGCAACACAATGTTATGAACATTAGACTTAATCAAGAGTTGATTGGTTTTGGTACATTAAATAACGGGATATACGTCCTTAATCAACACACAGTTTTCAACGTACAACACACAAATAAAAGAAAATTTTCAGATATAAATGAAGCTTTTCTTTGGCATTGTAGACTTGGTCATATTAATGAAACAAGAGTAAACAAGCTTCATAAAGATGGATATTTAAATTCATTTGAGTATAAATCTTATGCAACTTGCCAGTCTTGTATCAAAGGTAAAATGACCAAAACTCCGTTTACAGGACACGGAAAAAGAGCTACTGAGCTCTTAGGCCTCATACATAGTGATGTATGCGGACCAATGTCTACAAATGCAAGAGGCGGTTTTTCTTACTTCATAACTTTTACTGATGATTTCTCAAGATTTGGTCATGTGTATTTGATAAAGCATAAGTCTGAAGCTTTCGAGAAATTCAAGGAGTATAAACATGAAGTAGAAAACCAAACAGGAAAGAGTATCAAGATACTTCGATCAGATCGAGGTGGAGAGTACTTAAGTACCGAGTTCTTAGACTTCCTAAAAGAGAATGAGATTCTCTCTCAGCTCACTCCACCTTACACACCACAGCACAACGGTGTGTCAGAACGAAGGAACCGTACCTTATTAGATATGGTACGATCCATGATGAGTGATTCTGAGTTACCTCTCTCGTTTTGGGGGCATGCATTGGAAATAGCAGTTTTCCTGTTAAACAAAGTTCCAACCAAGACCGTGTCTACCACTCCATATGAGATATGGCATAGGAAGAAACCATCTCTTAAACGAGTTAAGATTTGGGGTTGTCCGGCTTTTGTTAAAAAACAGAATCCAGACAAACTCGAGATACGATCAGTCAAATGTATATTTGTAGGATATCTTAAACATTCGTTTGGGTATCTTTTCTACCACAAGGAGGAACAAAAGGTGTTTGTTTCCCAGTATGCCACCTTTTTAGAAAATGAGATTTTTTCAAATGATATTGATGGCAATGTGGTAGATCTAGAAGAGGTTCTAGAGACACAAGTTACAAATGACGACTTGGCTGAACCTGAAGTTATAACAGAATCTAATGAACCTCAGCCACTCCGTAGATCTGGTAGGACTTCTCGCCCACCGGAGAGATACTACGGTTTTCTCATTGATGGTAATAGAGAAGATTGCATCATGGACGATGATGATCCTGCCAGTTTTCATCAAGCTATCACGAGTGGTGACTCTGTGAAATGGCTGGATGCCATGAGATACGAAATGGAGTCCATGTACACCAACAAAGTATGGACTTTGGAAGATGTACCCTCCGGGATAAAACCTGTGGGTTGCAAATGGATCTTTAAAAGAAAGATTGGTGTGGATGGACATGTAGAGACCTATAAGGTAAGGTTGGTAGCGAAAGGTTTTCGTCAAAGACCAGGTTTGGACTATGACGAGACTTTCTCTCCGGTAGCCATGCTTAAATCCATTAGGATCCTACTTGCTATTGCTGCTCACTATGACTATGAAATCTGGCAGATGGACGTTAAAACTGCATTCCTAAATGGTGATTTAGATGAATGCGTTTATATGGATCAGCCGGAAGGCTTCATTGACAGTGGGAGCAGCGGTAAAGCATGTAAGTTGCTTAAATCAATTTATGGATTAAAGCAGGCATCACGGAGTTGGAACATCTATTTTGATGATGTTATCAAAGAGTTTGATTTCATCAAAAATCCAGATGAACCTTGTGTTTATAAGAAGACTGTAGGAAGAAATGTCGCAATCCTCGTATTGTACGTGGATGACATACTTCTGATAGGAAATGACATTTGTTCCCCTCCGAACGGCGGCCGAGACACTGTCTCGCCTGAGATTCGGGGCAGATGCTAATAGGTGCTATCCGTCCACCTCTCCGAAGATGCCAAGTTGATTTATGGCACCATGTATCGAAGGTTTAAACGGATGCGTCCGATGTAGCAGACTTCGTCAGATTCCCCCTCGTTTGAGGGGTTTTTGATTGTGGGGACGCTCTTCCCTGCAGGCGCAAGCCCCTGCAGTTAATTACGCTACCGCATCGCGGTAACAACTTTCTCCTTCTCCAGATGGTCACTTCGTGTCGTGGGTGTTTGTTTTGTTTTTGGTTGCCCGTGGATTGTATACGGAGACTAATTTATGTCGTCGTCCGTAGGACGTGGACTAGTCCAAATCTGTATTATCTTAGATTTGGGTTTGGGGGTTTGGTTTGAGGATACATTAGCCATATTTGGGGCTAAGATCAACTCAAACGTTTGTTAAGGATATGTTAGTCTGATTTGAGACTAAGATCAACTTAACGGGATCGTTTAGATCCGACAAAAGAGCGTTTGGGCTCTATTGTTCCAGTTTAGGGACATAGTGGTCCATTGAATGTATGGCCGTCGGGACCCGTCACCTCTCTGACGACGTTGAAGGATTACAACGACAGGTGTCAGAGGAGTTCAGAGATGTACCCTTGGACCAAAGTTGGTTGGGTGATCTATAGTCCAATTTGAGACTAAAGTCTGTTTGAAGGTTTAAGGATACGTTAGCCATATTTGAGGCTAAGATCAACTTAAACGGTTGTTAAGGATACGTTAGTCCAGTTTGGGACTAAGATCGACTTAACTGGATCGTTTAGATCCGACAAAAGAGCGTTTGGGCTCTATTGTTCCAGTTTAGGGACATGGTGGTCCATTGCCAGTTTAGGGACATGGTGGTCCAATACCAGTTTAAGGACATAGTGGTCCATCGCCAGTTTAGGGACGTGGTGGTCCATCTCCAGTTTAGGGACATAGTGGTCCAATACCAGTTTAAGGACTTTGCGGTCCAATACCAGTTTAAGGACGTAATGGTCCATTTCATGTATGGCCATCGGGACCCGTCACCTCTCTGATGACGTTGAAGGATTACAACGACAGATATCAGAGGAGTTCAGAGATGTACCCTTGAACCAAAGTTGATTGGGGGATTTATAGTCCAATTTGGGACTAAAGTCTATTTAAAGGTTTAAGGATACGTTAGCCATATTTGAGGCTAAGATCAACTTAAACAGTTGTTAAGGATACGTTAGTCCAGTTTGGGACTAAGATCGACTTGACGGGATCGTTTAGATCCGACAAAAGAGCATTTAGGGGCTCTATTGTTCCAGTTTAGGGACATAGTGGTCCATTGCCAGTTTAGGGACATGGTGGTCCATGTTCCAGTTTAGGGACATAGTGGTCCATTGGTAGTTTAAGGACATTGCGGTCCATAGGTAGTTTAAGGACGCATAAGTCCATGGGTTTAAGGACCCCACAGTCCATATGGGTGTGTTTAAGGATGCATTAGTCCGTTAGTTTAAGGACGCATAAGTCCGCGGGTTTAAGGACCCCACAGTCCGTATCTTGGTTTAAGGACGCATAAGTCCATGAGTTTAAGGACCCCACAGTCCGTGTTGATGTGTGGTTGTCGGGACCGGTCACCTCTCTGAAGACGTTGAAGGATTACAACGACAAATATCAGAAGAGTTCAGAGATGTACCCTTGAACCAATGAGTTGGTTGAAAGAGCAGATGTGCTCAGTTCAAGATGATTTGAGGACTTATGGCCAGTTTGGACTAAGTCCAATTATGTTTGAAATATTGGCCCTCTGTTGGTCCATTGAAGGAGAGGCTTTGCCTCTAGAAACTTAGCCAATTGGGCTAAAGCTAGTGTTAAACACTAAAGACCAACAGTGTTGAACACTGGGAATAAGATTAGCAAGTTAGTGTTAAACACTAAAAGATAACCAGTGTTAAACACCGGCAACAGGGCTTTCAAATTAGTGTTAAACACTAAAGCAAATCAGTGTTAAACACTGGTGATCAGAGATTTCAAATTAGTGTTAAACACTAAAACAAATCAGTGTTAAACACTGGGAACCAAGTCTTCATATTAGTGTTAAACACTAAGGAGAAAGGGGTCACGTGTGGACACGTGAGAGCGCCCTGATTTCCCTTATTTTATTCTGCAGATCAGTGTTTAACTCTTTTAATTCTGATGGCCATCACGTGTGAGCATGTGATGGAGGCCCTCGCCCTGGTCTGTTAGAATGCTCATTAGGGGTCGCGTGGTGACACGTGAGGGCGCCCTGAGGGGAGACCAGATCCCTTTTATTTTGTTCTGCAATTAAGTGTTAAACACTTTTCATTTCCTGGCCATCACGTGTGGGCACGTGATAGGCATTCATCCATTGGATATTAAAGAGATTTGTTAGGGGTCACGTGGGGACACGTGAGGGCGCCCTAAATGTGGAGCCAGCTCTCCTTTGTTTTATTCTCAAATCTGTGAATAAGTGTTAAACACTTTTGTTTTTATTTTAGAGCATCACGTGTTGGCACGTGATGGGGATTTATGCATTGATAATTACAGCACTTGCTGAGGGGTCACGTGGGGACACGTGAGAGCGCCCAAAGCTTCTTTTCTTTTGTTTTGCCATTAAGTGTTAAACACTTTCATTTTTATTTTAGAGCATCACGTGTTGGCACGTGATGGGGATCTGTGCGCCAATTGTTAAAACATTTGCTGAGGGGTCACGTGATAACACGTGAGAGCGCCCAAAGCATTCATTTTCTTTGCTTTTTCTTTCTGCGTTTTGGGAGTCACGTGGGAGCACGTGAGGTGATGCTTCAAAGTTCTTTGCAGGGGATCTTTTCAAGGGTCACGTGGGGGCACGTGACCCTAGTTCTTTTCATGAACAGAGATCTTTTAAGAATTGAATTCTTTGTAGGGTTAAACCCTAATTATGATTTTGGAGGAATTAAATTCCTATCGTGAAAGAATTAAATTCTTATTTAGGATAAAACCCTGATTTCTTTTCAAAGGAATTAAATTCCCAGATATGTAAAAGAATTAAATTCTTGATTAGGGTAAAACCCTAGTTTTGTTTTAGGAGAATTAAATTCTCAAAACTCAATTCCTTTTCTAAGTTTAGGATCTGCATGGCAGGATCTCGACCCGATGAGAATTAAACTCTCAAGTTGTGGGGAGATGTGCTCTCTGCAGATCTTCAACCAGAAGAAGAACTAAGTTCTTTTTTGTATAAGAGTTAAACTCTTAAATTTTGAGAATTAAATTCTCTTTTTGAAGTTGATTTTTTTCCCTTTTCTCACCTAGGGTTTTCTTTGTTGAGAATTAAATTCTCCTTTCTTTTCTTCTTTTTCTCTTGAGAATTAAATTCTCCTCCCTCTGTTTTTCTCTCAAAAAAGTAGATCCCCCTCTCTTCTTTTCTTGGCTCCTATTTATAGGAGAAGGAAGAGAATCAATTTGTTTAGCAAATCTCTCATTGAAAGATTTGATTTGATTTCATGATTAATATGATCCTTTGGATCACACAGTGAATTTTATTCACCGTTGGATTTTAGATCCAAAGATATTCTGTTTGTTATTTCGGTGAGATTTGGGGAGATCTTTCCTTATTTGAGATTTTTCCATAAATTGGTGATTTTTAATCACCATTGGATCTTTAATCCAACGGTCCCCATAATCCTTTTCCATTTGGAAAGATTTAGAAACTTTTAGAATTTTAATTCTATTTCGAAAGATTTAAATGATATTTTTTTTAGAATTTAATTCTGTTGAACAGCAAGGCTTTTACAGCCAGTCACGTGTTGCCACGTGACCCCCAATTGAGTCCTTTTCTCAGTGTTTACTTACGCTTCAGTTGTAACCATCACGTGTCAACACGTGACCATTGGTCACGTGTGAGCATGTGACACCTCATTGAGGTATTTCCTTCAGCTGTTTGTTTACGCTTCAGTTTTAACCATCACGTGTCAACACGTGACCATTGGTCACGTGTGAGCACGTGATTCCTGATTTTTAATCAGGGAACAGATTTTAGAATTTAATTCTATTCATTATTTTAGAGGCCTTAAAAGCCCATCACGTGTCTGCACGTGACCCATGGTCACGTGTGAGCACGTGATGCCCCATTGGGGTCTTTTCTGAGTTTTTATTACATCTTTTAGCTCCTCCAGCGGGTTCTTAAAGGTCCATCACGTGTGGACACGTGATGCCTCATAACTTTTGATCCCGGATGAATTATGAGGCCCATAATATATCAAATCGAAGGGTTTTTCGAGATGCTTCCAATACTATCAGAATTTAATAGTTCCTCCTTCGGGAACTTATCAAAATACAGGCCGGAAGATATTGGTTCGCATTTCCTTAAGCGTATCGTTTCCATTTGATACCTTGGACTCTTCTGCGCAGAAATTTTCGGCGGGAACAACATTCCTATGCTACAGTCGGTCAAATCATTCTTATCACAAAGGTTCTCCATGAAGGACCTGGGTGATGCCACATACATATTGGGTATACGGATCTATAGGGATATATCCAAACGGTTATTGGGATTGTCCCAAACCAAGTACATTAACACCATCCTAAAGAGGTTTAGTATGGAAGACTCCAAGCGGGGTGCCTTACCCGCTTGCCACAGAGTCACTCTCTCAAAAGACGATTGCCCAAAGTCTGACATAGAGAGAGCTCGCATGAGCATTACTCCCTATGCGTCGGCAGTAGGATCAATAATGTATGCGATGTTATGTACACGCCCTGATGTTGCTTATGCACTGAGTGTAGTAAGCAGGTATCAATCAAACCCAGGGGAGAATCACTGGATTGCTGTGAAGAACATTCTTAAGTACTTACGAAGGACAAAAGAATTGTTCTTGGTGTATGGTAACGGAGATCTCCAAATGGAGGCCTTTACCGATTCGAGCTTCCAGAGTGACAAGGATGACAGTAAGTCTATCTCAGGGTTTGCATTTACCCTCAATGGAGGGACGGTAAGTTGGAAAAGTTCCAAACAGGATACCGTTGCAGACTCAACGATAGAAGCTGAATATATTGCTGCAAATGATGCTGCCAAGGACGCCGTCTGGATGAGTAAGTTCATCGCGGAGCTAGGAGTAGTTCCAACCATTATTGATCCAATACCTTTGTATTGTGACAATAATGGGGCTATGGCGTTGGCCAAAGAGCCCAGGTCCCATCAGAAGTCCAGACACATCCTGAGGCGATATCATGTGATCCGGGAGATTGTTGATCGCCGCGAGATCGAGATTAAAAGAGTAGACACAAAGAACAACGCTGCGGATCCATTCACTAAGGCCCTCCCTCAGCCGCAACATGAGCGACTTTTTGAGATGTTGGGTATGAGATACGCCAATAACTGGTCTTAGTGCAAGTGGGAGATTGTTGGATATATGTATGCCCTAGAGGCCATTATGAGATAGTGTATGTACTGATGTGTATGTATATATATATATATATATATCTATATATATATATATATATATATATATATTCAAAGGACAGTCTTGCTCGACATGATAGTATGCTATCTGGTTTTACTTTATCATATGTTCACTTGATCATGTTTATATTCATTTGGTGCATGTTGATAAAGCCCTAAGGATATTGGCTTGACTGCTGGGATTATGATACGGATCATACTAGTGGGACATCTGTAGTTTATAAGCATATCCTTGAAATGTTCCTAGTCGTAGGTATATCGAGACAGGGCATCGATATTCCAGTTTAGACTAGCGTATACCATTCTTGTTCCATATGATGGGCGATGGATGATCCCATATCCGTCTAGTGTGTTGACACCGAAGATAGTATACGGGTGCTCAGTGAGACTGGGTATACTGAACGGACTCACCGAGAACTCCTATATGGTATTATATCATACGTCGGATAGCAGTTCTCAGGTGACACTGGTACAGATTAGTCTGTAGACCCGAGATCGTCATAGAGTCTTGTGTGTCCTCCCACTGTACTTTGATCTCCACCCTACTACGGCTCTATTGAGTCATACAAACAGGTGGAAGTTGGGTATAGTCTCGAGGCATATGGAGGCAGTGAGCGATAGGAGGGGTTTCGTCTCTCCCGGTATTGGGGGTTGATGCTGTGCTGTGCATGATTGGCTATAACGGGAAGTCCCTGGCCAGGGCTGCTGAGATATTACTGATAAGTGTTATCAGTAAGTTTCTCGATCTGTTATAGACCATATACCGGCATGACTTATTGAGTTATTGGGGTCGACGATTCCATCCCTAGACTCGATATGCAGCATATCTGACGAAGAGACCGGACTGTACGGCAAGTGTTGCCGGATGGATTGACAGGAGTTTTGACAGGTTCGCTTGTTCTTATTCTGATCGCTCAATACCCGGGTGGCCGTTATGTTTAGCTGACCGCTTGCGGCTTGTGGGTGTTTGATATGATCATCATCTACTGCTGGCGTATTGACGAGTCTTAAAGTCCCACATAGAAGTTTCTCGGTTCAGGCGAAACGAAGTGGTGCGCATATGAGATATGTGCGGAGGCTCGATTAAATACGAGTATGTGATACTGTATTTTAATCGGGCATTTGATATTAGTCGGGTCGTATGAGATATGACCGATTTATTAAATCAAGTGTTGATTTAATATTGACTTTTATATTATTTATTTAAATCCTTTTCTTTTTATGGATACATGCATGTATATGTACATGATGATGTGCATACACACATACATACATGAAATGTATCATGGTTGATGATACAAGGATGGTGGCAATATAAGAATCATATCGTAGATAAATAAATATATAGATGTTTTTCATTAAAGTTAAAAGATAAAGGAAAAAGGTTTATGACTCATTTCTTTCTTTATGAGTCATTCTTTCTACACAATTCCATGGTTGAATTTGACTCAACCATGGTTCTTTTTCCTTTTTCCTTTAACCCAAATAAAAAATATCTAGATATTATTTAACTATGGTAATGGTTATGATAATATATATCTCTCATTTCATTTTCCTTTTGTATTGAGGATTCACTCCAAAAAAGACAAAGAAAAGAGCCATCTTCTTCCTCCTCACTCTAGCTCTCTTTTAATTGTTAAAATAGAGTTAGATAAATAAAAGAAAATGTATTAAATAAGAATAGCAACCATTTCATCATCCTACACAACCTTTGCCATCTTGTGTAGGGTGTTGTGCTTCAAGATTTTCAAAGATCGAAGGAAGCAACAAGCTTAGGGCCAAGAGTTTCGGGTGGATCGTCGTGGACGAGGAGTTGATCAAGTGAACCCTTCCAAAGCAAAGGAGTCTTCCAAAGAGATCTACAAAGGTTGTAGTCTCATCACTTAGTATAAATTAAGTTTTAAAATATGATACTATTAATAGTTACTTCATAAATTCTAGTTCGATTCATAGTATAGTTTACTTAGCACCTCATAATTTTATTGTTATGGCATGTGTGATGCTTCAAAACCCTAATAGAGGTGTTAAGGAAACCCAACAATGTATGCCCTAGAGGCCATTATTGTATAGTACTAGTTTGTATAATACATTTTGGAAGCTTGGGATATATATACGGGTTTACGACAGTCTTGCTCAATATAGTAGCATGCTACTTGGTTTGTTTCTATCTTAATATGTGTATATGTTTCTTTTAACGTATCGCTAATACATATTGATGGAGCCCTTAGGATCTTTGCTTGACTACCGGCGTTGTGATGGCGATCACACTAGTGGGGGCTGGGTAGTCTGTAAGCACATCCTTATACAGGTCCCTAGTCGTAGGATTATCGAGACAGAGCATCGATACTCCAGAGTAGACTGGTGCATACGCTTCTCATCCCAGCAGGGGAGATGGTCTGTCCCACAGCCATCAGTACGTCGTACTCGAGATAGTATGCAGGTGCTCGTTAGGTTACGAGTATACTGGACAGGACTCGTCGGGAACTGTTGGTTGGTATTAAACCTATCGTCGGTTAACAGTTCCCAGGTGACATGAGTACAGCTTAGTCCGTTGACTTGACACTGTCACTTCGCCTCAAGTGTGTTCCCACTGTTCTTAGATTACTACCCTACCACGGCTCTATTGAGTCGTGCAAACAGGTAGTAGTTGGGTGCAGTCCCGAAGCACTTGGAGGCAGTGACGGTTAGACAGGATTCGTCTCTCCCGGTATTGGGAGTTGATATCGCGCTGTGTCTAGGAGAGCCATTACACAAAGTCCCTGGCCAAGGAAAGCGAGATTTACTGGTAGTGTTTCCAGTAGTTTCTCAGGGTGTTCTGGGCTACACTCCGACACGACTTGTACCGCTATTAGGGGTCTGACGTTTACCGCCCCCTTAGGCCCGACATGTGATACTCTTAGACGAACAGACCGGACTGCACGGAGATTGTCACATTCAGGCTCAGTAGGAGTTCAGATGGGTTCACCTCATCGGTCTTCTTATCGACATCTACCTGGGGACCGTTACGTACAGCTAGTACCGCTTGCGGCCTGTGGTTAAACCCACTGCCAGCGTAGTATCGAGTCTTTAGAGTCCCACACAGAGGGTTTGTAACACCCGAGCCCAATAATACTATTTCTGTTACTAATTGAGTGTTAGACATTGCTCATTTCAATTATCTTGCTTGTTTGGTTCTTGTTGCAAAATTTTAACCGGCTAAGTCATTTTTGCCTATAACAAATTTTAACACCTAAAATGAAATTAAAAATATCCATATTGGCCTACTCGTCACCACTAGTCGCGTGGTAACGTCCGCGCGTCGAGATTTCATCCCGTTCGGTGAAACGGGCGAGTTTGGACGGCTACGCGCGCGTGCAAGTGTCTGACTTGGAGGCATGCATTTTAATCATAAAACATCTCATTTTAAAATTTGGAACTCGCTTAAAATCCTATTCTTTGAATTTCAAATATTTGGGCGCAACCCGGGCGCGATTTGGAAATGTTTCATTTAGCGCCAAAATACCCATTTAATTTATAATCTAAAACTATATATATATATATATATATATATATATATATATATATTTCTGTTAAATATACTAACGTTTAAATCCTTTTAAATCTTTTAGATTTCTTTTTAAATCCCTTTTTCATTTACCAGCCAATCACGAGACTCCATCCCTCGTGGGCCCCGCCTCCAACTCTCTATCTCTCTAATCTCTCTCCCTCATCCTAGAATCTCTCTCTCCCTCTATCCCTATTTACATACTGTTCCTTCTTCCTCGTTCTCGCAGAAAAGAAACCCACCACGAGAAACCAACGCGAGGAACCCTAGCCATCTCCGCTGCCGTCGCCGCCGCAGTCCCCGCGCCGACGACACCACCACCATCACCCTTGCCTACACCGCACCTCCTTCCTCGTCTTCCTCCCTTCTCCCTCCTTCCAGTGCCTGCAGCCAACGCCACCGCCACCTGCACCGCTGTGCTGCCGTCGCCGCCGCCTCCCATCGCCGACGACGTCGACTTCCTCCCTTCGCCCTCTTCCCGACCTCTTCACCTTCCTCCTCCTTCCTTCGTCGGCGCTGCAACAGACCCACGACGCCCGAACCCTAGCACTTCTCCAGTCGCCGGAAAAGCCGCCGTCGACCCTCGTCGTCGTCGCCAGCGCCACCACCGACCACCTCCTCTTCCCCTGCAACCCAAACCAAGCCAGTTCCTCACCATCCCTCCTCTCCCAGCAACCTACAGCCAGGTCAGCCGCTGCCGCGTTCCCTGTTCGCCGCCGGCGCCCTATCGCCGTCGAACCCGTCGCGATTGCCACCCTTGCTATCCCTGTAAGCATCTCTTTACCTTCTCCCTTCCCTTTTCCCTTCGCTGGTCGCGTTTTGTCCGTGCGTAGTTTGCAAACCATCGTCGCCGTTTTGACATTTCGCCGGATTCCGGCCGTGCCGACGACTTGACCCAACTTTTCAGCGAAGTACCTCGGTCCGCGTGGCCCCGTTGTTCGTTGTTTGGACTCGACTCGTGACCCGTGCATCCGTCGCGTGTTTTCCGCCGACGCTACATTCGTGTTTTCCGGTTTGCGAAACCGTCGAGGCAAGTATTACTTGCTACATGCTATGCTATACGAATTAAGTGTGCTTAACTCATTAAACTTGCAAAGATTAACTAGTGTAGTTACTTTTCTCATTTGGACTAAATATGACATATATCATGATACTGTAACCTAAACCGTATTTTGCCGTTGTAACCCTAATAACAAAACTACCAGTTAATCATTTTGCTATTTAAAGGATGATAATCGTACACATATATCTTCATTACTCTTCTGTTACTGATATTGCGCTACCTTGTGATTATTGCACCCCAATGTAGGGTGTTTTTCGTCACCCCAGTGAGATGGGAATACGCGCGCGCTTGTCAGGCGTACTACAGATTCCCCCGGCCTAGGGTAGGCCGGGGTTTAATGATTGTGGGGATCCGAATCTCCGGCAGCCGCGGACTAAGCTGCCGTTAATTACCCATCGCCTTTTGGGCGAGGGAACCTCCGATTAACGGGTTAAACTGGTCATGCGAACTCAATGTGCAGTATACGTGTGTTTTTAAAGGGGGTTTTGGATATATCGGGAGCCACGCAGAGTTTTTACGGGGGTCCCGCTACCCGGATAGCGGGCTGGGGGTCAAGAGGGCTAGCAGCCCCCTTGCGGGGTGCGGGGCAGCGCCCCGTTAGAAATTTTTTTCTAACAGGGACAGTGTCGTGGAGTACGTGTATGTATAAATTTGTATACATATGTATATATGTATATATGTACACAAAAAGAGGGGGAAAAGACATCCAAGGGATGCGCAGGTGCGCAAGCGCGCGCGCCACGTGTCGGCACGCGGGCGACTTGCGCACTTGCGCAGGTGCGCAAGCGCGCGCGCCACGTGTCGACACGCGGGCTACTTGCGCACTTGCGCAGTTGCGCAAGCGCGCGCCACGTGTCGGCACGAGGGCGACTTGCGCACTTGCGCAGTTGCGCAAGCGCGCGCGCCACGTGTCGGCACGCGGGCGACTTGCGCACTTGCGCAGTTGCGCAAGCGCGCGCCACGTGTCGGCACGCTGGCGACTTGCGCAGTTGCGCAAGCGCGCGCGCCACGTGTCGGCACGCGGGCGACTTGCGCACTTGCGCAAGCGCGCAGGTGAGGCACAACAGGCTTTTAGCCTAAAAAAATTTCTCAGAAGAGAAATCAGAGAGGAGTTGGACTCCTGAATGTGTTTTTCTTCTTTTTTTTTTTGAGGGTTTAGTGAAAGATGTTCTTCTTCTTCCTCCTCTGTTAGCTGGATCTTGAAGATCAAGAGATGTGGGATTTCAAAATCTTTTCTTTTTGAGATCTGATGGAAGATCTGAGTTCCCCTTGATGGGTTTTGTGGTGAAAAACTAATTTGTTTTGAAAAAGGAAGAGTAAAACTCTTGATTTAATTCAAAAGAAAGAAGAAGGTTTTGGAACCTTGGAGAAGGAAGAAAGAGCTCAGCTCTGAAACTTTTTTTTTTGGAGAGAGAAAAAGTTGGTGAGATATTTCATTATCTTTGCCTATATAGGCTATACACTTTACACATAGCCCCTTGGGCTTCACAAAATGGCATTTTGCCTATTTCATGGCTCATGTGCCATTTCTTTTTGCACATAAGCTACGGGCTTTACAAAAATTTGGCTTTATGCCTATTTTTCTTACATTTATCCATAAATAAAATAAAAGAAATGCAACAAAATTATTTATTACAAGATTTTTATCTTGGCATGGGGGGAGGCCGGCCGCTTCATGTTCGGGCTCGACCCGGGCATGGGCCCACTGGATCTGGACTTGGGCCCACTTGGCTTGGGGTTGACTTTGATTTTGACTTGGTCAACCGGGGTGTAAATTTTTACCCCAACAAATTGCCCCCCATCAATAAATGCACACCACATATGTAGGTAGTGTGCATGAAATTGATGGATCTTCTTTTACTTGGAGGCGACCTGATTTGGTCCCCGCTTTTTGGGAAGCTGGCACTGCCCTTTTTACGACATGGACGGTCATTGCTTGACACGTCTCCGAGACGGAGTGTCCGTGATAGACGTTTCCCTGGCCCGGAGTGGTCTGGTTCCCGCTTTGTAGGAATCCTGTGCTGCCCTTTTTACGACGTGGACGGTCGGTGCTGCCACTTTAGCGACGTGGACGGTCGGTGCTGCCCTTTTAGCGACTTGGACGGTCGATGCTGCCCTTTTTGCGACTTGGACGGTCGGTTCTGCCCTTTTTGCGACTTGGACGGTCGGTTCTGCCCTTTTTGCGACTTGGACGGTAGATGCTGCCATTTTAGCGACGTGGACGGTCGATGCTGCCCTTTTTGCGACGTGGACGGTCGGTGCTGCCCTTTTTGCGACTTGGACGGTCGATGCTGCCCTTTTTGCGACTTGGACGGTCGGTGCTGCCCTTTTAGCGACGTGGACGGTCGGTGCTGCCCTTTTAGCGACGTGGACGGTCGGTGCTGCCCTTTTAGCGACGTGGACGGTCGATGCTGCCCTTTTAGCGACTTGGACGGTCGGTGCTGCCCTTTTAGCGACTTGGACGGTCGGTGCTGCCCTTTTAGCGACGTGGACGGTCGGTGCTGCCCTTTTAGCGACGTGGACGGTCGGTGCTGCCCTTTTAGCGACGTGGACGGTCGATGCTGCCCTTTTAGCGACGTGGACGGTCGGTGCTGCCCTTTTAGCGACGTGGACGGTCGATGCTGCCCTTTTAGCGACGTGGACGGTCGATGCTTGATTTGACTTGCTCTGCTTCTTGCAGTGTCAGGGGGTAGACTTGACTTGCTCCGCTTCTTGCGGTATCGAGATTGGATTCTGACTCGCTCCGCTTTCTGCGGTGTCGGAGTGGAAATTGACTTGTTGATTTTGATTTGGGTTGACATCAGCATCGCTATACTGGAATATGGTACCAGGAGCGAATCATCATCTGTCACTGAGAGGATTCTGGGATTTTAGTTTTTGTTTGGCATCTGCATTGCTGCACTGGAATAATGCCAGGAGCAACTCATCATTTGCCCCAAGAGGATCTGGGAGAGATTGGGATTGTTTCACGCCCGTGGATTATATACGGTTTTGCAGGATGTATGATCCAGACCGTAGGGCCGAAAAAAATTTGGGATTTTGTCGGCGTCTGCATCGCTGCACTGGAATATGGTACCAGGAGCGACTCATCATTCGCCGTTGGGGATTGAGATTTGGAATTTGGTTGGCGTCTGCATCGCTACACTGGAATATGGTACCAGGAGCGACTCATCATTCGCCACTTGGGGATTGGGGAGCGATGGCTCAGGAGACAGGTTTAGATCCCCATCGCCTAAGGCTTTTCAATTTTATGGGCCGTGAGGGTCCCATAAAAGCATTTTCTCCCTACGAGTCGTAAGGATCCCGCAGGTGTATTTTCTCCTTAAGAGTCGTGAGGACTCCTAAGTGTGTTTTCCCTTTATGAGTCGTAAGGATCTCATGCAGGGGTTTTCTCCTCATGTATCGTGAGGACACATGAGTGGGTCTTCTCAATGGAGCATAATTCCAAAGGCGGAGACCGGCCGCGTGACTGGTGATTACGGTGGGGCCTGAGGGTGATGAGAATTATTTGAGCCCGTGGATTGTATACGGTAGTCAATTTGGGGACTAACCGTAGGGCCGGGAGAATTTTGAGAAATTGGATTTTGGTTGGCATCAGCATTGCTGCCCTGGAATAATGCCAGGAGCAACTCATCATTTGCCTTGGGAGGACTTGGGATTTGGGTTTTTGGTCGGCATCAGCACCGCTAACACTGAAGCGAAATGCCAGGAGCGAATCATCATTTGCCGTTGCCCGTTGGGGAATGATGGCTTAGGAGATAGGTTTGGGTCCCCACCACCTAAGGCTTTTCAATTTTATGGGCCGTGAGGGTCTCATAAAAGCATTTTCTCCCTACGAGTCGTAAGGATCCCGTAGGTGTATTTTCTCCTTAAGAATCGTGAGGATTCCTAAGTGTGTTGCTCCTTTGTGAGTCGTAAGGATCTCATGCAGGGGTTTTCTCCTCACAAGGACGAGAGGACTTTGTGAGTGTATTTCATCTCTTTTCACGAGTTTGCGCCCTTTCGGGTTTTCACAGACTCGTCGGTAGTCCTGCTGTTTTTACTCACGGAGCCCTTTCGGGTTTTCATCCGTGCCCATTTTGCTTGTGGACATACCGTTTTGTTTTGTTTTTTTTTTTTGTTTTTTTTTTTTTTGCTTCACTGGTGGGACTTTAAAAGTAGTCTCACCGGCAGGATTTGGGAGAAATAGGGATTGTTTTACGCCCGTGGATTGTATACGGTTTTACAGGATGTCTGATCCAGACCGTAGGGCTGATGTGCTCAATTCGCCTGTGACTTGGAGCATTCACGTGTAGTATTTCTTGAGATATCGGCCATTGATGGGTGGCATGGGCCTTTCTCCCTCGGCACTTATTAGTTGGTAGGATCCTCCGTCAAACACTTTCTCGATGACGTATGGTCCTTCCCAGTTTGGCTCGAATTTTCCCTTGGCATGTCGATTGGGGATAATCGGTCTTTTGAGGACCAACACCAATTCACCTTTCTTGAAAGCACGGAGACGGGTTATCTTGTCATAGGCCCGTGACATTTGGGCTCGGTATAGCTCCAGATTTTGCTGCACCGCGAGCCTCTTTTCTTCGAGGGAATCGAGTTCTTCAAGTCGAAGGAGCACGTTTTCCTCTTCTGTCAATTCATGCTGAACGGCCATTCTTAAGCTTGGAACTTCGACTTCGAGGGGGAGGACCGCCTCCACTCCGAAGAGCAATGAGTATGGAGTGGACTGAGTTGGAGTACGGTGCGTGGTACGATATGCCCACAATGCCTCGTGAAGCTTGAGATTCCAGTCTCTCTTGTTGGCTGAAGCATTTTTCCTCAGGAGCTTGCATAGAGTCTTATTGAAGGCTTCGGCTAGCCCATTGGCTCTTGGATTATAGATGGAGGAATACCTCCAGTCTATCTTGTGCTGAGTAGCGAATCTTGAAACATTGAAGCTCTTGAAAGAAGGCCCGTTGTCAGAAATGATTCTTCTTGGTGTACCGAAGCGGTATAGAATATTATGCTGGAAGAATGTCAGAATATCCTTTGTCTTGACTTCTTTTAGCGGGACAGCTTCAGCCTACCTGGAGAAGTAGTCTGTCGCGGCCAGTATGAACCGGTGGCCTTTAGATGACGGAGGATCAATTGGGCCAACAATGTCGGTGCCCCAAACTTCGAAGGGCCACGACGCCACTGTAGGATGCAATGGGTTGGGATGCTTGTGAATAAAATCACCGTGAATTTGGCAGATATAACATTTCTTTGCATGCTCTCCGCAATCCCGTATCATGGTGGGCCAGTAATACCCAAGCCGTTTGATTTGAAGTCGCATCTTGGGGCCAGATTGGTGAGCACCGCAAACGCCCGAGTGGACATCTTTCATGACCTTTTGGGCTTCGGCCAATGACAGACACCTGAGCCAGAGTTGGTCATATGACCTGCGGTATAACGTGTCATTTACAAACACGTATCGGAGAGCTCTTTTCTTCAGCTGAATCCTCGCAGATTTTTCTTCGGGCAGCTTGTCGTATCGGAGGTACTCTATGAAGGGTTCTCTCCAATCGGGCTCGTCTTGGATGATCGAAGCTTCTTCCGCCGGACTGCTTTTCTGTTCCGCGCTTTCCTCTTCTCGTAGAGAGACTGGGGGTAGGATTTGCCGGCTCCTGACTGTGATCAGAATTTCGTCCATGTCAGGATCAGCCAGCTCCTTGGCCAAGCGAGCGAGTACATCAGCCTTTCCGTTCAACGCTCTAGGGACTCTCGTTAGTTCAATATGAGTGAACCGTTTCATGAGTTCCACCACTCGACCTCTGTACCGAGCTAACTCGGGTTTGTATATCTTATAGTCGCCGCTTACTTGGTTGACGACGAGCTGGGAGTCACCGTAAACTCGTAGCCGACGGATTTCCATTTCTATGGCGAGCTCCAAACCCGCTATCAGAGCTTCATACTCAGCTTCATTGTTTGTCCGAGGCTCGGTGAGAGCAAAAGAACGCCGTAGGGTTCCCATTGATGGTGTGATGAACACCAATCCTATCCCTGCTTTTATCTCCGGGACTCTTGATTTACTGGAGGTTCTTATCGATGAGGCCCCATCGAAGTAGAGCTCCCAACATGGCTCGTCATTCTCGAGATGCAGCACTTGTTCGTCGGGTAACTCACAATTTAGTGGCGACCCTTCTGGTATGGGATGAGCAGCGAGAAAGTCTGCAAGAGCTTGCCCTTTTACTGCTTTCTGAGGAGTGTAAACTATGTCAAACTCAAGTAGCATGACAGCCCATCTTGCCATTCTGCCGGCTAGGCTTGCTTTGGTCATCAAGTGTTTGAGCGGGTCGACCTTGGAGATCAGCATAACCCGATGAGCGAGCAGATAGTGCCTCAGCTTCTTCACAGCAAATATCAGAGCTAGGCATTGCTTTTCGATTGGGGAGTAGTTGTGTTCCGCCCCGACTAGAGTTCGACTGAGGTAGTAGAGGGCATTTTCCTTTCCTTCCTCATTATCCTGGGCAAGGAGCGCACCGAGTGACTCGTCCAGCGCGGCAGTGTAGAGAATCAGCGGTTTATTCGGAATGGGAGCGGCCAGCACTGGAGGGTGCAACAAGTATTGTTTAATGCTTTCGAACGCTGCTTGACATTCAGCATCCCAGATAAAAGGAGCTCCTTTCTTCATGAGCTTTGAGAAGGGCCTACATCTCCCTGATAAATTTGAGATAAACCTCCGTATATAAGCAAGCTTGCCTTGAAAAGATCTTAGCTGCGTCAGACTCTTCGGAGGGGGCATCTCCATGATGGCCTTTATCTTTGACGGGTCAACTTCGATCCCTCGATGTCGGACTATGAAGCCCAGGAATTTTCCCGATGACATGCCAAAAGCGCACTTCAGAGGATTCATCTTCAGATCGTATTCCCTCAGTCTGGTGAGAACGGTCCTGAGATCTTGGATATGATCGGCCTTGGCTTTAGTCTTGACGACCAGATCATCAACATAGCATTCGACGACTTTATGGATTAGGTCATCAAAGATATTAGTCATCGCCCTTTGATATGTAGCACCTGCGTTCTTCAGTCCGAATGGCATCACCTTGTAGCAATATATTCCGATCGGGGTTCGAAATGCTGTGTGCTTCTCATCCTCAGGCGACATCTTGATCTGATTATATCCAGACGAGCCATCCATAAAGGTGAACAGTTCGTAATTTGAGGTGTCATCGACCATCATTTCCATGACCGGTAGCGGGAAGTCGTCTTTAGGACATGCCTTGTTGAGGTCCCTGAAATCGACACAAACTCGAATCTGCCCATTTTTCTTCTTCACTGGGACTATGCATGCGATCCAGTCTGCATATTTCTCTTCCCTGATGAAGCCGGCATCGATGAGTTTCTTGGTTTCCTCGATGACCTTTTCTTCCAACTCCCTTCTCATTCTTCGAGGAGCTTGTTTGACTGGCTTAGCCTCAGGAGATATAGCCAGCTTATGCACGGCTACCTCAGGGGAAAGGCCAGGCATTTCTTTGTACGTCCACGCGAAGCAGTCGACGAACTCACGCAGCAGAGCAATTATCTGCTCTTTCATTTCCTCCGACAAGAGTGAGCTGATGTAGGTCGGCCTTGGATTATCGGGCATTCCTAAGTCAATCTCGGTTAGCTCATCAAAGGTTGCTTGTCCGCCATCTTCGAGCTCTTGAGGAGCTTCTTCTGGCTCGGCTATCTCGTCATCATCATTTGATCTTTCGCTGGTCTCACCAACATGGATCATGTAGCACGCTTTGGAATCAGGTTGAATGTAGCCTATGCCCCGTCTATCTGGAATCCGTCCATCGATGAGTGCTCGGACCTGGGGCGGATACCATAGCCCTTCATAAAACTTTGCTTCGGACTCCGTTTGATATAACCGGCATCCGCACTTCTTAAAGTATTCCCGCATCTCGGGCGCATAGTATCTAGGATTGAGGACGGCTCTTACGCCTCTCTCATAGGGAAGGCACGCGACAGAAAGGTCGTCCGGGTGCACAACGGGGTTTGACCGATAAAACAAGATGCCCTTCTGTCCACTTTTCCTCCCGGGAACGTAGAAAGTTTTCAGCTGGTCCACGGTGGAGATTGATAATGCATCGAGCTCTTTGCACATTTGCTCTGGTACCCTTGTAACGGCTAGGGACCCTTCTGCAACTTCGAAGGTCTCTCGTAGTTTCGCTTGTTGCGTGGGGGTCCAATCTGCACCGCTGTTGCACGACAGGTCCTCCTCCTCTGACTCTTCAGTGTCACTGCCAAGATGAGGGCGGACTTTGCTGCTAGATGGGCCTTCAGTAACAGATTCGTCCGTATCGCTGCCGAAATGAGGGCGAGTTTTGCGGAAGGACGGGCTTCCAGCGTCGGACTCATCAGAGTCGCTGCCGAAATGCGGGCGCACTTGGGTATTTTTGCTTTTGAAAGTGATAGCCGGCGCAGATTTGCTTTTGAGTCTTGGGGCCGTTCTATCTTCAGTTAGTTGTGGCTTAGCATTTTGGTGGTTCGTAAAGTACCGAGAATCTTCATATCGGACTTCATGCACACCGAACGGCTGGATGTCTCCGTCAATGCGTCTTTCTTCGCCATTTTTAGTGTACTTCATGCATTGATGGAGAGTTGACGGAATGATGCCGTAATCGTGGAGCCACGGCCGCCCCAAGAGAATCTTATAAGACGTGTCGGCGTCGATCACGTATATCTTAGCTTCAGTTTGCAGATCCCCGAATTTGATTGGCAGAGCTATAGACCCCAGAACTTGCTGACAATTTTGGTTGAAGCCTTGAATGACAATCCTTTCCCTTGACAGGTGTCGGACGTCCATTGACAAACTCTTCAGAGTTCGCAAGTTCATGATGTTCACTGAGGATCCCGGATCAATCAATATACGATTAATTCGATCTCCGTCGCTGTACCCGGTCACGTAAAGCGGCCGATTATGCTCTGCCGTTCCCAGTAGCAAGTCTTCATCCTTAAATGTGACTGCGGCGGCATGCAAAGCGTGCTGGGCTTCTTTCATATTAATTTCCGCAAAGTGGGCCTGATACCGCTCGGGGTTTTGTAGAGCGTGGATGAGAACATCTCTAAGCTCCTTAGATAGGACCAAGGCGTCGTAGATGCTCAGGAGAGACGGAAGCTTCCGGAGATGCGCCAAGACATTATAGTCCACCGAGGAAGGACTTATGTTTTCATCAGCCGGTTCTCTACCATCTTCTTCATTAGTGACTTGTTTTTCCTTCCCTCTTGGGGCGTTGCCCTGATTTGGCGGTAGAGCCCTGCCGCTTCTGAGCTGGATTTGATTGGTCGTTGTGGTGAGCTCCTCATCCTCTTCCGGAAAACAGAGATCATCCTCGGAGTCGCTGCCAAGACGGATGGCGTAGCAGGTCACTACTGGGATCTCTTCATTGGAGTCTTCTTCTAACTCCTCCAGAATTTCAGCCGCTTGTACAGGGAAGAACTCCTTCAATTGAATCAATGTTCTTTCCTGTTGTTCATATTCTTTGAGGGAATCGATATACTTTTGAATGGTCGATCTCCCTGCAGACACTTTTTCGCGCCGAGCTGCACTTTTCTTCTTCTTGAGCTTCTTGGATTTTGAGCCTGATGGAGCCGCATTGGCAGCTGTACTGGTAGGTTTCTTCTGTCCTTCCCATTCCATCCTGGGCTCTTTCTGAAGTAGCTTTACCATCTTCTTCGTCTTATTAGATATGTGCGTACTCCACGGAGGCCGCGATGAGTCAGTTTCGTTTGTCAGGGCAGCGGGTTCGGCTGTCTGCTCCCAGAAGGCTTCAGCTTCCGTCTGTATAAAGTTAGCGGTTGCAACTTGATTGTTCACCAACACACTTTTGGACAGCTCGATCTCTCCAGCCTTGTACTGCTTCTCGACCCAATCCTTGAAGATATAGCAATCCTCGATCGCATGGCTCACTACTCGGTGGTACGGGCAATACAGGGGATTGTCGGTCATTTTTGCTTCTTGGGGTCTTTTCGACTCCGGCAGTTGTAGGCCATTGTTCAAGGCATCTTTAAATATCTTGCGGACCTTGTCCCTTCTGAAAGAGTAAACCTTGTTCTTTTTCTCCTCTAGGGAAGGCCCATCTCCTCCCAGCAATGGCTTTCGAGACCGGTTGGTTTTGGATTCGCCCGCCCTTCGCTTTTCTTCATTGTCAGAGGCATTGAAGACATTGGTACTGCTGGAACTCCCGCTTCTACGGTTGTCGTCCCGCTTGCTTTTCCAGGTTTTGTCTCTCTGAGAGTCCGGCGGGGACTCTTGTTTCGAGCGTTCCAGCATTTGGACTTTCTTGGTTAGCTCCTGAAATGTCTTGAGGCCCGCTGTACACAAGAAGGGGACCATCCAATTGCTGAGGTTCCCAATGAGAAGGCTGACGGACTGGTCCTGCTCCAGCGGCGGTTCGCACTTAACTGTGAGATTACGCCATCGAGCGATAAATTCAGTGTTGCTTTCATTCTTCCCCGGCTTGGTCCTCACAAGGTCGGCAATGGAGATTTTATCACTGACACTCATGAACCTTTGCCGAAACAGGGACTCCATTTGGGCAAAGGTAATGACGGACCCATCCGGTATACTCGCATACCAGTCGAAGGCGACGCCGGTCAGGCTGTTGACAAACTGACGAAGAAGGAGCGCATCGTTGCCCCCTGTATTTCCACACGATGCTTTGAAGTGGGCGACGTGCTGGTTTGCATTCCCCGTTCCATCAAATCTTCCGAACTTAGGAATGACGTAGCCGCTTGGGAACTCAATCAGATCGTACTGCGCGGGATATGGCCGCCCACTACTGCCGATTTCTTTCTGAGCTTCAGCTTCGGCCACCAATGTTTTAACCTTGCTGGTGACCAAATCCATTATCCGATCCTGTGTTAGCGGGATAGTGCTATCCGGGGCCAAGGCGTCCCCAGAAGCAGAATGTAGCCGGCTTTCATTCGGCTCGACCAGTCTTGGTCCCAAAGGAACAGGCATTGGCTGCCTCGGATTGTCATCACCCGGCTGATTAGTAGCGGCTTGTGCTTGATTAGGAGGCGCTCGAGCAATTTGAGCCGTAAGCTGCATCACCACGTTCGTTAAGTCGTCAATCTTTGAATAGAGCTTGGCCATCTCTTTATCTTTGCTCCTGAGCTGTTTTCGAAGTTCTTGAAGCAGCTCTTGCTCCGCGGTCCTAGGGCGGAAAGTCGGCTCTTCCTCGCTGTCCGAGCTCGACTCTGCATGGATCGAGGGGTCTATCTGCCTATCATCCTCATCGAGAGGGTCTTCTTCATCCAGCAGGGGCGGCTGTTCTTGGGCGGCGGCAACCACATTCAGGCTAGATTGGGCTTGGGATGTGGTGGCCCCGTCCTTGCTTTTGCTGCGAAGGTTGTCGCTAGGGCGCCCGCCCGCCATATAGACCGTATGGACGATATATCCGGCCGTCTTTCTATCATTGGCAGCTGATTTCACGGATCGCTGTCTTGACCCGCTTGCTTCGGTAGCCGGTAGTCGATTGAAGGCGGCCGGCCTAACCAGGTTCTTGAATGGTGCTGGCGCTTCTTTTCTGGGTTTGCCCCGCTGCTTTCGCGCGGCACAGAGTGCTTGATAGACTCTTGAAGAGACAGTGTCATACTTTTTCTGTTGGGGCCGGGACACGTCTCTTTGTGGCACTGTTCGGACCGCTGTCTTCTTGATTCTGGCGGTCATGGCATTTTTCTGAACCCACTTCAGGGGCTCGAAGGAATTGCTAATTCTTACGTCCGACTCGGCCGTCGTCGCCGGGCAACCCTGCACTTGGAACTTCGCACGATTCCATTTGGCCGAAGCCTTGGCCCTCTTGTTGGCTCGATACCTGAGCCGCTTCTGCCTTAACTTTTCTGTTCTAAGCACCTGGCAGACTTCGGCTTTTTGGGAAGACGCCGCAGACCGGGCGATGGAGGGCCTTGGAGATACGCTCGATTGTGCATTTGTTGGAGTTATCGCCTGAGCTCGTCCGCGACATTTGATGTTGGCCTTCGCATCGGAAGTCTTGCCCCCAGCTAGAGCGCCAGGGACTCGTTCAGACAACATCTTAAGTTTCGGTTGTGGTGCCTTGGCGATCACGACATTCGGCCTCTTACCCCTTGAGACCGGCTTGGCCACCTGTTTCGCTGGGATCTCTGCCAGATGAGCGCTTCCGGCAGGGTAGATGATGACAGAGCCAAACTGGCGGGGCGGTTCCTCCCATTGTCGACTGAGGCTTGCGGGGAGAACCACACGAGCGTTGATCTTGACCACGTACGGAATCGGGGTCGCTTTGGAAGTTGAATTCGTCTGGGAAGACATTGTCGTTGAAGGTTGATTGCTGCACGAAAAAAAAAAACATCATTTCAGTATAGGCAATCGATATGTATATTGATTGAGTTCGTATGAACGTTTAACCCGAAATATGGGAGGAGAGATTGGTCCCACCGGGCGTGCCAGAATCTGTAGGGTGTTTTTCGTCACCCCAGTGAGATGGGAATACGCGCGCGCTTGTCAGGCGTACTACAGATTCCCCCGGCCTAGGGTAGGCCGGGGTTTAATGATTGTGGGGATCCGAATCTCCGGCAGCCGCGGACTAAGCTGCCGTTAATTACCCATCGCCTTTTGGGCGAGGGAACCTCCGATTAACGGGTTAAACTGGTCATGCGAACTCAATGTGCAGTATACGTGTGTTTTTAAAGGGGGTTTTGGATATATCGGGAGCCACGCAGAGTTTTTACGGGGGTCCCGCTACCCGGATAGCGGGCTGGGGGTCAAGAGGGCTAGCAGCCCCCTTGCGGGGTGCGGGGCAGCGCCCCGTTAGAAATTTTTTTCTAACAGGGACAGTGTCGTGGAGTACGTGTATGTATAAATTTGTATACATATGTATATATGTATATATGTACACAAAAAGAGGGGGAAAAGACATCCAAGGGATGCGCAGGTGCGCAAGCGCGCGCGCCACGTGTCGGCACGCGGGCGACTTGCGCACTTGCGCAGGTGCGCAAGCGCGCGCGCCACGTGTCGGCACGCGGGCGCCTTGCGCACTTGCGCAGGTGCGCAAGCGCGCGCGCCACGTGTCGACACGCGGGCTACTTGCGCACTTGCGCAGTTGCGCAAGCGCGCGCCACGTGTCGGCACGAGGGCGACTTGCGCACTTGCGCAGTTGCGCAAGCGCGCGCGCCACGTGTCGGCACGCGGGCGACTTGCGCACTTGCGCAGTTGCGCAAGCGCGCGCCACGTGTCGGCACGCTGGCGACTTGCGCAGTTGCGCAAGCGCGCGCGCCACGTGTCGGCACGCGGGCGACTTGCGCACTTGCGCAAGCGCGCAGGTGAGGCACAACAGGCTTTTAGCCTAAAAAAATTTCTCAGAAGAGAAATCAGAGAGGAGTTGGACTCCTGAATGTGTTTTTCTTCTTTTTTTTTTGAGGGTTTAGTGAAAGATGTTCTTCTTCTTCCTCCTCTGTTAGCTGGATCTTGAAGATCAAGAGATATGGGATTTCAAAATCTTTTCTTTTTGAGATCTGATGGAAGATCTGAGTTCCCCTTGATGGGTTTTGTGGTGAAAAACTAATTTGTTTTGAAAAAGGAAGAGTAAAACTCTTGATTTAATTCAAAAGAAAGAAGAAGGTTTTGGAACCTTGGAGAAGGAAGAAAGAGCTCAGCTCTGAAACTTTTTTTTTTGGAGAGAGAAAAAGTTGGTGAGATATTTCATTATCTTTGCCTATATAGGCTATACACTTTACACATAGCCCCTTGGGCTTCACAAAATGGCATTTTGCCTATTTCATGGCTCATGTGCCATTTCTTTTTGCACATAAGCCACGGGCTTTACAAAAATTTGGCTTTATGCCTATTTTTATTACATTTATCCATAAATAAAATAAAAGAAATGCAACAAAATTATTTATTACAAGATTTTTATCTTGGCATGGGGGGAGGCCGGCCGCTTCATGTTCGGGCTCGACCCGGGCATGGGCCCACTGGATCTGGACTTGGGCCCACTTGGCTTGGGGTTGACTTTGATTTTGACTTGGTCAACCGGGGTGTAAATTTTTACCCCAACACCCAAGAGTGCTCGAACATGTTAACACGATAATACAACTGCACCACATTAATGCACCATTGTGATTAAATGAACTGTTGTTGCTGTTTACTTTATCTCCTGCTGTTATTCCTTATTCGATTATATACCTGTTGAGAGCACACCCTCGATTGCGTCACATATCGACCTGACCCTGATACACATGACATATATACATACCGATGCACCGGACATGGTACCCTTTGCTACCAACTCAACCTGTTGTACCATGACCTAACTTGTTACCTGATCTCATGCCTAATGCCAACAAACCTGACTTTGGGTCCTCATGGACCATTCCTGTTGTCTATCCAGACACACCTGTTTACCTGATCCTGTGTTGGCATTAGTTTCTTGATTACGGGATACCTGACTTGACTTACACATATAACTTGGGGTATGGGGAAATCAGTATTGTAACCGAACGTAACTCCAAGGGCCATCCTATTGTTTGCCGTTTTTCCGGGCGTTACGGAATATCCTATTGTTTGCCGTTTTTCCGGGCGTTACGGAATATCCTATTGTTTGCCATTTTTCCGGGCGTTACGGAATATCCTATTGTTTGCCGTTTTTCCGGGCGTTACGGAATATCCTATTGTTTGCCGTCTTTCCGGGCGTTACGGAATACCTATTGTTTGCCGTCTTTCCGGGCGTTACGGAATAACTACCGACGAGTTACGATGAGGATTACCTTACCTGGTTTCAAAGACTTTAGAATAGAAAACCTGATAGAACAGTTTAGTTACCCACTGCACACTACCCTGCACTGCTTGTTTCATATTACTGCTTTATTCATGTTTATTTCCCTGCATTGCTTATTACCATGTTCATATTATATTACTGGTTGACATGAAGCGCTGACGTCTGGGTTTTGCATGGCCCAGATTCTTTACCACTGTCGACGACCGAGCAGGAGTACTTCAGCCAGCAGGCTGATCTGTGAGTTCTATAGTGATTAGTTTATTTATTTCATTTCATTTCCAGTTGTGAGCCTGCATTATGGGACGTACTATTTATTTATTGTATCGGATCATTTACTTCCGCACTTATTTTCCATTGACTCTTGTTATTATGGATTTGGACATGTGTTAGATGGTTTATTTATCTTGTTCTTGATATCTCTACAGCCGTAATGTGACTGTGGATGGATACTTCCTACCCACAGGTAGCATGGTTGGCTATGTCACGTGCCCAATCTTGCGTACTCTGGGAAGCGGGGCGTGACATGGTTCTTTTGGTATCAGAGCCATAGGTTAGTTGGGTTGATTCTTTTTGTAGTTGGGTATTGTACCCGATACACGAATCAGAATACCCGTGCTTAGGAAACATTTCCTGCCACCTTGACCGTTTTACCATTCTTGAATCACATTCTTCCTGATTATATCTTTTACGGCGTGCAAACTTACTTTGCATTGTCGACTCGAAAACCTGATTTCTTGTTATCTCTAGGACTTAGGCGACTTGGGTGTAGTTAAGTAATTGTGGCTATGATACCGCGGCATAGTTACAATGCGGTACTCTATTTAAGTATCTTGGAGTTCTAGCCTTGATTTATATATTGAATCTATCATCATGCTAATGTTGGGTGTTTTGAGTTCAGGGCTATGGCAGATAAGAATTTCAAGACGTATCAGAGGCGTGTAGATGAAGCCGCCATGTTGGGAGTGATACGTGGGATGTTGGAAAATCAGAAGAGTCAAACTGAGCTGATCCAGCAGCAAGCGGAATCATTCCAGGAAGGTTTGTGGGCCGTTCAGCAGTCCATGAGCAGTGTTGTGGCCAGACCATTGGATCGTGTGGGTACCGTGGCGGATTTCAGGAGACTGGGTCCGTCTGTCTTCACTGGCCTGGAGGAGCCTTTGCCAGCAGAACAGTGGCTGGTTGATACGGAGAATTTACTTGTAGCGGCACAGATCCCAGAGGATAAGAAAGTGGATGTAGTACGCATCCAGTTGGTAGACTACGCCCGGGAATGGTGGCTTGTGGAAGAGACCCGCTTGCTCAAGCCGATCAGTTGGGCGGATTTCTCGAAAAGTTCTTCCCGCGGACTGCACGGGAGGAAATGGAGGAAAAATTTGTTAGTTTGAAGCAGAACGGTGCACCTATAGATGTGCATGCAGCTGAGTGGACGAGACTCAGTAGATTCGCTGGACCTTTGGTTGCCAACAGTGCTGATAGGGCAAGAAGGTTCATGCGGAGTTTGGATGTGGACATCCAGAGGCAGATTGTCTCCCTGGGTTTGACCACTTTCCCACAAGTACTTACAGCAGCCCGAGAGCAGCAGAGGCTAACTATGAAGACCGGGGGTACATCGCAGCCAGCAGTTACAGCACGGAAGCCAATATTTGCACCAAATCGAGCACATGGACACAAGGGTATTCCGGTGGACAGGCGTGGCGTTGTACCAATGAAGAGGCCAGTTTTGCCCGAGCATAAGGGAAGAGTGGTGTGCGATTACTGCTAGCGATCGGGTCACTATCGCAAAGATTGTCGTGAAAGGCTTGGACTTTGTCTTATATGCGGATCAGCGGGTCACACCATTGATACTTGCCCGTCGAAGCTATAGTTAAAGGAAGATACTCAGAAGCCATCGCAGAGACAGTTTCAGGAGCAGAAACTGATAGCTCGAGGACCCAATCAAGCTCGAACCTTTACCCTGACGGCTGAAGAGGCGAAAGCCCAGAGGAAGTCGTTTCAGGTATCCCACTGGATCTTTGTTTTCTCGCAGTAGCGTTATTCAATTCTAGTGCATCCCATTGTTTATGTCGTCCAAGTTTATTACTATACACTCGAAGGATTGCACGACCCTGTTTAGTTTTGGAACATACACTTTGGAAAAGGGAAAAATCTTAACTAATAGAAGATATAAGGGTTGTTCTGTTATTGTTGGCGGTCGGGAGTTAATTGCAGATTCCTTGGTGTTTGTTACCGGCAATTGTGAAATCGTCTTGGGAATGGATTTCTCGGCACTTCCCAAGCTCACTCTAAGCATAGAGTAAAGGAAGAGAATTCCAGATTCCCGGACATCCAGAGGTTTGTTTTGAGGAAGCAGTCCTGTCGGGCCAGTCGAGTTTAGGGCTAGGCTGACAAACGATGTTCTTGCAGCTATGGAAGTTGATGGTTGTGAAGAACCGGTGGTGGTTCGCGATTTCATGGACGTATTTGAAGATATATCGGGCTTACCGCCGAAACGAGACGTGGAGTTCGCGTTTGACCTTATCCCTGGTGCAGCTCCAGTATCTAAAGCTTATTATCCAATGGCACCAGTAGAATTGGAAGAAGTTAAGAAGCAAGTTGCTGAATTGCTGGGTAAGGGTTGGATTCGAAGCAGTAACTCGCCTTGGGAAGCTCCAGTTCTTCTAGTAAAGAAGAAGGATGGTATGAGAAGGATGTGCATCGACTATCGAGAATTAAACCGGGTAACTATTAAGAACAAGTACCCGATCCCTCGCATTGGAGAACTTGTTGAGCAGCTTAGTGGCGCGAGGGTATTCTCGAAACTGGATTTGCGATCCGGATATCATCAGGTCCGAGTGAAAGCAGAAGATATTTGCAAGACGGTGTTTCGAACTCGGTATGAACATTACGAGTACCTAGTGATGCCCTTCGGAGTAACGAATGCGCCGGCAGTATTTATGGACTTGATGAATCGAATCTTTTCACCATTCTTGGACCAGTTTATTGTGGTATTCATTGACGGTATTCTGGTTTACTCGAAGAGTTTTGAAGAGCATGCTGAGCATTTGAAGATCGCACTGCAAGCGTTGAGGCAAGAGAAGTTGTATGTAAAGATGAGTAAGTGCGAGTTTTGGCTGGAGAAAGTGAAGTTCTTGGGGCATGTTGTGTCTGGCAATGGAATTGCCGTCGATCCAGAAGGGATCGTAACAGTTCGATATCGGCCGATTCCGAAGAATGTTGCGGACATAAGAAGTTTTCTTGGACTCGCCGGATATTGCAGGGGATTTGTGGAGAACTTTGCTCGTCTGGCGGAGACGTTAACCAAGCTTACGCGTAAGGAGGTACCTTTTGTATGGACGGATAAATGTGCATTAGTTTTGAGACGTTAAAGGAGAAGTTGATAACCGCCCCTATTTCGACCGTGCCAGACAATTCCGGAGGATTGGCGATTCACAGCGACGCATCTGGGAAAGGATTGGGATGTGTTTTGATGCAAAATGGGAAGGTCGTAAGTGCCGTTCACCTATTTGTGGGGATGATGTTGGTGAACGAAGATTGCTAGGACCAGATTTGGTAGTACAGACCGTTGAGAAAGTTAATACAATCAGGAAGCATATGAAGGCAGCTCAAGACAGACAGAAAAGTTGGGCTGACACGTCAAGAAGACCTCTAGAGTTCGCCGTGGGTGATTTGGTATTCTTGAAGATATCACCGACTAGAGGAGTGATTCGCTTTGGGAGTCGAGGAAAGCTTAGTCCTCGATTCATTGGACCCTTCGAGATATTGGAGCGTGTTGGAGAGATAGCGTACCGTTTGGCGTTACCACAGTCCTTGGCAGGTGTGCACGATGTGTTTCATGTATCTCAACTACGGAGGTATGTTCGAGGTGAAACCCACGTCTTGGATCATTCGGAGTTGACTGTACGGGAGGACCTAACTTTTGAGGAGCGACCGGTTGAAATCAAGGATCGAAGAGAAAATGTTCTTAAAAAACAAGGTTATCCCTCTTGTGCTAGTTTCTTGGGGTAATCGATCGCATGGAGAATCCACTTGGGAGCGAGAAGATGAGATCCGGCAGAAGTTTCCTCACCTTTTCATGTAGTTAGCTATCTTGTATTCTGGGAATTTCGAGGACGAAATTCTTTTTATAGTTGGGTATGATGTAACACCCGAGCCCAATAATACTATTTCTGTTACTAGTTGAGTGTTAGACATTGCTCATTTCAATTATCTTGCTTGTTTGGTTCTTGTTGCAAAATTTTAACCGGCTAAGTCATTTTTGCCTATAACAAATTTTAACACCTAAAATGAAATTAAAAATATCCATATTGGCCTACTCGTCACCACTAGTCGCGTGGTAACGTCCGCGCGTCGAGATTTCATCCCGTTCGGTGAAACGGGCGAGTTTGGACGGCTAAGCGCGCGTGCAAGTGTCCGACTTGGGGGCATGCATTTTAATCATAAAACATCTCATTTTAAAATTTGGAACTCGCTTAAAATCCAATTCTTTGAATTTCAAATATTTGGGCGCAACCCGGACGCGATTTGGAAATATTTCATTTAACGCCAAAATACCCATTTAATTTATAATCTAAAACTATATATATATATATATATATATATTTCTGTTAAATATAGTAACGTTTAAATCCTTTTAAATCTTTTAGATTTCTTTTTAAATCCCCTTTTCATTTACCAGCCAATCACGAGACTCCATCCCTCGTGGGCCCCGCCTCCAACTCTCTATCTCTCTAATCTCTCTCTCTCTCATCCTAGAATCTCTCTCTCCCTCTATCCCTATTTACATACTGTTCCTTCTTCCTCGTTCTCGCAGAAAAGAAACCCACCACGAGAAACCAACGCGAGGAACCCTAGCCATCTCCGCTGCCGTCGCCGCCGCAGTCCCCGCGCCGACGACACCACCACCATCACCCTTGCCTACACCGCACCTCCTTCCTCGTCTTCCTCCCTTCTCCCTCCTTCCAGCGCCTGCAGCCAACGCCACCGCCACCTGCACCGCTGTGCTGCCGTCGCCGCCGCCTCCCATCGCCGATGACGCCGACTTCCTCCCTTCGCCCTCTTCCCGACCTCTTCACCTTCCTCCTCCTTCCCTCGCCGGCGCTGCAACAGACCCACGACGCCCGAACCATAGCACTTCTCCGGTCGCCGGAAAAGCCGCCGTCGACCCTCGTCGTCGTCGCCAGCGCCACTACCGACCACCTCCTCTTCCCCTGCAACCCAAACCAAGCCAGTTCCTCACCATCCCTCCTCTCCCAGCAACCTACAGCCAGGTCAGCCGCTGCCGCGTTCCCTGTTCGCCGCCAGCGCCCCATCGCCGTCGAACCCGTCGCAGTTGCCACCCTTGCTATCCCTGTAAGCATCTCTTTACCTTCTCCCTTCCCTTTTCCCTTCGCTGGTCGCGTTTTGTCCGTGCGTAGTTTGCTAACCATCGTCGCCGTTTTGACATTTCGCCGGATTCCGGCCGTGCCGACGACTTGACCCGACTTTTCAGCGAAGTACTCCGGTCCGCGTGGCCCCGTTGTTCGTTGTTTGGACTCGACCCGTGACCCGTGCATCCGTCGCGTGTTTCCCGCCGACGCTACATTCGTATTTTCCGGTTTGCGAAACCGTCGAGGCAAGTATTACTTGCTACATGCTATGCTATACAAATTAAGTGTGCTTGACTCATTAAACTTGCAAAGATTAACTAGTGTAGTTACTTTTCTCATTTGGACGAAATATGACATATATCATGATACTGTAACCTAAACCGTATTTTGCCGTTGTAACCCTAATAACAAAACTACCAGTTAATCATTTTGCTATTTAAAGGATGATAATCGTACACATATATCTTCATTACTCTTCTGTTACTGATATTGCGCTACCTTGTGATTATTGCACCCCAAGAGTGCTCGAACCTGTTAACACGATAATACAACTGCCCCACATTAATGCACCATTGTGATTAAATGAACTGTTGTTGCTGTTTACTTTATCTCCTGCTGTTATTCCTTATTCGATTATATACCTGTTGAGAGCACACCCTCGATTGCGTCACATATCGACCTGACCCTAATACACATGACATATATACATACCGATGCACCGGACATGGTACCCTTTGCTACCAACTCAACCTGTTGTACCATGACCTGACTTGTTACCTGATCTCATGCCTAATGCCAACAAACCTGACTTTGGGTCCTCATGGACCATTCCTGTTGTCTATCCAGACACACATGTTTACCTGATCCTGTGTTGGCATTAGTTTCTTGATTACGGGATACCTGACTTGACTTACACATATAACTTGGGGTATGGGGAAATCAGTATTGTAACCGAACGTAACTCTAAGGGCCATCCTATTGTTTGCCGTTTTTCCGGGCGTTACGGAATATCCTATTGTTTGTCGTTTTTCCGGGAGTTACGGAATATCCTATTGTTTGCCGTTTTTCCGGGCGTTACGGAATATCCTATTGTTTGCCGTCTTTCCGGGCGTTACGGAATACCTATTGTTTGCCGTCTTTCCGGGCGTTACGGAATAACTACCGACGAGTTACGATGAGGATTACCTTACCTGGTTTCAAAGACTTTAGAATAGAAAACCTGATAGAACAGTTTAGTTACCCACTGCACACTACCCTGCACTGCTTGTTTCATATTACTGCTTTATTCATGTTTATTTCCCTGCATTGCTTATTACCATGTTCATATTATATTACTGGTTGACATGACGCGCTGACGTCTGGGTTTTGCATGGCCCAGATTCTTTACCACTGTCGACGACCGAGCAGGAGTACTTCAGCCAGCAGGCTGATCTGTGAGTTCTATAGTGATTAGTTTATTTATTTCATTTCATTTCCAGATATGAGCCCGCATTATGGGACGTACTATTTATTTATTGTATCGGATCATTTGCTTCCGCACTTATTTTCCATTGACTCTTGTTATTATGGATTTGGACATGTGTTAGATGGTTTATTTATCTTGTTCTTGATATCTCTACAGCCGTAATGTGACTGTGGATGGATACTTCCTACCCACAGGTAGCATGGTTGGCTATGTCACGTGCCCAATCTTGCGTACTCTGGGAAGCGGGGCGTGACAGGGTTGTTCACCTTTGGGCGAAACAAGTAGAGGTCGTATGGTTTTACGACGGGGTTCGTTCACATATGCGTACTTGTGCGCGTTTGGTGTTCGGACCGTTGATACTAGTGGGCTTTGATTTAAACCGGATCCCAGTATTTGATTTTGGCTTGGTTCAGTCTCATTGCATTCGTGTTCTTCGGAACGCGGAAGCGGGTATGTATATACAGTTGATAGAGACAAATGAAGGAGACATCTCATTAGGGTTTTTGACCATTGACTTGATTAAGATCTTAATGAGATGAAGGTAATTGATTAATAGTTTTAATTAGTGATAATTGTGTTATGGTTATTTGGATTGACCATTTGACTTGTTGACCAAAGCTGACTAAGATATTTTTTCTTAAGCAAAAGATTCTTTGCTTAGCATTAATAGTGACATGATAATGGTCAAATCAAATGAACCATCACAACTTTTTGCTAATTAAAATTATTATTCTTTTATGCTAATATGAGAGCTATCTTTTTATTCTATCATATTCATTCTCTCTCCTAGCTCTCTCTCATCCATCCTCTCTCTCAAACCCTAACCTCTCGTGTGTTGAGAACAAAGGGAAATTGAGATCAAACCATAAAAATCACTCTCTACTCACTCTAGGGTTCTTGGTCTAGCAAGCAAAGCACTCTAGTTATTTCATGGTTGAGATATGAGCTCAAGGTAGAGGCCTTCGGGTGGATCTTCTTCGATATAGAGAAGCCGGTGAGGAGGAGCCATCTAGATCATTCCAAGGAGCTCACAACAAGGAGAAGAAGGAGTTCAAGTTTAAGGTATAACTTTCTATCATAGTAGATAGAACTCTATTCTTTTACTAGTTAGGTTTATGATAAAGATCCGGGTTTTAGTGTTACTCCAGCGCCAAGTTTATGTTCGTCGTGAAATTTTTGTTCCGCATTTGGCCACGGAAGTTGGCCGGGGCGCTAGTGTAACCCTTCAAGAAGTTGTGATAATAACCGGTTGACTATGTTTATATTTCGAACAAAATTACATCTTTTCTGACTATTCTATTCATTTATATGAGGATGATAGGATAAATGTGATCTTAAGGGTCATGTTACAACATCTATGTCTTGCTTGTTATTGATACTAGTAATTTGCATCTGCTATGTTTATTTTCATTTTGATCCGTTATTTTCTCTTTTCCATTCTCATAACTATTTTTGCTGAACACCGTATCTTTTTTTTAAAATCAAATATTGGCTTGATAAATGTTTTTATCGGTGTTATAAAAAGCTCTATAGTATAAACTTTGGGCTCCATTTGTTTGAATTTAAATTTGATTTTTTTTAAAATCAACCCCCACACGAGTCGAACTTACCAACTCTCATACCGTAGAGGAAATTGGTAACAACTAAGCTATAAGCCGATTTGGTTTAAATTTGAAAAGTCCATGAGCTTGGAGGGAGGTTGTTATTATTGCCGATTTGTCTTATTATCGATGACATGGTATTCTCTGATTCATTATAAATGCCAATTTTCTCTCTCCTTTTTTCTTGTGTTTTTTAAAAAAGGATAACACATGGATGAGCTATAAAGAGTTGGCGTTATAATAGTAGTGGTTATTTTATCTTTAAAAGATTCAAACTCCGAAGGCGAGAAAGGATCGATGACAGAACATTAAATGTACACAAAAGAACAGAACACTAGGATCAAGTTTTGTACTTAGGATCAATCATTTAGACAACTTAAAATATAAGAAAATATGAGACATGAATCTAATTCATACGGAACCCAATATAGGATAAAACGGCAAAAAAGATGATTTGAAATATGAGTTATGTAGAGGCCGGTAAAAAAACCTGACGAAGCTCTAGGAAATTATGCCACTAGCGTAAGCTAGATGATAAACAAATATGGATATAAATAATTGTGAACGAAAGGTTGACTTCCAATTTAGTTAATGGGAGGAACTCTTGCCAAATCTAACTGAAAGAAAAGCCAGACTAATGTGAACACTGTCAAAAGTTTATGGTGTTGACTTGTTTTTTGACGCGCACAACTTTACCCAAAACGAACTTCTTAACAAATATATGATCTGAGTCCCTTTCTCAATCATACTAACTACACTTCATTTGAGTAATATTTCTCCATGTAAACTGGATAGGTTGTGCTATCGCGGTAATGATTGGTAAGAAAATGACGATTGCATAAACACTGTAGAAACTGTTTCTATCCAGCTTTCACCTGGTAATCGACCCAGTAGACCATCTCATAGAGACGAATAATATTTCTTATTTTTGGCAATTTCTTCTCCACCTCATGTTAGTAATTGCCTCATCACATCCAATGTATATTGCTTTAAATTCACTCCGATCATTTAAAAAATATAATCAAACGTGGCATCGAATAGGATTGGATTAAATATTCGTTCATTTAACGGAATATTCCCCCACCTTCAACTCCTATATAAACCCCAAAGAGCCCAAACCCAAGCACTCCCTCAATTCAAATTAAATCCCACAACCTTAACGGCAATGGCTCTAACGGCCATCAACGTAGCCGAGGTCCCATCCCTCGGCCAAATCAGAGAGGCCCGTCCTTGCCCGTCGCATTTGAAAGGTATGTTTTATAGAAACTTTCGCCAGTTTGAAAAACCTGCACTTTGCTGTCCTGCTTTAACCGCAATTATCTTTTTCCGTTTCTGATGATTTTTTATTTCCAAAATATCTCTCGGTAATGGAATAAAGAACATGACACCGTTAGGACCGAGGGGGTAATGTGCAGGTCTTTTAAAACGTAGAAGAATTTTCTGTTGTCTAGTTTCTGTCTATGTTATTTGTTGTTGTTGCGTGAGAAAGAGGGGTGATTAATATGGGTGAGAATAGCAGGAACGTCGATGTTGAAGGCTGCGAGTGGGTTCATGGTGGTGGGCCATAGAGGGAAGGGGATGAACTCTTTAACGTCGTCGGATCGGAGGCTGACGGCCATCAAGGAGAACTCGGTGTTGTCGTTTAATCAGGCCGGTCGGTTTCCTATTGATTTCATAGAGTTTGATGTTCAGGTACTAACAAATCGTTATCTTGCCTTTTTGTTCTCGTTTTATATTTTAAGAGCGTTATTTTGCCTATGAGCCCTTTAAAAATTTTAGAACTGCATATAACCCTCCCCTACGCAGTTTTTCTAAATGTACGGAAGTTTCTTAAAAACCATAGAGTCATCAATATCATCGATTCCTAGTATCAGCAAAGCATTTACCCATTAAATTATGATGAGCAACGGAGCAAAAACATAGGATTGACAAAGTTTTTTAACTCATTGTTCTTAACTCAGTGTGCTTGATATGATAAAGTTTTGTATAAGTTAAAATAAAGCAGAAATTTGCACATCCTTACAAGTTTTTTTAGTTTTTAGCCACGTCTTAGTTTGACAGACTAGCTCCCAAAATCACTGATTGCGCTTTGCTCTATTGGTACTAATTTTCTCTTTAACGTGAGATGTGTGAGATGTGGCAAGTTATATAACAAAAAAAGACTAGCTCCCAAAATTTTAAAAAGATCAATTGGCAACGGTGCATTGCCATATATGTTAAGTTAAGAGAGAATATCGCAATAAGAAAATTTAGAAGGGCTGATATGCAATAGCACATAGGGCAGGGTTGACTCAGCTCACGTGATATTTGATCGGATTAGGTGGGCCCATTATTTGTTTTTCTTATTTTGACAGGCTGGATCAGGCCCAATTTTGACTTTATTTCTTATTTTGGTTAAAAATACAACTTGATCTCATTTCCACTCATAATTTGTTAAACTAATTCAATTGGGGATGCAACCTTGCTTGAACTGTTTCGTGCTAGTTGTTTGACCTTGTGATCCTCTTAGCTTTGATGCACATTTTATCAGATAACTAATAATGGTCGGCTATATATAAACGAGCTGAACTCGAGCTGAGAATGAGCCATGTTGTCAATGTTGGGATTGAATAAGCTCTATTGCGTGTGTAATATACATCGGTTGAAAATCGAGAGATTATACTTTTTCGCGCTAGTTTATTTTTTCAAATAATTAAAAGGGCAATGTTGAACTAAATCTTACTCTAATTTATTAGAGCAATTGGTTGAGCTTGGCTCATGCACAACTTTCCATGTCATTTCAGAGATTTTCATGCTAAAGCACTGATATCTTTATCTTTTTCCTTTTGTTTCGAAAAAAGATGAAAGAGAAAAAATGGTGAATGAAGGAACCTTAGAAAAGAAACATGAATGTGATTTTGTAGGCGACGAAAGACGACATCCCTATCATCTTCCACGACGATCACATTCTCACCGAAGAAGCTGTAAGTTTTTCAATCATGATTTCTTCTTATTATTATTCCAGATGAAAAATAGACAAATAATTCAATTTAACTAAATTTAATATTATTGCCTTTGATATATAGGGAAATATATCTGAGAAGCAAGTTACAGATCTTTTCTTGGAAGAATTTCTCTCTTATGGTCCTCAAAGAGAAACCGGAAAAGTAATTTTTTAAAATCTTTTTAATTATTATAAACAAACATATCCATAATAGTATTTATTTAATATTTTTGATGTATTTTAGGTGGGGAAATCGTTGCTTCGGAAGGCAAAGGACGGAAGGGCGTTGAATTGGATGGTAGAAGTTGACGACTCGCTCTGCACTCTCCAAGAAGCATTCCAAAGCGGTGACTCTCACTTAGGATTTAACATGGAGCTCAAATTTGACGACTATATCGTGTATCAAGAAGAAGAGATTTCTCGAGCTCTGCATGCCATTTTACAGGTATTTTTTCACTATTCTTTACAATGTCGGAAAAGTTTTCACGTGCAGATCACGTGCCCAGCCGATCAACATTTAGCTTATTACAATAGCATATGTAATGCACCCAGATAATTAGCACTGGAGCACAAATTCTATCTAATGTTCTAAATACTATAGAAATTAATGAATAGTGTGATGTCATATGTTTGGTTTGGGTTGCAGATAGTTCTTATCGATGGATTTTATAGCGTTATTCTGATTGAATTTTCCATCATTAAGTCAGCTATTTCATGACTTTATTGTGAATGATAATAAAAATTTTGATTACAAATATAAAAATTAATCTACAGGTGGTCTTTGATCATGCCAAAGAGAGACCGATCATATTCTCAAGTTTTCAACCAGATGCAGCACAACTAATGAGGAAAATGCAAAGCATTTACGCTGTAAAATTTCTTTAATCAACATCTAATTATTCTAATTCATCAAGCATAAATATGGCAATCAATCGCGCTTAAATATTTAAAAATCAGGTGTTTTTCCTTACAAACGGAGGAACCGAAATCTTCAGCGACGTCAGAAGGAACTCTTTGGATGAGGCCGTCAAGCTCTGCTTAGCGGGCGGCCTGCAAGGGATCGTATCGGAAGTGAAGGGCGTTTTCAAGAACCCCTCGGCGGTGCCTAGAATCAAAGAGTCCAATCTTGCTCTTTTAACCTATGGCCAGTTGAAGTAAATTACCTACATTGCTTCATATTGTCTTGGTTTTGATTAAATTCCATATGCTAATTATGGAGATACTATCCTTGATGCAAATTGCAGTAATATGCCTGAAGCTGTGTACATGCAGCATCTGATGGGGATCAACGGCGTGATCGTGGATTTAGTGGAGGAGATAACCGTGGCGGTTTCGGATTTCATTACCCCGTTGAGTGAAGGGAGATCGGGCACAAACTCGATGGTGCAAAAGAAAGAGGAGGAAATGATTGTGGAGTCTACAAGTCCCAGATTCTCAGAAGGGGAGCTTTCCTTTTTGCTCAAGGTTATACCTAATTTGGTTGAACACTAGTTAATTTGTAATTTTATTTTGATGTTATACAAAGAATGCTAAATGTATGCAGTTTTTAGGAATATATGTTCAGTGAATTGTTTCTAGTCCTTTATGTTGAATACTTGTCTCTTGAGTGGGCTGGGCTCTTCTTAGATTGCAAGGGCTTTGCTTGCTGGGTATAATGAGATACATGTTGCATAAACTAGCTAAATGTTACAATAAAAAGGAATAACAAATAGGGTAAATTGCCAAAAGCCATGTTTTTATTTTGGGTAAATTGCTGAAAAGCCCCACCCCCAAGAAAAAGATCAAAAAGCCTCCGTTATTTTCGAAATAAGGAGAAAGGGTCTACTGTTCAAAAACTTAGTCTAAACACCCTTGACCCAAGGCCTAGATATTATATTTTGGTGGGTGGACGAAAATACCCTTATTCATTCACATCCACTCAAAATTTTTCTCTCGCCTCCATTTCCTCAAATCCCCAAGCCTTCTATTTTCTCGCCGATCCTTCGGCATACAAGATTGTGTTAGGCATACAAGATTGTGTTAAGCAGACCCAATTCGCCGTTCACTACGCCTCTCTTCGTCGTCGTCGGGCCTCTCCAAGTCGACATCCCAATGTCTTTTGTAGAGCTCATGCTCTTCTTCTTCTCTGCTTAATTTCATCCCTCTTCTCTGCATCTTTTTTCCACACATTCATTCTCTGTCTCGGTCTCTCACACACAAACACACACATATCTTTTCAACATCAACAACTCAATAATTAAGAAACTATGGCTACAACCATTAAAGAAGAAGAAGAAAAAAAATTAAACTAAAAAATGATATACTTTCTCTTCTCCTTCTTATCTCTATTTTTTATTACAAGCAATATTAAATAAGTAAGAGTTGTTGGCCACAACCATTAACGAAGCAAGATTGAACATGCAATATCTAGGCATTTACATGTAACTTCTGATAACTTATCTGTAACTTCTAAGCATAGCTGCCTGTAATTTCTAATTAGTTGTCATTAATTTCTAACCACTTGCCTATAATTTTTAAATAGTTGCATGTAACTTCTAATAAGTTGTATGTAATTTATAAGCACTTGCCTGTAATTTCTAACCGCTTACCTGTAACTTCTAATTAGTGGCTTGTATTTTGTAAGCACTTGCCTGTAACTTCTAATAGACATTTGCTTAAGAAATTTTTGAAAATCAGACGTGTACCAGACGTCTGGTGAAGGAAATTTCCATTTCTGAATATCTGTTTCTATTTCTGAGACGACTAAGCAAACGTCTCCTTAAAAAAAAATTTGAACTGCAGACGTCTGGAACATACAAGTGGTTAAGAATTAAAGGCAAGTAAATAGAAATTACATAGAAATTATATGTAACTTATCAGAAATTACAGGCAAGCACCGATATGTTACACGTCGGTTTCTGTTTTAAAAGAAGACGTCTGGGGCAGACGTCTCTAGAAAAATTTTGAACTGCGGACATCTGGCAACTAATTAGAAGTTATAAGCAACTGCTTACAAGTTACGGGTAACTGCCTAGAAGTTATATGCAACTTATCAGAAATTACAGACAAGTGCCAAAATATTACATGGCGGTTTCTGTTTTTAAAAGAAGACGTCTGGGGCAGACGTCTCTAGGAATTTTTTGAACTGCAGACGTCTGGAAACTAATTAGAACTTATAGGCAGCTTATAAGTTACAGGCTGTCTAGAAGTTACATGCAACTTATCGGAAATTACATGCAAGTGCCTAGATATTACAGGCAACTTATTAGAACTTACAGGCAAGTTGTTAGAAATTACACGCAGGTGCTTACAAGTTACATGCAGCTTATTAGAAATTACAGACAAATGGTTAGAAGTTAAAGAGCATATTAAGTAATTTTGAGCCCTGCAACTCTAATTACAAGAACCCAAAACCTCACATCCAAATCTAAACCCACATTGTAAAAGATAAAAAACAGCAAACAACCAAGCTACGCATTACAGAGAATGAAAGAAAAAACAAATTTTTAATGAGGGAAATAGCATAAAACAACCAATTGCAAGAACCCATCTCCATTTTTGTTTTTTGTTTTTTGGGTCTTGTTGTGTCGAGGTGTGATTGGGGTATTTAAATGAAGTGGCTACGAAGATAGAGAGCAACCGACGAGAGTGGGAATATTTCGCTTGTGATTTCAGCTGCGTTGGTGATGAAGACGGAGGGTGTCACGCCCCGCTTCCCAAAATACGGAGTACGAGGAGTGACATGGCCAGCCATACTCCTACGGTCAAGAAAATATTCTGTCGTAGTCACACTTCGGCTTCTAACATTACATGGTAATCAGTAATCAATGCACAGGTAAAGAGAAATGCGGTCACTACTTCTAACAAACAGATATAAAATATACCAGATAGAGATCAAGGGAAAGATAACACTGGCATCGCTGATCTAGATGTCCACAATATTCTCGAGGTACGACAGATCCTGATCCGAACTAAGTCAACTTCTCACTCTGAGCATGCATACTCAGGTCGTCAGAGCGACACAATAGCAATATATATATATACACATATGTAAACACGTGCAATAATGATGCACATGAAACAATAAACATGAAGTGATGACATGAGCATAAAGTAACCGGTACATGTAAACAATAAAGTAGGTATATCAAATCAGAGATCAATGCAATATCCATGTCACTAAACCTACCAGTCTCTAAGTCTCGCTGTCAAGGTCGCTAAACCTATCGTCAGTCCAAGTGTGAGAATCAACCACCGCAGGAGTATCCCCAACCCAAGGGTAGGCCCCAGAGGCAAGGAAACACGGGTCCGAATCACGTTCGCTAATAATCAGTAACACCATCCATACAACTCCCAAAATCGTTGTATATGTCGGCAGTGAGACTCCCGAGATTCCGTTGATCGAACTCACACTCGAACTACCCCACACCCGCGGTCTACATTAAACACCGACCATGAACCGAAATACTAGTCGCTCCATGACAAGTCTACGCGAGAACTGGAAACAGGATCTCCATCATGCATGGCTCGACTGGTATCCAAGATAAATGGACAGTACTCGATGTCTTACATGCGACACTAATATACGTGTGTAGGGTTTTTCTCGTCACCCCATTGAGATGGGAATAAGCGCGCGCTTGTCAGGCGCATTACAGATTCCCCCTGCCTAGGGTAGGCTGGGGTTTATTGATTGTGAGGATCCCAATCTCCGGCTGCCTCGAACTAAGCTGCCGTTAATTACCCCTCGCCTTCGGAGCGAGGGAACCTCCGATTAACGGGTCAAACAGATCATGCGAACTCAATGTGCAGTGTTGTACTTTGAAGGGGTTTTGGAGATATCGGGGGCCCCGCAGAGTTTTTACGGGGATCCCGCTATCCGGATAGAGGGCTGGGGGTCAAGAGGGCTAGCAGCCCCCTTGGGGGGTGTGGAGCAGCGCCCCGTTAGAAATTTTTTCTAACGGGGGAGGTATTTTTAGCGTGAAGTACATGTAAAATGAGGGGGAAATGGCGTCCAAAGGACGCGTGAGCGCCAGCGCCTCACGTGCCTAGCATGCCGGCACTGGACGCTGGCGCTAGCGCCTCACATGCCCGGCACGTGGGCGCTAGCGCCTCACATGCCCGGCACGTGGGCGCTTGGGTGCTGGCACTGGGCACTAGCGCCTCACGTGCTCGGCACGTGGACGCTTGGGCGCTGGCGCTGGCGTTAGCGCTTTAGGAGCTGGCGCCGGCGTTAGCGCTTTGGGCGCTGGCGCTGGCGGCGCCTCATGTGTCCGGCACGTGGGCGCGAGCGCCTCACGTGTCCGGCACATGGGCGCTTGGGCGCTGGGTGCTTAGACGCTGGCGCTTTGGGCACTAGCGCCTCACGTGTCCAGCACGTGGGCGCTTGGGCGCAGACGCTGGCACTTTAGGCGCTGGCGCTAGCGCTTCACGTGCCCGGCACGTGGGCGCTTGGGCGCCGGTGAAAAGAAGGGGTTTTTACCTCCGGAAATAGGATTTAAACTCCGAAAGAGGATTTTGAGTGGAGTTAAACTCCAAAAGATTTAGATTTGGAGTTAAACTCCTGAAAGATCTGGGTTAGGAGTTAAACTCCTTTAAGGATTTGGGTCTTGGAGTTGAAATCCCCCAAAGATCTTCAGAGATTCTTCTCTCTTAAGCCTTAGATCTTCTCCAAAGTGGTATTTTCGGAGATGGGTTTTCTTCCTCCTCCTCTGTTGGCCGGATCTTGAAGAACAAGAAGTATGATATTTTAAAAAAAATCTCTTATTTTTAAGATCTGATGGGAGATCTGAGTTCCTCTTTGTGGGTTTTGTGGTGAAAAACTATTTAGTTTTGGAAAAGGAAGAGTAAAACTCTTAATTTAATTGAAAAGGGGAAGAAGGTTTAGAACCTTGAGGAAGGAGGAGGCACAAAAAACCATAGAGTTTGAGAGAATGAAAAGTCCTATTTTATTTCATCATCATGTTGCCTTATATAGGCTTACATATTTACATATAGCTTATTGGGCTTTACAAAATGACATTTTGCTCATCCCATGCCTCATGTGCTCATTTCTTTTGCACATAAGCTATGGGCTTTACAAAAATTAGGCTTTATGCCCATTTTCCTTACATTCATGCATAAAAAAAATACATCAAAATTATTTATTGCATGATTACATTTTGGCATGAGGGTGGCCGGCCGCGGGGCTCGACTTGGGCATGGGCCCACTTGGCCAGGGTTTGGGCCCACCTAGCTTGGGGTTGACTTTGATTTTGACCCGATCAACTGGGGTGCAAATTTTGACCCCAACAAAGTGCCCCCCATCAATGAATGCACACCATGTATATGAGTTGTGTGCATGAAATTGATGGATCTTGAAGTTGGACTTCGAGGTGGAACATCATTCCAGGGGCGGGGCATCATGGGATCGGAGCATAATTCCGAAGAGCGGAGCATGATTTCAAGGGGTCGAAGCATAATTCCAACGAGCGGCATACATTCTGACCGAAGCATAATTTCGATGCAGAGGTTGATTCCCAGGCGAAGCATAATTCCGACAGGGATGGCAGATACTCAAGGACGAAGCATGATTTCGACACGGGGTACATTCTAAGACGAAGCATGATTCCGCCTCAGAGGTTGTTGGTTGAGGTGATTCCGAGACGGAGTATAATTCCGACGGGGAGGTCATGGGTTGACTTGATTCCGAGGCGGAGTGTTTGTGGTAGACATTTTCCCGGTATGGAGTGATTTGGTTCCCGCTTTGTGGGAAGCTGGCACTGCCCTTTTTACGACATAGACAGTCGACGACACGAAGTGTCGCTGGTTGATTCCGAGTCGAAGCATAATTCCGATAGGGAAGGCAGATACACCGAGGCGAAGCATAATTTCGACACGGGGTACACTCTGAGACGAAGCATGATTCCGACGCAGAGCTTGCAGGTTGACTTGATCCCACGGCGGAGCATAATTTCCAACGGGGAGGTCACTGGTTGATTCCGAGCCGAAGCATAATTCCGACATGGAAGGTAGAAACACCGAGGCGAAGCATGATTTCGACACGGGGAACACTCTGAGATGAAGTATGATTCCGACGCAGAGCTGGTTGGTCGACTTGATTCCGCGATGGAGCATAATTCCAACGGGGAGGTCACTAGTTGACCTGATTATGAGGCGGAGCATAATTCCGACAGGGAGGTGTTCCCCTCCGAAATGCGGCGCACAGGACCGCGATGTCCTGACGCTGAGGTTCGGGGCAGATGTTATATGGTTTTATCCGTCTACCCCCCCGAAGATGCCAAGTTGATTTATGGCACCATGTATCGGAGGTTTAGACGGATGCGGCCGATGTAGCAGACTTCGTCAGATTCCCCCTCGAGGTGAGGGGTTTTTGATTGTGGGGACGCTCTTCCCTGCAGGCGCAAGCCCCTGCAGTTAATTACGCTACCGCATCGCGGTAACAACTTTCTCCTTCTCCAGAATTTCACTTCGCGTCGTGGGTGTTTGTTTTGTTTGTGGTTGCCTGTGGATTGTATACGGAGACTGAGTAATGCCGTCGCCCGTAGGACGTGGATTAGTCCAAATCCGTATTTACTTATATTTGGGTTTGGTGTTTTTAGTTTAAGGATACGTTAGTCGTATTGAGACTAAGATCAACTTAAACGTTCGTCAAGGATACGTTAGTCCTGTTTGAGACTAAGATCAACTTAACGTGATAATTCATTTAATATCTGGCCATCGGGACTCGTTACCTCTCTGACGTCGTTGAAGGATTACAACGGCAGATGTCAGAGGAGTTCAGAGATGTACCCTTGAACCAAGGTGGATTTGGAGTTTTATAGTCCGTTTGAATGTTTAAGGATACGTTAGCCGTATTTGGGGCTAAGATCAACTTAAACGGGACCGTTTAGATCCGGCAAAAGAGCATTTTGATGCTCTATTGTTCCAGTTTAGGGACATGGTGGTCTATCGCCAGTTTAGGGACGTAGTGGTCCATATTCCAGTTTAAGGACATGGTGGTCCGATATTAGTTTAAGGACGTTTCGGTCCGATGTTAGTTTAAGGACGTTTCGGTCCGATATTAGTTTAAGGACATTTCGGTCCACGAGTTTAAGGACCCCGCAGTCCATTTGAATGTTTAGTCATCGGGACCCGTCACCTTTCTGACGTCGTTGAAGGATTACAACGATGGGTGTCAGAGGAGTTCGGAGATGTACCCTCGAACCAGTCGTAAATTGATTTAAGAGAGCGATCTTGCTCAGTCAATTTAATTTGGGGACTTACGGCCATGATTGGGCTAAGTCCCGTTGAGAATATTCAACATTTTTCTTGATCTTTAGCCTATTAGGCCTGTGCTAGGGCTTTGCCCATATTTAATAATGCACTGCATTTTATTCTGGCCTGTTAGGCCTTTTTGATTTGGGCTCTGTCCCTTTATTTATGATGCAGAGCATCTGTTTTGGTTTGGGCTCTGCCCTTTTTAAAATAATGCATTTCATTTTATTAGGCCTGTTAGGCCTTCTTTAATTGGGCTTGGCCCTTTTGTAAGCAATGCAGTGCATTTGTCTGGCGCTTTGCGCCAAGTAATGAGCGCAAGCTCATATGGTGATGACACGTGTCATGCTCTGGCGAGCGCAAGCACAACAGCGTTGTTCTAGTGCGCTGCGCTTGCGCTGCTGACACGTGGTGCGCTGTGGTGAATTGCGCCAGTTTCAGAGAGCAAGGCTCTGTTTCAAAAGCGCATAGCGCAATTGGTTCAGATGCTGACACGTAGCTCTCTCTGGTGGTTTGCGCCAATCCAGGAGCGCAACAGTGCAGTTTCGCAAGTGCAAGGCACTATTAACTTGAGAATCTTTTATATTCCAGAACCAATGGTTCATAAGTGCAAAGCAGTACTTGGTTTCTTGATCTAATTTAGATCAAAACAAGTGTTTCTTATTTTTCTTGATCTTAAAGAACCAAAGGTTCATGAAAAGTGCAAAGCACTATTTAAATTTTTTTTTGTTTTTTATTAAAGATCATTGATCTTCTTTTTAGATCTATGATCTGTTCATAAGAGAACTTTCTCTTTCCCTAAAGGTTTTTACCTTTTTTGTTCTTGAGGAGTTCTTCAGAGTTCCCTTTTTTTTCAAAAAATGTTTCTTCTTTGAATTGAGGTCTGGGGTCTCTTTTATAGCGCCCATAAATTAGTTAAATTTGTTAAAGAGATTTTTCTCTGAGTGATTTGGGGAATTTTCCCCACCGTTGGATCTTTGATCCAAGGGCTTCTGTTTTACAGAAGAAAATCTTCTTGTTTTAACAAGAACAGAAAAGATTTCTCAGAATTTTAATTCTGTATGGCGCATATGCCCCAGCGCGTGACACTTGTCGCGCAGCGCACAGCGCAGCGCAACTGCGCTAGCGCATCTGCGCTGACACGTGTCGCGCAGCGCAACTGCGCTAGCGCATCTGCGCTGACACGTGTCGCGCAGCGCAGTGCTTGCGCAGCTGAAACGTTGCTTCATTTAATTTTGTTTAAAACAGAGCTTTGCTCTGATTGAGTGCACTGCCTTGGGCGCTGCGCTGATGCGTCTGCGCCAGACACGTGGCGCGTTGCGCGCAGCGCAAAGAATCAGAAACGTTGCTTCATTTATTAAAGTTTAAATTTTCCAAGCAGAGCTTTTCTCTGATTCGGGGAAGATGAAGCGTTGCTTCATCTCCCGCCTCGGAATTTGAACAGAGCTTTGCTCTGATTGGGGTAAACAAATGCCCCCCCACCATTGCGCTTACGTGTCCCCAAACGTGAGCGCAACGGTGGCTGAATTCTAACCGCCGTGGCAACTTTTGGAACTTGAAGAGGCACTTGATGCCTATAAATAGGACCTTTGGTCCCCCACAGATACTTATCATCTTTCAGATTTTTACTTTCAAAAAACTTCAGAGCTTTGCTCTTGCCTTCAAGAACTCCAGAGCTTTGCTCTTCTTTCCAAAGTTTTTAGAAAAACTTTAGGTAAAATTGATTCTTAGATTAAATTAATTTTAATTAATCTTAACCAATAGAGCTTTGCTCTCATAGATCTTCTGATCTAAAGAAAATCCCTTTGGGGTTTCACCAGCAAAGCTTCGCTCATTTTCAAAGTTAGAAACTTTAAGTAAAATTAATGTAAATCAAATTAATTTAAATTAATCTCAACCAAAGAGCTCTGCTCTCACAGATCTTTTGATCTAAAGAGATCCCCATTGGGGTTTCATAAACAGAGCTTCGCTCTCAAAAAAAACTTATAGATCTGCAGAGCTTTTGTTCATGGGTTTTAATCCCTGAACAGAGCTTTGCTCTCTAGGAATTTAGCCCTCTATGTATATTATTTTTCTTCTATCGCTAATCTTCCTGTGGTATTTCCTCCAGGCATAATGGCGGTGCATCTATACAGTTTGCACGAGTTCATCACCTATGACGATATCCGCGCACAGGGTCGTCAACAAAACCAGGAGTTTACAGACGCTCAATGTGCAGAGGTCATGGGTCGTCTGAACGCAAGCGGTGGTTGGCTGCTACCTCGTCGTTCGGCTCTTCTGAAAGTCGTGCTGGGAGCAATATGGAGAGCACTTCCGGGTCTTCACGAGGCCCTATCGCTCAATGCGCTGGATGATGCCGAAGACAAGGTGCATTCAGTGTACCTGACGGGGCTGATCTCGAAGAAACGACGGGACAACCTCATTGACATCCTACATCAAATCTTCCAGCAGACGACGATAGTTGCTGCTTATCGAAGGCCGGGAGGGCTTGCCGAGGATCTTGACACAGAGGAGCGCGAGAGGCTGCGCATAAGAATAATTAAAAAGGCCAGAAGAACTCTGGATGGCCTTACTTTTGAATTCCTCAATCCGTGCCCCGGATCTGAGGTTATACCGTTGTAATAATTTGAATAATGTTTCTTATTCATTGCTTTTATGATTGTAAGAATTTTTAGCAATATGAATGGAAACCTTTTTTTTATTTCATCTTGTCTTATTTCTCGTCCTGAGTCTTCTGCCCATGCATAAATGAGTGCGTCTCAAACGCTTGATCAAATGTAAATCGGACGTTCTTTCTGTCGTTTTCCTCTTTCTTTTATTGTTAGCAGGCTGTCTTAATAACCATGGTTGACGGATGATTAGAGCGAGTATCCCGACCCTCTCAAGAAACAGCGATGGCTTAGGCCGCAGGTTCAGATCTGCTGCCTAAGACTTTTCAACTCTATAAGCCGTGAGGGTCTCATAGAGACTTTTCTCCCTACGGATCGAGAGGATCTCGTAGGGGGGTTTTCTCCTTAGGAATCGTGAGGATTCCTAAGTGTGGTTTTCTCTTATAAGTCGTAAGGATCCTATAAGAGAATTTTTCCCTCTTACGAGTCGAGAGGACCCGTAAGCGGTTGTTTCCCTCCTCGTCGAAACTCGATTTTGGAGAGTGAGACCCGTGAATAGTATGCAAGAGACCGTTTAGATCGACTTGTAGGGTCCCATTGTTCAGGAAGCAAGTTTTTTGGTCCCTGCTGCGTGAGGCTTCATCTTGCAAGTTGAGACGAATCGGGAATTTTCCCGCGGAGACACTGGTTTCTCTGCGAGCCGACGCGAATCAGGAGGCTCTCGTCAAGGAGTGTTTGTATCCGTGAGTCGAGGAATTTGCTAAGGATTATTTGTTTCCCTAGCGCCAAGGATTATTTGTTTCCTTGGGGTTTGAAACGAGTCGAGAATTTCCCACGGAGGCACTGGTGGCTCTGCGAGTCGACGCGGATCAGGAGGCTCTCGTCAAGGAGTGCTTGTATCCGTGAGTCGAGGAATTTGCTAAGGATTATTTGTTTCCCTAGCGCCAAGGATTATTTGTTTCCTTGGGGTTTGAAACGAGTCGAGGATTTCCCACGGAGGCACTGGTGGCTCTGCGAGTCGACGCGGATCAGGAGGCTCTCGTCAAGGAGTGTTTGTATCCGTGTGTCGAGGAATTTGCTAAGGATTATTTGTTTCCCTAGCGCCAAGGATTATTTGTTTCCTTGGGGTTTGAAACGAGTCGAGAATTTCCCTCGGAGGCATTGGTGGCTCTGCGAGTCGACGCGGATCAGGAGGCTCTCGTCAAGGAGTGTTTGTATCCGTGAGTCGAGGAATTTGCTAAGAATTATTTGTTTCCCTAGCGCCAAGGATTATTTGTTTCCTTGGGGTTTGAAACGAGTCGAGAATTTCCCACGGAGGCACTGGTGGCTCTGCGAGTCGACGTGGATCAGGAGGCTCTCGTCAAGGAGTGTTTGTATCCGTGAGTCGAGGAATTTGCTAAGGATTATTTGTTTCCCTAGCGCCAAGGATTATTTGTTTCCTTGGGGTTTGAAATGAGTCGAGGATTTCCCACGGAGGCACTGGTGGCTCTGCGAGTCAACGCGGATCAGGAGGCTCTCGTCAAGGAGTGTTTGTATCCGTGAGTCGAGGAATTTGCTAAGGATTATTTGTTTCCCTAGCGCCAAGGATTATTTGTTTCCTTGGGGTTTGAAACGAGTCGAGGATTTCCCACGGAGGCACTGGTGGCTCTACGAGTCGACGCGGATCAGGAGGCTCTCGTCAAGGAGTGTTTGTATCCGTGAGTCGAGGTATCTGCTGAAGACACTGGTTTCTTCGGAGTTGGAATGAACCGTCGAGATTTGGCTTCGTTTTCTGGCGGAGCTTGTTGGGAGAGTATGGTTCCTTTTTTGTTTGTGCCTTTGGATTGTATACAGGGATCGATGTGATCTTAACTGTAGGGCCAAAGTTTTATCATTTCTTCTTTTTTTTTATTTTATTTCCGCGATGCTCTATCATTTCAGCTTTTATATCGCGAAGGTCGCGATTGCCCAATCATTTCGGTTATTTCTCGCGGTGCCCAATCATTTCGGCTGTTTATTTTGTTTTCACTCGCTGCTTTTTATTGCGAGTTGCCCAATCATTTCGGCTATTTTGCATGCATACATTTTTACTTGCTGCTTTTTTATTGCAAGTTGCCCTATCATTTCGGCTATTTCGTATGCATGTGCGACCTATTGGCTTTTTGCTGTAAACCAATTTCGGCATCAGTACCGCTACAACTGGGATATTATCAGGAGCGAATCATCATCTGCCTCTGTCAATGTCGAACAAAGATGGCTTAGCGACCAGGGTTAGGGTCCTGTCGGCTAAGGCTTTTGATTTCATGAGCCATAAGGGTTTCACGAAGTTATTTCTCCCTACAAGTCGTGAGGATCTTGTAGGTGCATTTTCTCCTTAAGAATCGTGAGGACTCCTAAGTGTATGTTCCTCTGTAAGTTGTAAGGATCCTACAGTAGGGTTTTCTCCTTGTAAGTCGAGAGGACCTACAAGGGTCATGCGAACATATCCCCAGTCACGGATGAGACTTGGTTAGGGAAATGTTTATTCGCGCCCGTGGATTGTATACAAGGGTCAGTATTGAGCCACTTGTAGGGCAATATCGGAAGTTGTGGGGGTTGCTTAAGCACAGGTTTAGGTCTCTGTAACTCAAGACTTTCAACTCTTATGAGCCGTGAGGGTCCCATAAGAGAGTTCTCCTTACGAGTCGTGAGGATCTCGCAAGTGTATTTTCTCCTTAGGAATCGTAAGGATTCCTAAGTGTGTTGCTCCCTTGTGAGTCGTAAGGATCCCACGCAGGTGGTTTCTCCTTACAAGGTCGAGAGGATCTTGTAAGTGTCTTTTAACGAGGTTGTGCCCTTTCGGGTTTTCACAAACACTCGCTGGTAGTCCTGCTGTTTTTACTCACGGAGCCCTTTCGGGTTTTCATCCGTGCCCATTTTGCTTATGGACATACCGTTTTTATTTTATATTATTTTTTTTACGAGGTCGCGCCTTTTCGGGTTTTCACGAACACTCGCCGGTAGCCTTGCTGTTTTTACTCACGGAGCCCTTTCGGGTTTTTATCCGTGCCCTTTTTGCTTATGGACATACCGTTTTTTTTGTTTTTATTATATGTTTTTTTTATCTCGTCAGCCTAAAAGATGCTGCGGTAGTAGTTTAAAGACGTTTCGGTCTGCTATTAGTTTAAGGACATTTCGGTCCGGCATTAGTTTAAGGACGTTTCGGTCCGTCATTAGTTTAAGGACGTTTCGGTCCGTCATTGAGAAGGCTGGCTACTGCTTATAAAGCTTGAGCTTAGGAAGATAGCGAGCAGACATAGTCGTCGTCATCTATCATTGATCTAGGCCGTGACTCATTAAGCATAGTATTTCTTTAGGAAGCGACCGTTTATTGGCCTGAAAGGCCTTTCCCCGTGCATGTCCATGAGTAGATAGGCCCCATCCTGGTAAACTTTATCTATGATGTACGGGCCTTCATAGTTTGGCTCAAATTTTTCCCGCTTGGCGTGATTGGGAATCATAGGCCTTTTGACCACTAGCACAAGTTCGCCTTGGCGGAATGTCCTCGGTCGGGTCAACCTTTCATATGAGCGCGTCATCTTTGCTTTATAAGCTTCCATATTTTGCTGTGCTATGAGCCGGGTTTCATCAAGGGCGTCAAGCTCCTCAAGCCGAAGGTGAGCATTTTCTTCGTCCGTCAGCTCGTAGTGGACTGCCACTCGTAGAGAGGGTAACTCTATCTCGAGGGGGAGTACTGCTTCCGTCCCAAATACCAACCCATACGGCGTTGTGTTTGTGGCCGTTTTAAATGTAGTTCGATACGCCCAAAGAGCTTCTTGCAGTCTTTCGTGCCAGTCCTTCTTATTTCGGGATACTGTTTTCTTTATGATCTTTGTCAAAGTCTTGTTGAAGGCCTCGGCTAGACCATTAGCTCGTGGATTATAAACTGAGGAATATCTCCAGTCTATATTGTACTGTTGCGCGAAGCGACTGATCTTGTGGCTTCTGTAGGCTGGCCCGTTATCGGAGATGATCCGTCTTGGCGTTCCAAACCGATAAATGACGTGCGTCTTGAAGAAGTGGAGGATATTCTCCGTCTTTACTTCCCTCAGCGGTACTGCCTCTGCCTATTTGGAGAAGTAGTCAGTCGTTGCCAGGATGAAACGATGTCCCCTAGACGATGCTGGTTCAATGGGGCCGACTATATCAGTTCCCCACATTTCGAATGGCCAGCTAGCCACTGTCGGGTGTAGCGGATTGGGATGCTGATGGATGAAGTCCCCATGAATTTGGCATGAGTGGCATTGCTTCGCATATTCGAGGCAGTCCTGGATCATTGTGGGCCAGTAGTAGCCCATCCGTTTGATCTTCAACTTCATCTTTGGGCCCGCTTGGTGAGAACCGCAGAGTCCGTCGTGAACTTCCTGAACGACTCTTTCTGCTTCGTCAGGTCCTAGGCATCTCAGCCACAGAGAATCGAATGACCTCTTGTACAGAGTATCGTTGACGAAGGCGAAAGACAGAGCTCGTTTCATGAGCTGATGTCTTGTGGACGCATCTCCGGGCATTCGGTGGGACTTAAAGTAGTCTATAAAGACTTCCCTCCAATCCTCAGCCTTTCTTCGTTCTTTTATTTGTAGGGTCATCTGTTCAGTCGCTCCCTTCTCTTCGGATGATTCCGGAGATATTTCTGCTGGGGCAAGCACTTGACGGCTTTGTACCATGATTCTAACGTCATCGAGATTCTCGTCAGCCAGTTCTTTAGCAAGTTTGGCCAATGCGTCTGCTTTGTTGTTTTCCGCGCGCGGTATGTTTTCCAAAGTGTAGGAAGGAATTTGGGTCAACAGTTGTTGCACCTTTTCGCCGTACTTTACCAACTCCGGCTTGCACGTTTGGTAGTCGTCGTTTACTTGACTAACGACCAGTTGAGAATCCCCGTATATGAGGAGATTTTCAATTCCCATGTCGATGGCGATCTCGAGGCTTGCTATCAGAGCTTCGTATTCGGCTTCATTGTTTGTCCTCGGCTCTATTAAGAAGAAAGCGAAGCGCATTATCCCTCCTTGTGGAGTCACGAAGATGAGACCTACCCCCGATTTGATTATAGGGGTACTTTGTTTGCGCTTTTTCATGGAAGATGCTCCATCGAAATAAAGTTCCCATTGGGTATTATCACCGTTGATCGCATCAAACGCATGTTCGTCTGGAAGATCGCAATTCAGAGGAGAATCGGCGGGTATCGGATGTTCAGCGAGGAAGTCGGCAATGGCCTGGCCTTTCACTGCCTTGAGAGGTTGATAGGTTATCGAGAACTCCGTTAAGAGCAGGGCCCATTTAGCGAGTCGTCCCGTCAATATGGCCTTTGACATCAAGTAATTAAGGGGGTCCACCTTTGAAATGAGACGGATTTCATGCGCCAACGCATAGTGCCTGAGCTTCGCAAAGATCAACGCCAGGCAGTGTTTTTCAATGGGGGAGTAGTTGCTTTCTGCCCCCAGCAGAACTCGACTTAAGTAGTAGAGTGCTCTTTCTTTCCCTTGATCGTTCTCTTGTGCCCATAATGCGCCTAAGGAACCTTCGAGGGCGGTTGTATAAAGAATGAGGGGTTTTTCCTTGACCGGAGCAGCCAACACCGGCGGGTTCTGCAGGTATTGCTTGATCTCGTCTAGTGCGCTGTGGAATTTTTGGTCCCAGACAACGGGGTTCCCTTCTTCATCAGGTGGCTGTAAGGACGGCACTTTCCTGAAAGGTTGGCTATAAATCGCCGTATATACGCGAGCTTCCCTCGGAGAGACCGCAGCTGTTTGAGATTCCTCGGCGGAGGCATTTCCATGATCGCCTTGATCTTAGATGGATCTATTTCAATACCTCGGTGTCGAACAATGAATCCCAGGAATTTGCCTGAGGAAACTTCGAATGCACACTTGAGCGGGTTCATTTTCAAGTTGTATTGTCGAAGGCGTTGAAATACAGTCTTCAAATGCTCGAGATGTTCCTCATATGATTTGCTTTTAACCACGAGATCGTCGATATAGCATTCGACGATTTCGTGTATAAGGTCATCGAAGATCTTCGTCATGGCCCTTTGGTAGGTGGCACCGGTGTTCTTTAGACCGAAGGGCATCACCTTGTAACAAAATATTCCCAACGGAGTCCTGAAGGCGGTGTGTTTCTGGTCTTCGGGATCCATCTTTATCAGATTATACCCTGACGAGCCGTCCATAAAGGAGAAAACCTCATGAGTGGACGTGTTGTCTATCATCAGTTCGGTGACTGGCACTGGGAAATCGTCTTTCGGGCAGGCTTTATTGAGATCCCGGAAGTCTACGCATATGCGCACTGTCCCATTTTTCTTCATCACGGGGACGATGTTGGCGATCCACTCCGGATATTGAACCTCCTGGATGAAGCCAGAGTCCATCAGCTTTTTGACTTCAGCATTGATACTCATTTCAAGCTCGAGCCGCATTCTTCTCGGTGCCTGTTTGACTGGCTTGACGTCCGGAGATATCGCAAATCTGTGTATAGCAATTTCTGGATCTAGTCCCGGCATTTCGGAATAGTTCCACGCGAAGCAATCTCTATGCTGTAGAAGCACGTCCTTTAACGCAACTACCCTTTCTTCAGATAGTAACTCGCTGATGAATGTCGGTCGTAGATCGTTTGCCGTCCCCAACTTAATTTTCTTGAGGTTGTGTGCAGTGGTATGTATTCCATCTTCCAGCTCTTTTGGCGCTGGTGGAAATTCTGAGATTATTTCGTCGTTGTTGTTTTCGAAGCACCAGGGAAGGTCATCCATGTCCCCGAGCTCTTCTTTTGACATCGTTATCACGTGGCAAGTACGAATTCGCTTCCAATCCCAATGTGGAACTGGTTCTTCTTTCGTGGCCTTGGGCTCGTGCTTTTGTGGCGGTGCTACCCTCCAGTTGTCGGACAGAGCGAACTTGCCAAGCTGATACTGGTCTTCGACCCAATTCTTGAAGGTGAAGCAGTCCTCGAGAGGGTGCCCTACCACTCGGTGATAAGAGCAATAGTCTGGGTGTGAGACTTCGCCTGCTTGTTCGGGGTGTTTGGACTCCGGCAGTGTAAGCATCTGATGTTTTAGAGCGAGGTCAAGTATCTTCTTCGTCTTGTCCCGAGGAAACGAGTACACTCGACCCATTTTCTTCATAAGGGATAGATCAATAACGCTCAACTCCCGTTTGCGTGGCTTCTTAGCCCTGCTTTGTTGTTGTTGAGCGCCTTTTTGGCCTTTCGACTTATTTCTGCTTTTGCGCCGAGCCTTCTTTATAACAGGTTGACAAGGAGCGGCATTTTCATCTTTTACGGCCTGTTGGAGAAGGCGTTGCGTCTTGGCTTTCTCGTAGATGGCCGTCTCGCGGTTGTGATCATCTCGGACTTTTTGACCAGCTTTCTTTATAAGTTTGTCCATTTGTTCCTCGAACGACGGACTGGACTCCTTTGCATCTGGAACTTTCACTGGCTTAGGATTAGCGTCCTCCCATTGAGCATCCGCTTCTTCATCAAGGTCACACACGACGTAGCAGCCGGGTAGTAACTCTCGTTTCTTTGACCGGATGTATCCAAGCCCTTTTGTTTCCATTCTCCCGTTAGGCAGTTTGCGTTGAGTCCCGGGGACGTTCCAGACCCTGTCATAGAATTTGGCCTTTCTAACGGTCTGTTTGAAGGGTATCCCCTGGCGTTTCAGCAGCTTTTTCAAACCTTCCGTATAATATCTGGGGAGACGGATAGGCTGAAGCCTGTCGAGCGTAGGATCCGCGCCATGCCAGATTTCTTTTTCCATCTTGGTTTCTTCAGAGCGGTAGAACAGAATTGCTTTCTCGCTTTCTCGCCTGGGAGGGATATAGAACGTTTGAAGCTCTTCTACATTGTAAATATTAAGTGCGTCCAGTTCTTTATGGTGTTTAAGCGGCATTATGGCGACTTGTAGACTTTGCTCTTCGTCAGCGGACGTTCGTATTGAAGGTCGAGCAGAGAGTACAACACGGATCTCATCTTTCGAGTCGCTACCAAAGATCAACGTAGGAGCGGACGGTCCTGGCTTGTTGTGTTGGGGCGGACCCGAATAAACTATCTCCTCTTCCTCCTCAATATCACTGCCGAAGACAGGGATGGTAGCGTTAGTTTTATTCTCCGGCTTATGACACTTCTCTGTGTCTTCGAAATCCGGTAAGAAGTATTTGGCGTCTTCATATTTGCGGACCTCGTTCACAGAGAACGGGTTCAGTTCTCCCGTCACGGTATACTCGAAACCATCCTTAAAATACTTCATACACTGATGTTGTGTAGAAGGGATGATGTTGTACTCGTGTAACCATGGTCGGCCGAGCAAAGCGTTGTAGCATGTATTGGCGCCGATGACGTGGAACTTAATGTCCGTGACGAGTAGTCCGAAGCGTAGCGTCAGTATCACAGACCCAAGAGTTCTTGATGATTGGGAGTCGAACCCGGAGATGGTGATCTTGTCCCGAGCAAGGTGCTGGACGCTCATGCAGATTTCCTTCAACACCCGCACGTTGAGTAGGTTAACAGACGACTCGTTATCGATCAGGATTTTGCCTATCTATATATCATGGCAGTATTCCGAGACATAGAGAGGGCGATTGTGTTCGCACGTCCTAAGTAGAAGGTCTTCATCGCCAAAAGTAACATCGGCCGTGTGCACTTCCTCCAATTCATCCTTCATCTTTTCCTCGGCCAGGCATGCTTGGAATTGTTCTGGGTCTTGGAGCGCCTGAATCAACGAATCTCTCGCCTCTTTTGATAGCAAAAGGGCGTCAAGAATGCTGAGCTGTGAAGGAAGCTTTCTCAGATGTGCTAAGACGTTGTAATCCACCTTATTCTTCTTCGGCGGGTTGTTGGCGTTTAGCTCTTCCAGAACTTGGTCATCTAAGACGATATCTTCAGAGACCTTTTCTTTCCCTTTATCTTTTCTGCTTGAGGGTCCGAGGTTCTTTTCAGGCAGCGTCCGATTCCGCAGCCGAATATTTTCGCAGACCTTCGGCTCTTCTTCTTTTCCCGAAGTGGACTCTTTAAAGAGAGGGGCAAGTTCCAGCTCCTCATCAGAATCGCTCCCGAATGTAGGCACTTGTGACCCGCTGGTGTTAACCATGCGACAATCGCCGGTAGTTCTTTCAAGCCCTTCGGTCGTATTTCTTCGCTCCCGACGAGTTTTACACTTTTCCCGTTTAAAGTGTTGTCGATGAGCAACGTATCCTTGCCACCATCTATCGAAAGCTTTGCACTCTTGAGTGCGGTACGAAACCTTCTGATGATATAAGCAATAGGAGGGGTGCATTTCCAATTCACCGGTGATGTTTCCTTCAGAGGATGGTAGCTTCATGCCCATTGATATGGCCTTAGCAAACCTTTTCCTTATCTTGAATTGGCTTTTGTCAACGGTGGAGGTATTTTGCTCCAGCGGGATCATCTCAGCTCTTTCATCAAGTCGCTGGCGCTTGGCCTTTTCAAATATAGCCGTCTCGCGTTCTCGATCAGCCTTACTTTTCAATCGAGCTTCGTTAAGGAACGCGTCAATTACTTCATCTGATGGCCCCAGAATTTTTGGTTCAGGATCTGCCCCAGCGTTTCAGTACAAGGAGTCTCCTCATCGTCCATGAACGAATGGGAAATCACATGACAGCTCGCCACATATTCTTCAGATTCATCTGACGAACTTTCTCCCACACCTTCCTCTTGAAAGACGTGGTTGAGAAACTCTTGGAATGTAATGGGAGTCCGTGCCATCTGGTTGTATTCCTCCAGCGCGTCAATTTGTTTTTGCAAGTCCGTGCGCTTGTCGCCAGGCTTCACGGGCTTCTTTGATTTCTTCTTCTTCTTCTTCTTCGAGGATTTTGACGGCTGGTTGGGAGTGCTTGAGCCACCACCATCGGTCTTCGGAGTTGGACGTGGCTTCAACATCCCTTCAATGACCTGCGGTTCCAGCGGGTTCTTCCACTTGATCGCTGGACATGTCTGAAGATCGTTTAGCATCCTCTTTGTCTTGGCTGATAATACAACCTCCCAAGGAGCTTCTTCAATGACGGAGCATGTTGCCCCAGGCGTATTCGTCCCCTAAGAGGTGTGGGGCTGCGGGGGATTCACCTTCCATCTGTCAGATAACGCGAACTTACCCTGTCGGTACTGGTTTTCAAGCCAATTTTTGAAAACGTAGCAGTCTTCGATCGGATGGTCTAGTACTCGATGATAAGGACAGTAGTTGGGCTCGTTGACGTCACTTGGTTGCAACGGACGTTTTGGATCCGACAGATTTATGAGTCTGTTACGCAACGCCATCTCGAATAACCTCCTCATTTTATCGCGGGGAAATGAATAAGGACGTCCCATCCAATCCTCAAGGGGTACGTACGGGCGCATATTATTTTGACGAACGACCGGCTTCGAGTCGCTCGGTTGTTGTTGAGCATTAGCGACAACGATCGCTTTTCCCTTCCTTTTGTCATTTCGGGAGTCCGGCTTTAGAAGAGGAGGTTTATGGCCCATCTGATCCATCTGTGCTAGCTTGTCAATCAAGGCCTGGAAGGTAGTTGGCTTGAAAAACATCATAAATTGTGAGATGGTTGCTTGCGGATCAAGGGTTCCCACAAACATACCCACCGCAGGAGCTTCTTCAATACGCTGCTCACACTTTGACCATAAGTTCCGCTACCGTATAGCATACCGAACCCACGTCTCGCCTGGCTTTACCCTGGCGTTAATCAGTGCTGTCATCGGGGTGCGTTCACTGGCGCTTGCAAAACGCTGAGTAAACAGCAGCTCCATCTCCGCGAAGGTTTTAATAGAGTCGTTCGGGAGCTCAGAGTACCATTTGAACGCCGTATCTGATAAGCTTCCAACAAACTGGCGAAGCAACAGCTTGTCATCACCGCCGGTGTTGTCGCAGAGTGCCCTGAACTGGGCAACATGTTGATGAGGATTGCCCATCCCTTTGTAGACATGGAACTTGGGAATTGTGTAACCGGGTGGGTACTTGATTTGATCGTACCAACTTGGATATGTCCGCCCCGTTTTTACGACCTGACCGGTCGCTTCGGTCGCATGATGAACCCGTATTTGCTGGGCGATGTACTCATCCAAATCAGCTTTGGAGATTGTATCCTCTTTAGCCGTCGACAGAGCTGGTAGAGGATTTGATGTCTCTCCCCTATCGTCTCCAAGGACGATCGGGGGCTCTTCGGCCGGGGGATCTTGTTGTATCATCATCCCTATCATGTCTTGGAAGAGGAGGCCCATACGCTGTATGTTGGCTGCTTGTTCAGCAGCCTCTTTGTCCTTCTTCTCCAATATCCGACGAAGGAATTCGGCGTCGGTTTCTTCCTCCTGGCGCTCATCTGAGGACGTTTCAGGATTTTCTTTTGGCCCTGTAAGTGCGGCCATAGCGTTCATCATCTCTTGAAGCTTTTGCTGTTGTTCCTGCGCCTTGGTCACTGATCAGGTAAGCGGTCGATGACCCGTAGATATGCGGCTGTCTTCTTTACCAGATGCCACGTAGACGGTATGAACCACAATGCCCCCTGACTTAGGGCGTTTGGGTTCACCACCTCTGATATTTGTCGCCGGTGCGGGGGTTTTCTCCGGCCTCCTTCTTTTGTGGGGCGTTGAAGTTGAAGGGGCCGTTGCAGTGGGCACCCTAGCGATCGTTGTCCCTAGCTGTTCGATAAGACGATCTTTTCCTTTTTGCACCTTCGTCTTCTTTCGTTGACGAGAGTGATCTGGGTCGATCATGGAGTCTTTAACCCTCCGCCAAACTTTATAAACTCTTGAGGACAGCCGTTGAGGGGGTTGTTCTTGCTTCGTTTCCGGAACTCTCTCCGCAGGCGGAGGAGATCTTTTCAGTGTAGCGGTTGGAGAGTTCTTCCGTACCCTCCTCAGCAGTTCAAAGCTGTTCCCAGTTGGAACAGCAGCGTTGACTTCCACCACTGGAGCCGGTGGAGTTAGCCCTGAGGGGGAGTTGCCTCCTGCCTTCCTCACTCGTTGCCAATGGCGACGTCGAGCATGACGAGCCGTTGGGACTGGCTCGGAGATTGAGACATCTTCTTTTTGCCCCCTGTCTGAATGAGGCGCCGCCGGTGTTAACCTCTTAAAGACTGAGGTTGTCTTTTGAGGGGTGATATTCAACCTGTCGAAGACGGATCCTCGAGCAGGGGCAGGAGCAGGAATCGTCAGTCTTGAAAAGACTGACTCTTTGACAGGGGAAGCCGCCTTGACGACTTCTGGAGCAGCAGTTATTGCTTTCCTTGGGACAACCAGTTTAGAGTTCTGATTTAGCCTGGTGAAAACAGAGGCTGTCGGTTTGGTAGCGGGCGACCCATTGACAGGGGCCGTCGTAGCAGTGAGCCGGTCGAAGACCGACTTTTTGTTCACTTCCGGTGTAGGTATTGGCGTAGGAAAGCTTGTAGGTGGGATCATGGTCCCGAAGAACAGGCCAGTGGTGGCTTGGGTCACCTGGTCTACCGGCAGAGCGAGGAAGGAAGCCGTTTGGGGCCCATATGCTACACCTCCCGGTGAGGTGGAGCGTCCGTTGCAGTGGCATTTCGAGCAGTTGGTGCAGTTAAAGGCCATTGAATCTTGAGTTCTGCGCCAGGCAAAAGACCAAATCTTAGTAACCTGAAATCCGAAGGCAACCATTTAACAAACCGCGATTGGTTCGCGAGGACGACACACGAAGTGTGGAGTGGAAAGAGGAAAAGGTCCCACCGGGCGTGCCAGAATCTGTTCTCCTCCGAAAGGCGGCGCACAGGACCGCGATGTCCTGACGCTGAAGTTCGGGGAAGATGCTATATGGTTTTATCCGTCTACCCCCCCCGAAGATGCCAAGTTGATTTATGGCACGGTGTATCGGAGGTTTAGACGGATGCGGCCGATGTAGCAGACTTCGTCAGATTCCCCCTCGAGGTGAGGGGTTTTTGATTGTGGGGACGCTCTTCCCTGCAGGTGCAAGCCTCTGCAGTTAATTACGCTACCGCATCGCGGTAACAACTTTCTCCTTCTCCAGAATTTCACTTCGCGTCGTGGGTGTTTGTTTTGTTTGTGGTTGCCCGTGGATTGTATACGGAGACTGAGTAATGCCGTCGCCTGTAGGACGTGGATTAGTCCAAATCCGTATTTACTTAGATTTGGGTTTGGTGTTTTTAGTTTAAGGATACGTTAGTCGTATAGAGACTAAGATCAACTTAAATGTTCGTCAAGGATACGTTAGTCTTGTTTGAGACTAAGATCAACTTAACGTGATAATTCATTTAATATCTGGCCATCGGGACTCATCACCTTTCTAACGTCGTTGAAGGATTACAACGGCAGATGTCAGAGGAGTTCAGAGATGTACCCTTGAACCAAGGTGGATTTGGAGTTTTATAGTCTGTTTGAATGTTTAATGATACGTTAGCCATATTTGGGGCTAAGATCAACTTAAACGGAACCGTTTAGATCCGGCAAAAGAGCATTAGGATGCTCTATTGTTCCAGTTTAGGGACATGGTGGTCTATCGCCAGTTTAGGGACGTAGTGGTCAATATTCCAGTTTAAGGACATGGTGGTCCGATATTAGTTTAAGGACGTTTCGGTCCGATATTAGTTTAAGGACGTTTCGGTCCGATGTTAGTTTAAGGACGTTTCGGTCCATGAGTTTAAGGACCCCGCAGTCCATTTGAATGTTTAGTCATCGGGACCCGTCACCTCTCTGACGTCCTTCAACAACTTGATTTGTTTGATAAATTCTGCATAACAACTTGGAAAATTCTGCACAATAATCTCAAATAATATTTAGTAGGCTTATTTCTACTAGGATTTGGTCAATGGATTTATTTACATACATTTTTCTACCAAATACTAATTAAAATATATTAACACATGGAAAATGGTGTCTTTACACATAAACCCTCATATGTATAATATATCATAATAAAGTCCTTTTTTAATATGAAAATGGTAGGAAAATTGTAATACAAATGTGCAGTTTTATCAACTGAACAAATACCCCCAAACTTATCTTTGATCGTCCCGAGCAAACTAGTTTATTTGAGAGGAGAAAAAGAAAGGAGAAAACTAAGCACACTTTCGTAGGCAACACGATTGCACTGAGCACGTGCAATAAGCCGTTAAACCTCTAGGTGTCCCTAGTAGGAGGAGTGTTGTCTCCTGAGGGTTTTCAGCGGATTACACCCACAAAATCCAATAACAAAAGAAAGATGGTGAAATTTACATATAAAGATAAGAACCATAAAAGAAAGACCTTGAAAATAAGAGTTTCCAACTATACTAGCTTTTCAGTTGTTATAAGCCCTATCTTAATAGTCATGAAAAAATGTTAGAAATCACATCATCCCTCAATAAAACATCGTCTTTATTCTTCATTCTTACCTTTCATCCAAACATCGATCATATAATCCTACGTGTGTGTGAAGAACATCCCTACACTCGGAGAATTCAATTCAAGCTATCATACTCTTGTCCATCTACCTCAGTACTTTTTAACTTGATGAATATTTTATGGATTTGCTCACACATTTTCATGCGACCGTTAATACTTCTTGCGGTACTAACCGACCGATTACTTATGTTCTTGCAGATTCGGTGATAATATTTTCCCCGTCTTGCACCACCTAAGGCTTAGCAGTGACTCCCAGACCAGTTGGCCTTAGGGCACTAGGTGAAGAGGCACCCTCGCTATATTTTTTTATTGCTGCCTTGGTGATACAGAACCAGTTTCATTTTTTCTTTTCTCCATTTTTATATTTTCTTCATTTTTTCATTTCCTTCATACTTTGGCTTTTAGATAAGAGCATTTCAAGGTATCCTCTACTATCCCGAGTTTCAAGACGTGTGTAAGTGCATATAGTAGGGTATCAACATTCAAATGTTTGGCTTCCAGAATAGAAACTATTTTTCAGACTTATTTTATCCTCAGATTAGTGACTTTCTTCATCTTACTAACCCTTGGGACAACAGCTCATAACTACTTATTACTAGTTCGTTTAAGAAAACTTCTAATTTTCTTGGTTTTCTTAAACTATTCCTATCTTTTGGATGTTGTTTTTCACTTTCTACTCTTTTGTTATAAAAGAAATTTTTTTTTAAAATTTTTGAAAATGTTGTGCTTATGCAAAGTATGATGCAAATTGATGTGTAAATAAGCACAAACCTCCCCCAAACCTGTTTACAGCAGTGTCCTCACTAAAGTCATCCATTAAGCACAAAAACCTGTAGACTTGGGAGGAAATTATTAATGGGGGCAACAATATATGAAAGTGAAAATCCTCCCCCAAACTTATTTTTGGCTCACCAATTTGAGGACAAAAGTTATGTTCAAGAGCCAAAAATATACCCCCCCTCAAACATGAGTTAGACAATACGAAGCATTTTAAGAGGGGGTGAGTCTTTTGATCAAAATAAAGCTTTACAAAGACCAAAAGTTAACACCAACCATTCAAAGATTTTATCAATATAGCGTATAGGTTGGTGGAAGAATGTGTTGTATCGAGTCAAGAAAAAATGGGGAAGGGATAAGAGGTGGTCTGGAAAGGGTTTGAATTTAGAGAAAAGAAAGAATGAGGAGGAATGTGAATGATTAGGAAGAAGGAATGGTGACGGTTCAACCTCTATAGGTGGAGATTGATCAATCACAAAATCCGTATTGTTTAAAAATTCAAGTTCGTCAGCAAAAAGTTCTTCAAAACTTTTATCAATGGTATGATTGAACATTTTGCTGTCAAAGAGTTTTGTACCAGAATTTATCCTACTTGATTCATAAAAAATCATTGAGGTGGAGGACTTGAAAAACTCATCTACCTCATTTTCAAAAATATCCAAATCAAGTTGAATTTCTGGTATTATTGAACTTGAATTAACGGATTGTGATTTATCAAAACTCACTGAAACTATAGGAACAGAAGAAGAACCGGAGAAAGTAGAAGGTGAAATGGGTAAACAAATTGGTGTGTCGAGTGTTGCTGAACCAGATGTGGAAGATGGAGGCTGTATTTCGGTCTGATCTTCGGGTATACCATTATTATCAACTTCAAGACATATTTGGGTTTCGGGAAGAATTAAAGGCTCAAGATGATGACCACAAGGAAGTGAAAGGATTTGATGAATTGGTGGGACAAAATCATCCAAAATTTCGGGTTCATCAATCAATATATCCCCAACGTCAATCACGCACGTATCCCCGGCAACGGCGCCATTTGATTGATACGAAAATTTGTGTTTGTAGTGTAACCGCAATCAATAACGGTGTCGCGTGTAGCTAGACAGAGATGAGTACGGGTCGTCCGCAGGAAAACGTTGAATCTTTTATTCTTACTTTAGATGTGTTGAAAAAGAGAGGAGGGATAAGAATGTTAAGGAATGGTTTCTAGATCTACGTTAAACACGGATGCAAAATATAGATCTAGATTAATTATGGATGTAAGTTCAATATTAAAAGGGGGCTTGTAGGGTTCATTAGGATTTAGTAGTTATGGATGGTTAATTAAAAATTACTCTTTTTATCCTTTAATAGATTTAAAACTAGAACGACAGAGATGCATGTAGATTAGGGTTTCTGGAGGGAAAAGGGTTCCCACTCTTAACCCCTATCTCGACATGGAACTCCGTTCATATCTAGCCTTTACCAAAACAATCATTAATCTAATCTCTAATCGCGGTCGAAACTAACAATAAATTGGTAGCGCGCCCGATTAGGATGTTAATGATTCTTTTAGTAAAGTTTATAAACTTTATAGGACGTAAAAAGAGTTTAAGGATCTTCATCATCCATTAATCTACCATAATCCTATGAACCCTAACAAGCGGAGAATTACTCGCGCATGTTGGGAAAAGAAGATAAAAAGACAGAGAGGGAAAACATAATGTAAAATGCAAAAGAATTAAATAAAACAACTACCTTTATTAATCAACTTGAACAATCTACACTTTATTCCTTAGAAAATGATTACAAAAACTTGGTTTGCTCCTCGAACTCTTCAGAAGGAGGTAGATGAACAGTTGATGATCAGCCTGGATGCATGAGCCGTCTGGGACTTCGTGATCGCGTCGGCTTGATGAATTTTCCAAGAGGCTCTCGGTCCCTTTTTATAGTGCAAAGCCATAACCTTTTGCTTCCAATTTAAGTAACATTCATCAGAGATTCACCCAAAATTTTCGCAAATCCTAAATCCATAATATTGCCGCGGATCCGCGGCCCAAGTAGGGTTTTGGCCGCGGATCCGCGGCCAAGGGTCAAGATCAATTGATCAAAATTTCAGGGCTTGCTCCCTGTGACATGTGTTGATATCTAGAACCTTTGGATCTTTGAAATCTTCTCGTAGTTGCTGCCAGACTTGGTCTCCAAGTTTTGCTTCTTAATTAGGCAAGTCTTCTTCAACAACTTGATTTCCTTGATTCTAGTCTTGAAAAATTCTGCACAACTTGGAAAAATTCTGCACAACAATCTCAAATAATATTTAGTAGACTTAGTTCTACTAGGATTAGGTCAATGAATTTATTTGCATACATTTTCCTACCAAATGCTAATTATAATATATCAACACATGGAAAATAGTATTTTTACACATAAACCCTCATATGTATGATATATTATAATAAAGTCCTTTTTAATATGAAAATGGTAGGAAAAATGTAATAACAAATGTGCAGTTTTATCAACTGAACAAATACCCCCAAACTTATCTTTGATCGTCCCGAGCAAACTAGTTTATTCAAGAGAAGAAGAAAGAAAGGAGAAAACTAAGCACACTTTCATAGGCAAACATGATTGCACTGAGCACGTGCAACAAGCCGTTAAACCTCTAGGTGTCCCTAGTAGGAGGAGTGTTGTCTCCTGAGGGTTTTCAGCGGATTACACCAACAAAATCCTATAACAAAAGAGAGATGGTGAAATTTACATATAAAGATAAGAACCATAAAAGAAAGACTTTGAAAATAAGAGTTTCCAACTACACTAGCTTTTCAGTTGTCATGAGCCCTATCTTAATAGTCATGAAAAGATGTTAGAAATCACATTATCCCTCAATAAAACACCGTCTTTATTCTTCATTCCTACTTTTCGTCCAAACATCGATCATATACCCCTACGTGTGTGTAATGGACATCCCTACACTCGGAGAATTCAATTCAAGCTATCATACTCTTGTCCATCTACCTCAGTACTTTTTAACTTGATGAATATTTATGGATTTGCTCGTATATTTTCAAGCGACCGTTAATACTTCTTGAGGTACTAACCGACCGATTACTCATGTGCTTGCTGATTAGGTGATAATATTTTCCTCGTCTTGCACCACCTAAGGCTTAGCAGTGACTCCCAGACCAGTTGGCCTTAGGGCACTAGGTGAAGAGGCACCCTCGCTATATTTTTTTTTATTGCTGCCTTGGCGATACAAAACCAGTGTTCATTTTTTTCTCTTCACCATTTTTATATTTTCTTCATTTTTTTTTTTCATTTCCTTCATACTTTGGCTTTTAGACAAGAGCATTTCAAGGTATCCTCTACTATCCCGAGTTTCAAGACGTGTGTATGTGTATATAGTAGGGTATCAACATTCAAATGTTTGGCTTTCAGAATAGAAACTATTTTTCAGACTTATTTTTATCCTCAGATTAGTGACTTCCTTCATCTTACTAACTCTTGGGACAACAGCTCATAACTACTTATTACTAGTTCGTTTAAGAAAACTTCTAATTTTCTTGGTTTTCTTAAACTATTCCTATCTTTTGGATGTAATTTTTCACTTTCTACTCTTTTGTTATAAAAAAAAAATTTAATGCCCAGTGTCAAAGATAATTCAGTGAATACAAACCTCCCCCCCAAACCTGTTTCAGCAGTGTCCTCACTGATGTAGCCTTTTGAGAATATGGACATGTATAATAAGGGAGAGATACAAGGGGTAAAATAATGGAAAATTCCCCCATACTTATTCTTTGACACGCACAGATATTCAATCAAATCATTTTTTACTCACCTCCATTCTTAAAATGAGAAAATGTTACAAAAATATGGAGGTGAGGCGGAGGAAATTTAGTTTTGATAAATCGGCTCCTGTAAAAACAGGAGCTCCTCCGCGGGGTCAGCAGAAAAATATGGTTTTAATCTATGCCCATTTACTTTAAAAATTGAACCGTTTTTCAAATTTTCGATTTCAACTACCCCGTGCGGGTGTACATACCGCACCACAAAAGGTCATTTCCAAAGAGATTTAAGCTTACCCGGATGAAGATGGAGACGGGAATCGTAAAGAAGGACTTGTTGCCCCGGTGTGAAGGTTTTTCTAGAAAGATTTTTATCGTGGAACACTTTCGTCCTGTTCTTTACTATCACCGCATTATCGTAAGCTTCATCGCGGAGTTCGCTTAGCTCATTTAACTGCAGCTTCCGATAGCTGCCTGCATGATCAAGATCAAAATTAAGCTCTTTAATATCCCACATTGCTTTATGTTCGATCTTGACAGGAAGGTGGCATGCCTTCCCAAACACAAGACGGTATGGAGACATACCAAGATCGGTCTTATAAGCGGTGCGGAATGCCCAAAGTGCATACGTCAATTTGGTTGACCAATCTTTACGGTTCTTAGAAACCGTCTTCTCCAATATCTGTTTGATCTGTCTATTTGAGATCTCAGCCTGCCCGCTTGTTTGGGGATGATAGGGCATAGAAAGTTTGTGAGTGATTGAATATTTCCGCATCAAGGCCTCGAAAGACCTATTGCAGAAATGTGTCCCGTTGTCGCTAATGATAGCGCGAGGGTGTCCGAATCGCGAAAATATATTTTCTTTAAGGAACTTAATGACAACTTTGTTGTCATTAGTGCGACACGGTATAGCTTCCACCCACTTCGAGACATAATCAACCGCTAACAAGATATATAGATTCCCAAAGGAGTTGGGAAAAGGGCCCATGAAATCAATACCCCAAACATTAAATATTTCCACAACCAATATAGGTTGGAGCGGCATCTCGTTCCTTCGTGAAATCCGACCCAAATGCTGACATCGCGGACACGTTTTGCAATGTTCAAATGCATCTTTAAATAATGTTGGCCAATAAAAGCCACATTGCAAAACTTTCTCCGCCGTTTTTCGAGGTCCAAAGTGACCGCCGCATGCCTGATCATGGCAAAATGATAACACGCTCTTGAATTCATCGTTAGGGATACACCTGCGAATGATTTAATCGGAACAATACTTGAATAGATAAGGTTCGTCCCAGTAAAAATATTTTACTTGGGATAGAAATCGAAGTTTGTCTTGTTTCGACCAATCACTAGGAATAAGTCCCGTAGCAAGATAGTTCACGATATCCACGAACCAAGGTTCGTAGGATACATTCAAGAGCTGTTCGTCAGGAAATGAGTCATTTATCGGCAAGGTCACAGTTGGCGAAGAAGTGATGCGTGAAAGATGGTCGGCTACAACGTTTTCACATCCACTCTTGTCTTTGATAACAAGATCAAATTCTTGTAACAATAGGATCCAACGTATTAGCCTGGCCTTTGCATCCTTCTTCATTAAAAGATGTCGTAGGGCGGAGTGATCTGTGTAAACCACAATAGGCGAGCCAATCAAGTAGGGCCTGAATTTCTCTAATGCAAATACAACTGCCAAGAGTTCTTTCTCGGTAGTTGTGTAATTTATTTGTGCATCATTCAAGGTCCTACTTGCATAGTAAATTACATGTAGCATCTTATCAATATGCTGTCCTAAGACAGCACCAATAGCAAAATCTGATGCATCACACATAAGCTCGAACGGGTGGTTCCAATCCGGAGATGATAGAACGGGGGCTGTAGTGAGTGATTCTTTAAGCGATTCAAAAGCAGCCTCACAATCCGAATTGAAGTGAAAAGTAGTGTCCTTGGCCAATAGAAGGGTTAAGGGTCTAGCAATTTTGCTAAAGTCCTTAATAAATCTCCTATAAAATCCTGCATGGCCAAGGAAGGATCGTATATCTTTGATGCAGTTGGGACGAGGGAGGTTATGAATGACATCAATTTTAGCTCTGTCAACCTCAATGCCTTTTCGTGAAATTATATGTCAAAGTACAATATCTTCTTGGACCATAAAATGGCATTTTCCCCAATTCAAAGTCAAGTTCTTATCCTTACAGCGGGTAAGAACCGCGTCAAGATTACGAAGGCAGTCCTCAAAGGAGTCCCCAAAAATGGAGAAATCGTCCATAAAAATTTCCAGAAAATTTTCCACCATATCTGAAAATATCCCCATCATGCACCGCTGAAATGTAGCGGGAGCGTTGCATAACCCAAAGGGCATGCGTCTATAAGCAAAAGTTCCGAAAGGAAAAGTAAAAGTGGTTTTATCTTGATCCTTTTCGGCGATGGGGACTTGGTTATAGCCAGAGTATCCGTCCAAGAAACAGTAGTAATCGTGTCCAGCTAATCGTTCTAACATCTGGTCAATGAAAGGTAGAAGGAAATGATCTTTCCTCGCCGCGGCATTTAGTTTCCTGTAATCAATACATACGCGCCACCCAGTTTGGGTGCGTGTTTGGATTAACTCATTAGCCTCATTAGTGATGACCGTGATGCCAGACTTTTTAGGGACCACATGAATTGGACTTACCCATTGGCTATCAGATATGGGGTAAATTATTCTACTATCAAGGCACTTGACGATTTCTTTCTTTACCGCCTCCTTCATAACGGGATTTAACCGTCTTTGTGGGTCTCGGGTTGGTTTGGCTTCATCCATCAGATGTATATGATGTTCAACAATTAAGGGACTAATCCCTTTGATGTCGGCCATTGTCCAACCAAATGCTTGCCGATTCGATCTCAACACTGCCAAAAGTGCGTTCTCTTGCTCTAAGGCTAGAGAAGCGGATATAATCACTGGCAAAGTCTCATTCTCTCCTAAATATGCATATTTAAGATAAGAAGGTAGCGGTTTGAGATCAAGAATTGGCGGAGAGACAATAGAAGGTGGGGTAACGGAATGATATTCGGACTCCTTAAGAGGTTCAAAACTTGCATAAGATATTGACTCGGAAAGTGCTGCTGGCTTTTGCAATGAGTCAACGGATTCAATCTCAAGGTCGGACTCATTGAACATATCCTCACTGTGAAGTGGCGCAAGATCAAACGATGTCTCATTAGTGTTGTCGAGAACATCAAAGCAAAGTTCCTCATCCATGCAGCTTTCGGAAGCTATCTCGTGGATGGAACAAACATCCAGCAAATGAGCAGAAGGTTCTGATGGCTGACTTCCTAGCTTGTAAATATTAAGCTCAATTGTCATTTTCCTGAAGGATAAGTTCATAGAACGTTACGACAATTAATTACAGCGTTAGAAGTTGCTAGGAAGGGTCGACCAAGTATCACCGGGATTTGATTCCGTGGGTTTGCCACAGGTTGTGTATCTAAAACAATAAAGTCCACGGGAAATATGAATTCCCCGACTTTAATTAACACATCCTCTAGTTCGCCCCGAGGTTTGGTGATAGATCGGTCTGCCATCTGGAGAGTACAATGGGCGGGTTTTAACTCTCCAATTCCTAACTGCTCGTATACTGAATAAGGAAGCAAGTTAATGCTAGCGCCTAGATCGAGTAAAGCACGATTAATATTTTTACCCCCAATAGAAATAGAGATTGTAGGACAGTCGGGGTCCTTACGTTTCTTTGGTATTTGTTGGGTAAAAGCGGTGCTAACATTACTCGTCATGAAAACCTTCTTAGGCACTTGAGTTTTTCTCTTCCTAGTGCACAAGTCTTTAAGGATTCTTGCATAAGATGGGACTTGTTGAATAACATCTAGGAGAGGAATATTCACGCTAACTTGCTTAAACATTTCCACAATCTTCTCCATTTGCGGGTTAGGTCTGTTGGCCCTTAATCGGTTTGGAAATGGAGCTCGATCAATAAGTTTTGGGTCCAACGTTTGTGGAGAAGACTGTGGCGACGGATTCGATCCCAAAATTGGAGTGGGCATCGACTTAGATAGATTTGGCGAAATGTTCGAGCCTTGGGGAAAACGGAGAATAGGCTCGGATGAAGGTGGAAGGCTAGACGAATTAGAGGAAGAACAAGAAGATGGGGTATCAATGGTGTCACTAACATCAAATTGCTCACCCACTCGGTTATTCAGCTCTCTCCCCGATCTCAACGTAGTAATGACATTCACATTATAATTTTGTGAATGGCCAGGATTCGGTAGGGATTGAGATGGGAGTTTCCCTTTTTCTCTCGCACTCATTGCGGCGTTTAACAATGCGATTTGGTTTTCTAGTGATTTAATACTCTCACCATGGGAGGCGGAGTTTTTCGTTATGGTATCAATAGAAGACTTCATCTCAGCCGACAATTGCATGGATTGTTTCATGAACATATCCAAAGTTTGTGCAAGTGAGTTGTCAGTACCGGCCACTTGTGGTGTAGAAATGTTGGCCGGATTTTGGAAATTCTGTGACTGAAAGGGGGGCTGATTCTGTGGTTGTGGTTGCTGTGGAGGAGGTCTTTGATAATTGCTTTGTTGGTTTTGATTCCAAGCAAAGTTAGGATGATTCCTCCATCCTTGATTGTACGTGGAAGAATAAGGGTCGTTTCTAGGTCGCTGCTGAAAAGCAGCATTCGCTTGAAATGATGCATTCATAGGATATTCTTCCGTTAAGTGTGAAGGATCCGAACAGCAACCACAGACGGTCTTAGGAAGCGTAACCTGATTTAGGGAGACTGATGAGAATCTGTTCTCAATAGCGTCGAGTTTATTCTGCATCGCTGCCATTTCGGCTTTCACTGCGATGGAAACATCGAGCTGGTGAACACCTCCCCTAGATGAAGGTGGTCTTACGCTTTCCCACTACAAAGTGTGTTCAGCGAGGTGTTCCAGATACTTCCAAGCTTCACCATCATCTTTAGACATGAAATTGCATTGACACATTGTTTCAAGCATCTGCTTTGTCACTGAATTAATGCCCTCATATATAATCCGACATAAATCCCATCTATTGATTCCTTGATGAGGACATTGGACAAGCAGATCCTTGAAACGTTCAAAGCACTTCCAAAATGGTTCATTGGGAAGCTGGGTGAACTGGTTGATCTCGCTTCTAACACGGGCAGTCTTATGGTTTGGGTAAAACTTCTTAAGAAATGCTATGACAAATTCATCCCAATTAGTGATAGAGTGTGCGGCAGTATTATAAAGCCATTTTTCTGCCAAGTCGCACAGTGTGAATGAGAGAAGACGTAAGCGCATAGCATCTAAAGTCAATTGTGAAGTACCCATCATTGCACATACGTTTTCGAATTTGGTGATGAAAACGTACGCGTCTTCCGACTCAAGCCCGTGAAATTTGGGCAGCAGATTGATGTAGGGGGGTTTAATTTCGAAATTATCCCCATTAGGTGGTGGAAGAGATAGACAAGTGGGAAGAGGACCACGGATAGGATAGCATCTCTCTTGGAGAGAGATGCGCGGTGGATTCTGCGCACCTCCGGGCGGTGGCAGCGTGGTGTTATACTCTGATGGAGTGCCGTCCATCTCAGTCGATGTGGTGTGTGGTGGGGGAAAAGAAGAAGAAAAAGTACCGACTTCGGCGTCGATAGCAGGAACGCGGACAAGACGGGCACTAGGATCCCGTGTCCAGCCGAGCATGCACTAAGCGGGTTTAGTGCAAGTGGCAGCGTGTGTGTGATTTAAAATTGGCTTGTTTTGAAAAAGTGGGACTCAAGACAAATCTCCCTAAGATGCACAAGCAACTCTAGAACTAAGGTCGCCTAGGTCCAGTCTCTAGACCACTCGTAGACTTCCAAAGGACAAGCCGCAGGATAAATCCTCTACCGCCTCCGTACTACCCTTATAGCCAGGTAAGTGCCAGGTAAGTGGGAAGGAACCACGATAGTGCGCCTAATTAAAAACCACTAGCCTTTGACACACTTGCCTAGGCACTACAAAAGTAATGCGGATAAACGATAGATTACCCACGACCTTCCTATGTCCTTAATGAGCGCGACAGTCCTTAGAGTCTGGTCTAGATATTTTTTAAATTAATGAAGGGTTGATCTATATGCTCGGTTTGTGATTTGTGGGACTTAGGAAGGGTGATGAAATCCCCACCTAATCTTGATTTGGTCTTTGCCCCTTAAAGTCCGTATTAAAATATGCAAAACAAAACCAATCACAAAACTTTTGCAAAAAGATTTTTGAGCGGCGCTATTTTGCAAAGAATCCTTCAGAAGATAGATTTTATTGGATTTGAGAGGAGAGAGAAGGAGTTGAGAATCTTACCAGAGAGTTCTGTAGCCCTAATCCCTCTAACCTGCCGCGATTCCGCCGCCGGAAGCACCTTTGTGCCGCGGTTCCGCCGCGAGGTGGATGGATCGGTTGATGAAAAATATTCTGTGGCCTCCTTTGCTCCTCTTGATCACTAAGAATGTCTCTGTCTTCTGTTTTCCTCAATTCTGTGACTCCAGATCTCCTTGCAAAATTCACGCACAAATCGTTAAATATGCAATTTGCAGTTTTGTGTTAATAATGATATAAATCGTCTAAGAATTCAACACAAATAGTAAAAATAAAAAAATTACGCACGTATCCCCGGCAACGGCTCCATTTGATTGATACGAAAATTTGTGTTTGTAGTGTAACCGCAATCAATAACGGTGTCGCGTGTAGCTAGACCGAGATGAGTACGGGTCGTCCGCAGGGAAACGTTGAATCTTTTATTCTTACTTTAGATGTGTTGAAAAAGAGAGAAGGGATAAGAATGTTGAGGAATGGTTTCTAGATCTACGTTAAACACGGATGCAAAATATAGATCTAGATTAATTATGGATGTAAGTTCAATATTAAAAGGGGGCTTGTAGGGTTCATTAGGATTTAGTAGTTATGGATGGTTAATTAAAAATTACTCTTTTTATCCTTTAATAGATTTAAAACTAGAACGACAGAGATGCATGTAGATTAGGGTTTCTGGAGGGAAAAGGGTTCCCACTCTTAACCCCTATCTTGACATGGAACTCCGTTCATATCTAGCCTTTACCAAAACAATCATTAATCTAATCTCTAATCACGGCCGAGACTAACAATAAATTGGTAGCGCGCCCGATTAGGATATTAATGATTCTTTTAGTAAAGTTTATAAACTTTATAGGACGTAAAAAGAGTTTAAGGATCTTCATCATCCATTAATCTACCCTAATCCTATGAACCCTAACAAGCGGAGAATTACTCGCGCATGTTGGGAAAAGAAGATAAAAAGACAGAGAGGGAAAACATAATGTAAAATGCAAAAGAATTAAATAAAACAACTACCTTTATTAATCAACTTGAACAATCTACACTTTATTCCTAAGATAATGATTACAAAAACTTGGTTTGCTTCTCGAACTCTTCAGAAGGAGGTAGATGAACAGTTGATGATCAGCCTGGATGCGTAAGCCGTCTGGGACTTCGTGATCGCGTCGGCTTGATGAATTTTCCAAGAGGCTCTCGGTCCCTTTTTATAGTGCAAAGCCATAACCTTTTGCTTCCAATTTAAGTAACATTCATCAGAGATTCACCCAAAATTTTCGCAAATCCTAAATCCATAATATTGCTGCGGATCCGCGGCCGAAGTAGGGTTTTGGCCGCGGATCCGCGGCCAAGGGTCAAGATCAATTGATCAAAATTTCAGGGCTTGCTCCCTGTGACATGTGTCGATATCTGGAACCTTTGGATCTTTTAAATCTTCTCGTAGTTGCTGCCAGACTTGGTCTCCAAGTTTTGCTTCTTAATTAGGCAAGTCTTCTTCAACAACTTGATTTCCTTCATTCTAGTCTTGAAAAATTCTGCACAACTTGGAAAAATTCTGCACAACAATCTCAAATAATATTTAGTAGACTTAGTTCTACTAGGATTAGGTCAATGAATTTATTTGCATACATTTTCCTACCAAATGCTAATTATAATATATCAACACATGGAAAATAGTATTTTTACACATAAACCCTTATATGTATGATATATTATAATAAAGTCCTTTTTAATATGAAAATGGTAGGAAAAATGTAATAACAAATGTGCAGTTTTATCAACTGAACAATGGGTGTATAATTTTGTCTCTCTACCCAAATTCTCATTTTGTCCGATGCCCGTATTATATACTGAAAAATTTTGGGCTGGTTCGGAACTCGTTGCCCTTTCATATTTGGCCATGCTTTCCTTCCATTCCTCTCTAATGCGGTTCATCATCACAATACCTTCTTCTAATTTCTGCTCAAGACTAGACTTTGGTTGATAAGGGGTTTCGGTATAAGATTGAAATTCCTGTGGATAATTAAAACTCCCAATTGACTGATTAGAAGAACTGTCTAGAGAAGGTGGAAAAGTCGGATTGGATTCATAGGAATAGAATGGTTGCGAAAATTGGATAGGAGTAGGATCAATATTATGATAAGAAGAATATTGATATGGGATGGTCGGTTGGCTATCAAACTCTTCTTTGGAAAGTGGAGGTGATGGTTGATATTGGTCCGGGTTGAAACTTTGGCCTCTAGACTTAGCTATGTGCTCAGCAATGGACATTCGTCTAGGGGCTTCCTCACTCTGGGTATGAACTGAAACAGGTGTAGGATTAGAATACGGTTGATAAGACCTAGACTGAGGTGGCCAACTGTTTCTTCCTGCTTGTTCTATATGATCTCTTAAGGACATGGAAGAGCCGGACGGTATACCGAAAGGATTACGAAAACAAGAGATATCTGGTTGTGGACAGCAAAACTCGGCAAGTGTTCTTCTGTTTAGGTCACCCATTATAAGAAGAGAAGAAGGGGGAAGGGGTAAAAAGGAGAGAAAGTAATTGGTTTGTTTTGAAAAATGACGGATTTAGACAAATCACACAAAAATGCACAACCCTAAAACTATGGTTACCTAGGTCCAGTCTCTAGACCGCTCCCAGACTTCCAAAGGACAAGCCGCAGGATCAATCCTCTACCGCCTCTGTACTACCCTTGTAGCCAGGTAAGTGCCAGGTAAGTGGGAAGGAACCACAGTAGTGGGCATAATTAAAAACCACTAGCCTTTGACACACTTTCTTAGACACTACAAAAGTAATGCGGATAAGCGATAGATTACCCACGACCTTCCTCTGTCCTTATTGAGCGCGACAGTCCTTAGAGTCTGGTCTAGATATTTTTTAAATTAATATATGGTTGATGCAGATGCTCGGTTTGTGACTTGTGGGGCTTAGGAAGGGTGATGAAATCCCCACCTAATCTTGATTTGGTCTTTGCCCCTTAAAAATCCGTATTAAAATATGCAAAAACAAACCGCAAAACAAAACTTTGCAAAAAGATTTTTGAGCTGCGATATTTTGCAAAGAATCATGCTGAAAATAGATTTTATTGGATTTGAGAGGAGAGAGAAGGAGTTAAGAAAGATACTAGAGAAGTGTGAAACCCTAGATCTCCTGTTTCCTCAAGTCCGTGACTCCAGATTCCCTCGCAAAATTCACACACAAATCGTTAAATATGCAATTTTCAGTTTTGTTTTAATAATGATATGAATCGTCTAAGAATTCAACACAAATAGCTAGAATAAAAAATTACGCACGTATCCCCGGCAACGGCGCCATTTGATTGTTTCGAAAAAGTGTGTTTGTAGTTAACCGCAATCAATAACGGTGTCGCGTGTAGCTAGACCGAGATGAGTACGGGTCGTCCTCAGGGAAACGTGGAACCTTTTATTTTTACTTTAGATGTGTTGAGAAAGAGATGAGGGATAAAGAATTTTATAGAAAGATTTCTAGATCTACGTTAAACAAGAATGTAAAATATAAATCTAGATTATTTTAATGATATAGTAAATATAATAAGAAGGCTTGTAGGGTTCGTTAGGATTTAGTAGTTATGGACGATTAATTAAAAGTTACCCTTTTTATCCATTAATAGATTTAGAACTAGAACGACGGTGATGCGTGTAGATTAGGGTTTCTGGAGGGAAAAGGAATCCCACTCTTAACCCTTATCTCGACACGGAACTCCGTTTATATCTAGCCTTTACCAAAACAATCATTAATCTAATCTCTAATCGCGGTCGGAACTAGCAAAGAATTGCTAGCGCGCCCGATTAGGATGTTAATGATTCTTTTGATAAAGTTCCTAATCTTTATAGGACTTAAAAAGGGTTTAATTATTTTCATCGTCCATTAGCCTACCCTAATCCTACGAACCCTAACAAGCGGAGAATTACTCGCGCATGTTGGGAGAAGAAGATGAAAAGACAGAGAGGGAAAACATAATGTAAAATGCAAAGACAATTAAATAAAATAACTACCTTTATTAATCAACTTGAACAATCTACACTTTATTCCTTAGAAAATGATTACAAAAACTTGGTTTGCTTCTCGATCTCTTCCAAGGAGGTAGACGAACAGTTGATGATCGGCCTGGATGCGTGAGCCGTCTGGGACTTCGTGATCTCTTCGGCTTGATACCTTTTTCCAAGAGGCTCTCGGTGCCTATTTATAGTGCAAAGCCAGAATCATTTGCTTCAAAATTAGGTAAAATTCAGCAGAGATTCATGCCAAAAAATCTCATCCTCTAACTCCAATATCTTGCCGCGGATCCGCGGCTTAAGGGGGGGTATGGCCGCAGATCCATGCTTAAAGGTGGAGATCTCTTGACTGAAATTTTTGGGCTTGCATCTTGTGACATGTGGCAATCCTAGGCACCTTCAGAACTCAAAAATCTTTTCTCGGTTGCTTCCAGACTTGGTCTCCAAGTTTTACTTCTTAATTTGGCAAGTTTTCTTCAACAACTTGATTTGTTTGATAAATTCTGCATAACAACTTGGAAAATTCTGCACAATAATCTCAAATAATATTTAGTAGGCTTATTTCTACTAGGATTTGGTCAATGGATTTATTTGCATACATTTTTCTACCAAATACTAATTAAAATATATTAACACATGGAAAATGGTGTCTTTACACATAAACCCTCATATGTATAATATATCATAATAAAGTCCTTTTTTAATATGAAAATGGTAGGAAAAATGTAATACAAATGTGCAGTTTTATCAACTGAACAGTGTCAGAGGAGTTCGGAGATGTACCCTTGAACCGGTCGTAAATTGATTTAAGAGAGCGATCTTGCTCAGTCAATTTAATTTGGGGACTTACGGCCATGATTGGGCTAAGTCCCGTTGAGAATATTCAATATTTTTCTTGATCTTTGGCCTATTAGGCCTGTGCTAGGGCTTTGCCCATATTTAATAATGCACTGCATTTTATTCTGGCCTGCTAGGCCTTTTTGATTTGGGCTCTGTCCCTTTATTTATGATGCAGAGCATCTGTTTTGGTTTGGGCTCTGCCCATTTTAAAATAATGCATTGCATTTTACTAGGCCTATTAGGCCTTCTTTAATTGGGCTTGGCCCTTTTGTAAGCAATGCAGTGCATTTGTCTGGCGCTTTGCGCCAAGTAATGAGCGCAAGCTCATATGGTGATGACACGTGTCATGCTCTGGCGAGCGCAAGAACAACAGCGCTGTTCTAGTGCGCTGCGCTTGCGCTGCTGACACGTGGTACGCTGTGGTGAATTGCGCCAGTTTCAGAGAGCAAGGTTCTGTTTCAAAAGCGCATAGCGCAATTGGTTTAGATGCTGACACGTAGCTCTCTCTGGTGGTTTGCACCAATCCAGGAGCGCAACAGTGCAGTTTCGCAAGTGCAAGGCACTATTAACTAGAGAATCTTTTAGATTCCAGAACCAATGGTTCATAAGTGCAAAGCACTACTTGGTTTCTTGATCTAATTTAGATCAAAACAAGTGTTTCTTATTTTTCTTGATCTTAAAGAACCAAAGGTTCATGAAAAGTGCAAAGCACTATTTAAATTTTTTTTGTTTTTTATTAAAGATCATTGATTTTCTTTTTAGATCTATGATCTGTTCATAAGAGAAATTTCTCTTTCCCTAAAGGTTTTTACCTTTTTTGTTCTTGAGGAGTTCTTCAGAATTCTCTTTTTTTTTTCCAGAAAATGTTCCTCCTTTGAATTGAGGTCTGGGGTCTTTTTTATAGCGCCCATAAATTAGTTAAATTTGTTAAAGAGATCTTTCTCTGAGTGATTTGGGAAATTTTCCCCACCGTTGGATCTTTGATCCAAGGGCTTCTGTTTTACAGAAGAAAATCTTCTTGTTTTAACAAGAACAGAAAAGATTTCTCAGAATTTTAATTCTGTTTGGCGCAGATGCCCCAGCGCGTGACACGTGTCACGCAACGCACAGCGCAGCTGCGCTAGCGCATCTGCGCTGACACGTGTCGCGCAGCGCACAGCGCAGCGCAACTGCGCTAGCGCATCTGCGCTGACACGTGTCGCGCAGCGCAGTGCTTGCGCAGCTGAAGCGTTGCTTCATTTAATTTTGTTTAAAACAGAGCTTTGCTATGATTGAGTGAGCTGCCTTGGGCGCTACGCTGATGCGTCTGTGCCAGACACGTGGCGCGTTGCGCGCAGCGCAAAGAATCAGAAGCGTTGCTTCATTTATTAAAGTTTTAATTTTCCAAGCAGAGCTTTGCTCTGATTGGGGGAAGATGAAGCGTTGCTTCATCTCCCGCCTCGGAATTTGAACAGAGCTTTGCTCTGATTGGGGTAAACAGGAGGTCATTGCTGCCCTTTTTGCGACTTGGACGGTCGGCGCTGGATTTGACTTGCTGATTTGAGGTGATTTGGGTTGACATCAGCATCGCTACACTGGAATATGGTACCATAAGCGAATCATCATTTACCATGAGTGGATTTGGGGATTTTGGTTTTAGTTTAGCATTAGCATCGCTTCACTGGAATATGGTACCAGGAGCGAATCATCATTTGCCATTAGGAGATTTCCCTCGTTCCCAGTTTAACGACTTAGGGGTCATCTGTTTCCAGTTTAACGACTTAGAGGTCATCTGTTTTCAGTTTAAAGACTTAGGGGTCTATTGTGCCCAGTTTAACGACTTAGAGGTCATCTGTTCCCAGTTTAAAGTCTTAGGGGTCTATTGGATTGGAGTTTGGAATTTTGGGGTTAGGATAGGCATCAGCGTTGCTAACACAGAAGCACATGTGCCAGGAGAAATTCATCTTTTGCCTTTGACTGTTGAGGAGCGATGGCTTAGGAGACAGGTTTAGGTCCCTTTCACTTAAGACTTTTCAATTTTATGGGCCTTGAGGGTCCCATAAAAGCATTTTCTCTCTACGAGTTGAAAGGATCCCGCAGGTGTATTTTCTTTTTAGGAGTCGTGAGGACTCCTAATTGTGTTTTTCCTTTGTGAGTCGTAAAGATCCCACGAAGGTTTGTTCTCCTCGTGTATCATGAGGACACATGAGTGGGTCTTCCCAATGGAGCATAATTCCAAGGGTGGAGACCGGCCGCTGGACTGGTGACTGCGGTGGGGTATGGGTATGATGAGAATTATTTGAGCCCATGGATTGTATACGGTAGTCAATTTGGGGACTAACCGTAGGGCTGGGAGAATTTTGGGAATTTGAATTTTGGTTGGCGTCTGCATCGCTGCACTGGAATATGGTACCAGGAGCAACTCATCATTCGCCGTTTGAGAATTTAGATTTTAGTTGGCGTCTGCAACGCTGCACTGGAATATGGTACTAGGAGCGACTCACCATTCGCCGTTGGGACATTCAAAGTTCGGTTGGCGTCTGTATCGCTGCACCGGAATATGGTACCAGGAGTGACTCATCATTCGCCGTTTTTTTTGTTTTTTTGTGTGTTTTTTTGTTTTACCGCGATTGCTCTATCATTTCAGCTTTTTTTATCGCGAAGGTCGCGATTGCCCTATCATTTCGGCTATTTATTCGTGGTTACCCTATCATTTCGGCTTTATTTTTCATCTTTATTTTACTCGCTGATTTTTATTGCAAGTTGCCCCATCATTTCAGCTTTTTATTTTTTATTTTTTTATTTTTGTTTTATTTTCACATTTTTACACCCCCAGTTTAACGACTTAGAGGTCGATTGTTCCTAGTTTAACGACGTGGTGGTCAGCAGTTCCCAGTTTAACGACGTGGTGGTTAACTGTTTTCAGAGAAAGGCAGATGCCTGAGAGAATCAGGTTCCCGAAAGACTTCGGTCTCCGTTTGTATGAAATTGGCGGTCGCAGCTTGACTGTTTGTTAACACACCTTTGGACAGTTCTATCTCTCTTGCCTTGTATTGCTTTTCGACCCAATCTTTGAAGACGAAGCAGTCCTCAATGGAATGACCTATCACTCTGTGATAGGGGCAGTATTTAGGGTTATCGGTCATATTCGCTTCTTGCGGTCTTTTTGATTCTGGCAATTGTAGACCGTTTCTTAGGGCATCTTTGAATATTTTACGGACTTTGTCCCTTCTGAAGGAATAGACTTTATCCAACTTCTCTTTCAGTGGAGCTTCTCCTCCCTCTCCGAACACTGGCTTCCGAGGTCGGTTGGCATTAGGCCCGCTCATCCCTTGCTTATTTCGGTTAGCCGAGGTGTTGAAAGATTCAGAATCGTCGGAATTTCCGCCTTTGCGATTATCGTCCTTACGGTTTCTCCATGACTTATTGTTATTTTGAGAATCAGAGGAGGATTCCTGCTTTGAGCTCTCCAACATCTGGACTTTCCTGGTCAACTCTTGGAATGTTTTGAGACCCGCGGTGCATAGAAACGGGGCCATCCAATTGTTGAGATTTCTGACAAGGAGGCTGACAGATTGGTCCTGCTCTATCGGCGGTTCACATTTGATGGAGAGATTGCGCAAGCGGGTTATCAAATCCGTGCTGCTTTCGTCGTTCTTTGGCTTGGTCCTTACAAGATCGGCAATGGTGATCTTATCGCTGACACCCATGAACCTTTGTTAGAACAGAGATTCCATTTAGACGAAAGTAGTAATGGAGCCATCCGATATGCTCGTGTACCAGTCGAAAGCGACATCGGTTAAGCTATTAACGAACTGGCGGAGGAAAAGCGCATCATTGCCCCCAGTATTCCCGCATGAGGCTTTGAAGTGGGCGATGTGCTGATTCGCATTTCCCGTCCCATCAAAGCTTCCGAATTTGAGGATGACATAGCCACTAGGAAATTCTACCAGATCATACTGAGCAGGATATGGTCTCCCGATACTGATGATATCTTTTTGCGCTCCGGTTTCGGCTACCAATGTTTTGACTTTGTTGGCAACCAAATCCATGATTTGATCTTGAGTTAGTGGGCTACTGTTATCGGTAGCCAAGACATTTCCCGAGATAGGATGTGACTGACTTTCATGCGGTCCGCCCACCTTTGAATTTGAGGGAATAGGCGTTGGCTGTCTCGGGACACCGTTTCCCGGTTCATGAGTATAGCCCTGCGCTTGATTAGGCGGCTAAGAGGCAAGTTGGATCGTGAGCTTTAAGACGACATTTGTCAAGTCGTCAATTTTTTAGTAGAGCTTGGCTATCTCCTTGTCTTTGTTTCTGAGCTGCTTTCGGAGCTCCTGGAAAAGTTGCTGCTCTGCAGTCTTAGGATGGAAAGTTGGCTCATCTTCGCTTTCCGAGCCCGACTCCTCATGAACCGAGGGATCTCTCTGCTCATCAGCCTCACTGAGAGGATTTTCATTACTTTCCGAAGGATGCTGGTCTTGGGAAGTGACAACCATATTCACACCAGATTGGATTTGAGATGTAGTGGCCCCGTCCTTGCTCTTGCTGCGTGTTCCCACCATGTAGACAGTGTGGACTACATATCTAGCCATCTCTTTATCTTTGGCGGGGTAACCCTGTTCTTGGAGCCTCATGAGGTTCAGCCCAGCATGGGTCCAGCCCTTTTGTTGGATCTGTATCTGCCTTAGCTTCTCGATTTTGAATGCTTGAACAACATCCGTCATCCAGGAAGCAATCGTGAGTCGATCGGCGGGAAGCTTAGAGAATACACCCGATCGAGCGGTTGTTAGGGGCACCGTCGGAGCTTGCTCGAGACGCCCTGTTGCTTTGTTGGTGTTGATGGCCTTTCCCTCAGCTGGGGCAATGGAGAGTCGTTCGGAAATGGATTTGCGCTTGGGCTGAGGTGCCTTCGCGATCACCATATTTGGCCTCTTGCCTTTCAAGGCCGGTTTGACTGTTACCGGAGCTTGAGGAGCTGGGATGGCGTTAGCTGATACGAACAGAATAGAGCCAAATGGTAGCGGCGGCTCTTCCCATTGTCTCCCGAGACTGGCCGGGAGGACCGTCCTGGCGGCCATCTTCATCGTGTAGGAGATGTGACCTGTGTAGAGAGCTGAGCTAATCCGTAGAGACATTTTGTTGCTTTCGGAGATTGCAATTGGAGATTTGTTAACCTGCAGGAGAAGCCCCTTTTATGACTTCGTCCTTCGGAGTTAGAATGCTATCCGCTTCAGGATAACTCCTTCAGGTATTGCAGGCTTCTTTACAGGCCCACTGGAGCTCAGGCTCAGCCTGTCGAAAACTGATGCAGTAGACTTGGAATTGGACGGCCCGTTGAGAGGGGCCGTGGTAGTTGTAAGCCGATCGAAGACCGACTTTTTCGGAGCTTCCTGTAATGGCATTGGGATACTGAAGCTTGCCGGCGGGATCATGGTCCCAAAGAACTATCCATTGGTGGCCTGAGTCACCTGTTCCACTTGCATGGCAAAGATGGAGGACGCTTAGGGCCCATAGGTCACTCCTCCAGCGAGGACGGAGTGGGAGTTGCCGTTGCAGTTGGTGCAGTTGGAAGGCATTTTCTCGTCTGCACGGAGCAAGACACCAAATCTTAGTACCTCGAATCCAGGGGCAACCGTATTAAACCGCGATTTGTTCGCGAACACGACATACGAAGTGTGGAGTAGAAAGAGAAAAAGGTCTCACCGGGCGTGCCAGAATCTGTTCTCAGCCGAAAGACGCGATCGGGACGTCAGAACGTCCGGCCTGAATTTTGGGGGCGGATGTTATTTGGGTTTTATCCTTCCACCTTTCCGAAGATGCCAAGTTGATTTATGGCGCCGTATATCCGAGATTTAGACAGATGCGGCCGTGGTAGCAGACTTCGTCAGATTCCCCCTCGTTTACGAGGGGTTTTTGATTGTGGGGACGCTCTTCCCTGCAAGCGCTATCCCCTGCAGTTAATTACGTTACCGCGTAGTGCTAACCACTTTCTCCTGCTCCAGATGTTCACTTCGTGTCGTGTTTGTTTGTTTTATTTTTGGTTGCCCATGGATTGTATACGGAGACTATTTATGTTGTCGCCCGTAGGGAGTAGATTAGTCCAAATCCGTATTTTCTTAGATTTGGATTTGGGTTGGTTTAAGGACCGTTAGTCTTATTTTAGACTAAGGTCAACTCAAACGTTTGTTGAGGATACGTTGGTCTAATTTTAGACTAAGATATACTAAACAAGGTTTTGGGATCATTTAGATCCAACGAGAGGGTATTTGGACTCTATCATTTTAGCTTAGGGACATTGCGGTCCATAAGTTTAATGACACCATAGTCCGTGAGTTTAAGGACGTCATAGTCCGTGGGATTTAGTTTAGGGACGTTGCAGTCCGTAAGTTTAAGGACATCATAGTCCATGAGTTTAAAAACGTCATAGTCTATAGAGCTTAGTTTAGGGACGTTTACAGTCCAAAGTTAGTTTAAGGACATTACTGTCCGAAGTTAGTTTAAGGACATTACGGTCCAGAGTTAGTTTAAGGATATTACGGTCCGCTATTAGTTTAAGGACATTACGGTCCACAGTTAGTTTGAGGACATTACGGTCCATTGGGTTTAAGAACATCATAGTCCATGAGTTTAAGGACCTCATAGTCCGTAAGGTTTAGAGACATCATAGTCTGATTTAAAGACATCATAGTCTGTAAGGTTTAAAGACATCATAATCTGTATGGTTTAAAGACATCATAGTCTAGTTTAAAAACATCATAGTCTGTCTGGTTTAAAGACATCATAATCTGTGGAGTTTCTGGTTGTTGGGACCCGCCACCTCTCTGAAGACGTTGAAGAATTACAACGACACGTATCAGAGGTGTGAAGAGATGTACTCTTGAACCAATGTTGGTTGGGAGATCTATAGTCGGGTTTGGGACTAAGACCAATTAGAGAAATTGTGAGCACATGGGTTCGGTTTATTTAGAGATTTAATCTCAGGAAAGACTTAGCCAATCTGGGGTTGAAGTTGGCCTCTTATAATGTTAAACACTAGTGTATGCTCAGTGCCCACGTTCTCCCACGTGATATTCTAAGGCAGTGTTAAACACTGAGATCTGAGATGCTCACGTGTGGCACGTGAGGCGCCATAGCAGCGTTAAACATTGAAAGTTGGGGCGCTCACGTGTGGCGCGTGAGACGCTTAGAGTTGGGTGCTGCCCCTTTTATTCTCTTATCCTAGTGCTGAGCACTGTTAGGGGGTCACGTGGAATCACGTGAGGCACCCCAAAAATAGGGTTTATTTCTTTTTCTCTTTTATAAGTGCTGAGCACTTCTCAGGGGTCATGTGGAGTCACATGAGGTGTCCCCAAAAACTGAAAGCTGCATTTGATTGATTCTCCCTTCTTCTGAAAGTGCTAAGCACTGTTAAGGGGTCACGTGATGTCATGTGAGGCGCCCTAAAAAATGAAACTGCTTGTGTTCTAAAGGTGCTAAGGGGTCACGTAATATCACGTGAGACGCCCCTGAAAACAGAAGATGTTTTGAGTTTATTCACCTTTCTTGAAAGGCTTGTTCAGGGGTCACGTGGGGTTACGCGACCTGATCTCAATTGTTTCTCTTTTGTTCAACAAGGTGCTCACGTGGGCGCACGCGATCTATCATGTTGGGTGCTAATCTCTTTTTTTTTACGTGCATGGAGATCTTGAGTTTTGAGACTTTCGAACCCCTTGATTAATAAGAATTAAATTCTTTTATAGGGTTAAACCATAGTTTTATTTAGAGGAATTAAATTCATATATGCTCTGTTGAAATAATTAAATTCTTTGAACTCAATTCCCCCCGTAGGTTTTGAATCTGCATAACAGATCTTCCCGATGAGAATTAAATTCTCAACTTATAGGGAGATTTGCTTCTGCAGATCTTCAACCAGAGAAAGAACTAAATTCTTTTTAGTAGAGCTGAACTCTCGTGAAGGTGAAGAAGAGGTAAAAGGTTCTGTGTTTTGTTTCTTTCCTTACCTAGGGTTTCTTTTTGTCTTTGAGGAGGTCTTTTTCTTTCTGGAGAATTAAATTCTCTTTTCTTTTGCTTACGAAGGGAATTTTTTCGCTCTCCTTTCTTTTTTTTCTTTCTGTCTCTTGGCTCCTATTTATAGGAGAAAGAAAGAATCAATTTGTTTAGAAAATCTCTCATTGAGAGATTTTATAATCAACTAACATGATCTTTTAGATCACTCGGTGAATTTTATTCACCGTTGGATTTTTAATCCAAGGACTTCTGTTTTACAGAAGATATTTCTTTTGTTATTCTTAACAAGTTTAGGAAGATATTTCCTTGCACATAATTTTTCTGTAGATTGGTGATTTTTTTAATCACCATTGGATCTTTAATCCAACGGCGCTCTGTTTTACAGAGCGTAATCTTTCTTGTTTAGAAAGATCCAAGAAAATATTTTCCCAATAAGGCTTTTCATCCCTTTTAATTAGAATTTAATTCTATCGATTCTGAAGGCTTAGGAGCCCATCACGTGTAGCACGTGACCTCACCAAATTAAGCATAAAGCTTTTGATCCTTTTTAATTAGAATTAATTCTATCGGTTCAGAAGGCTTAGGAGCCCATCACGTGTAGCACGCGACATCACCAAATTAAGTATACCAAAGAGCGTCACATGCTATCATGTGGGTTTTTTCTCTGGCCAATTATTTGTTTTAGATAAGCGCTCATATATTTTGTATATAGGGGTCACGTGTCTGCACGTGAGGCTCAGTTTCAGCTTATTTTGTTAAGCGCGGTGCCTATCACGTGTGGGCACGTGATACTCCATTTGGGGGTTTTTCTCGTCACTTTTTATTTATTATTCAGTTTTTATCAGAGAACAAATGTCCCCACAACGTTGTTCTCACGTGGTTTGCACGTGAGTGCAACGCTATCACCTTTACAGCCTTTGGATTGCCTAGGGGAACGGGGAGATGAACCGCCCTTGTCACATCTTATAAATGCGAGGGTTGGGTTCCTTAGGCAGCCACTGTTTCTTCATTTTCTTCCTTCTTTGCTTTCTTTTGAGAATTTAATTCTCCTCTTCAGAGCTTAGTTCTCTGTCCATTGAAAATTTCCATAGTTTAACTCTACCAAAAAGAACCCATTTTTAGGTAAAGCTCTTGAACATTAGAGAACCCTTTTCTTAAAGTAAGCCTCTGGATTTTAAATCCATCATGAGAGCTTTTCTCTCCTTTAAAACCCATCTCTTAGAGATCCAAAGATGTGATTTTTGAGTAATAACTCTCAATGTTTTGGGCATGACATTTGATTTTTCATTTCCTCTTTATGGGGTTTCTGGAATTTAATTCCATTGCATAAAAGGAATTTAATTCCTCACCGAAGAGCTTAGCTCTGAAAGATCAAGAGGGCCTTTCGGGAATTTGATTCCCCAGTGTTCTTGAAAATCTTTTTAAGGGATTTTTTCCTTTATTATTTTTTTTTATCCATTTGACAAGGTTTGTAATGGGTGTTCTTTTGTGAGGATGTCCCAAGTCGTTTAAACTCCAATGTGCATTTATTGAGAATCTCTTTTTTTTTATTCTCACAATGATATCCCTGCCTCATGATTGGCGAGCCGTCATACTGCTTTTGTGGGGTCCATTATTTTTTGCAATCAATGATCCCATGGAATAAGCTTCTTGTCGTTTTCTTCTGCTGTTTATATATATATATATATATATATATATATATATATATTTGCACGTATAGGTTGCATTAACAGTCTTTCCTCCCTTTATTTCAGGAACAATGGCTTCCCTTCTCTACTTTCCTTTTACTCGCTCAGACGCTGCTTTTCTACAATCGCCGTCGGACGAAGAAGCAATGGCGAGGATTAGGGCCCATGACAGGGACTGTACCAGTTTGCTCTTGTAGGGAACCTGGTATGGGCATATCATCCGGGGCCGCCGCGGCTTTCTTTGCGAAGTGCCAACAGAGCCTTTTCGCCCAATTTTGCCGATGGAGCGTCCGCAGACAGCTTTTGCGGTGGAGGCGGCTGATTGGACTCCTATAGTTTGGCTTGAGCCATCGAAAACGAGGATATCCAACCAACCTTTGTCGGCCATAGACATTTTGGGGCGTCGTATTTGTCAAGGTGACGCCCAACCCTGGGGACAAATTTATAAGATAGAGCTTACACCTCGCCATCCAACGGGCTATCTTCTCTGGGCTCGATATGTTATGTCCGCTCATTGTGCGCGATTGCAGAAGGTCGGGCTCGATCAGGCAGTGTATGCGTCTCTCTTTCATTATCAGCCTCCTCATGTCAGGTGGGTTAAAGCTTTTGTGAACCAGTGGAATCTTCCCACCAACACCTTCTTGCTAGGGGATCGCGAGGTCTCTATTTCATTGGAAGAGTTTCGCGATGTTTCGGGACTACCAATCAGGGGAGAGCATTATGAAGAGTTGTTGCCTCCCGATGAGTATGTGTTTGAGACGATGCCATCTTCGCTTGACGGCTTGACGACTGAAAATGCCATCTGCCATAAGCACCCTAGCTTAATCAAGGTTTCGGTTATCTTTGAGAAATTGTTCGCAGCGTCGGAAGGGCATGGCGTCACTTTTGAGAGCTTCATTGCCTGCTTTATGCGCGAAGACATTTTGTCCAAGACAGCTCCAAAGTTTGCGAACATTAACGAGCCTTTTGGGTTTGGGCTAAATAAACTGCCGGCCAAAGAAGAAGATTTACCGCGGTTTTACATCCCGATTTTGTCGGTCGTGCCCTTCGATTCAATCGCGGCTCTCGGCATGGACGAAGAGACCTTCTTTGTCGGTTTTATCTGCCTTTGGCTTAGCTGGTTCGCCATTCCAACGCACCGTCGCTTCATGAGAGCTTCGGTCATCTATCCTGCTCATCGTGTGGCTGAAGGGGAACGACTGGCAGTGGGCATCACGGGGCTATCGCACTTATACCATGGGCTGAGCGCTGCGGCCAATACTTCGACCCCGGGTGTAGATGTTATGAGTTTCTCCCTCCACTACTTTACGTCGTGGATCGAGATGCATGTATTGGGGGCGTTCGCAGCGCATCAGAGGCCAGATTTCTATGATGCTTACACCTTCCTGCGGCTCATGAGGTTGGTGGATGCTTCTGCTCCTGATCCAACTCAGCTAGGGGCCCTTCGTGTGTTGCTTAACCCGTATGCTAACGAAGGTAGGATGGTATTCAATGACCGAGTCCTCTCTGCTCCTTCGGGACCTGTTCAACAGCTATTCGATTTATCGAAAGGGGGAGCACCATCCTTAAAGCCTAAGGAAATTATGCACTTGTATTCGATTAGGCCGGGTTATTTGGTGTTCCGTTGAAATGATACGGCTCTTTTCATACGGTATAATCCGCACTGCTTTGCTTGGCAATTAGGTTATAACCAGGGTGTTCCCTTCGAAGCATTTTTGGTGGAGCCCAGCTCGTCTCTGGGAGTCGTTCATGACATCATCCATCACTTCATACGGCTGAACATCGGCTCTCGTTCTGTGATCCCCGAGGCCGACTATATTCCGAGGTGTGTGGGGTGTTATACAGGTTGGTACCTGATCGGTCGAAAATATTGCATTCTTAACACATCAATTTCCCTATTCTTTCTAATCATCTAAGGGTGTTTTGTGTAAATATAGCACATATTAGCAATTCGTCTGTGAAATATCAAATAACATATGTTATACATTATAACCGGCATTTTGAGGGAAATTGTGTGTTTATTACTACACGCATGATCTTTGTATATCAACACTTGTCTCGAGATTGTGTGCAGGAAATTCTCCAGATAAAAGAGCCGGATACTGCTAAAAGTGCTGATAAAACGCATCAAGTCAAAGACTTGAGATCTGGCAGTAAACTAGAAAGAAATATAAAATTCCAGACATCATGAAAGTGCCATAAAACCAACATAAAATAGCACAGAAGAATTCATGCACTGAGTCAATCAAACGGCCGTGGATCCGCAGCCGAGTCAGGCCGATCCGCCGCGGATCCGTGGCCGATCTGACTCATCGGCGACTGAAATTTCTCCACGTGGCTTCTTCTCAACGGCAAAACTTCTTCAAGACGCTTCAGTTCCTCGAATTCTCCAGAAGCTTCCCTCCAACAGCAAGTCTTCTCTTGTAAGCTCGCTAACTACCTTAATCTAGAAACTTCTCTTCAACTACCTAGCTTCTAAGGGAAGATAGACCTAGCTTCTAGGAGAAGCTAAAGGGAAAACTATAAAAGGGCACCTAGGGCTTCATTACAAGGTTGTTGATTAGTTGTTCAATAAATCTACATACAAGTTGAGTGACACAACTTGTAATCAAAACCCTAGACCAAATCAAATTCAAAAGCCAAATCAAGATTCATCGAGAAGCGTCTCAAGCAAGCCTTCAACGAGCCTTTGAAGCAACGCCGATCTTCATCCGAGCAAGAGATCCACGACGATCCGCGACTCAAGAAGATTGATGCGAAGCTAATTTCGGCGGATCTAGTTACCTCCTCAAATCTTGTAATCTATGAGTGAATTGTACCTAATCGTCGATTAATAAAGGTGAAAATTATAAATCTTGCTTTTCTTTACATTCGTGCATTATGAAAAGTTACCGATTCTTGATTCTTTCCTTTTTCATGATGTGTGAGTGAAATCTCCGCTTGTAGCGGAATCGAGAGAATAGGTAGATGATGATGATTAAATTCTTGAACGATTTTTAAGTCTTATGAGTTTTGTAAACTTTAGGAAATTGAATCATCGAAGACCTAATTTGAGCAAGATCGCTTTCATGAATGTTTTCTCTCCAAATTAGAGATCAACGATCGGTAATTCAATTTACTAGAGACTAGAATTTGAATGATAATTAATGAAAGGACAAGGGATGATGAAAGAGAAACCCTAGTTTCTTCAATAGATCCCTAAACCTCGTTGATCGTTATCGATCTAGCAACAAATCCTCAATAGATAAGAATTCGTAATCATTAGTATTCATCATCACTATCAATTTGATCGATTCCTACAAGCTACTTTACAAATCTTGAGAATTCAATTGGCTTGGACATTTTCTTGATCTTTATCAATTCTTGATCCTAAATCTATTTCTTTATGTTTCTTGAAACTAAATTTCACAAATCTTAAATCATTTTCTTTTACCTTTTCTTTTTAACTCAACTAAAACAAATTCAAACAAATTCACACTTTCTCAGTGGACGATCCGTTCTCATTGACGAAACTACAATAGACACCGTCAATTGATTGCGGTATAAATTTCTTTGGTTGTGAAACATTTCCAAACACACACGAAGATGATCAATCAAATGGCGCCGTTGTCAGGGATCGTGTGCTAATTTGTTCTATTTTTTGTAATTTGAGTTGAAAATTTTATTATTCCATCAGAATTTTTAGATAAAAAAAAAATCGCATCAAGTGCTTAACGATTTGTTGTGAATTGTTACAAGGAGATCTGGAATCTTTGGAGTGAGGAAAAAATTTCAGAGCATTTCAGAGAGCTCAGTGAAGGTACAAGAGCATCTGCACCAACTTCTGTGCAGGGATCACATTAAGCTGTGGCGGAACCGCGGTATTTGTAGGCTTATTGCGGCGGTTCCGCGGCGATCTGAGGGTTTCACTGCACCAAAATTTCTAGGTGAATCTCTGTCTTTCTTATGTCCTCCCTGCTCTGTCCAATAACCAATTTCTGCAGGATTCTTTGCAAAAATTCGCAGCGCCGCTAAAAAAAGAAATTGTTGCGTGTTTGATCTTGGTTGTTTGCATATTTTAACACGGAAATTAAGGGGGAAAAGACCAAATTCAGATTAGGTGGGGAGTTCATTACCCTTCCTAAGCCCCAAAAATCACAAACTTGCATCCGCATCACCCTCATTAACTAAAAAATATCTAGACATGACTCTAAGGACCGTCGCGCTCATTTAGGACAGAAGGAGGTCGTGGGTAATCTATTGCTTATCCGTGTTTCTTTTGTGGTGTCTAAGGTAAGTGGTTACTTAATTAGGCCCACTACTTACGTAGTGGAGAACCTCCCACTTACCTGGCATTTACCTGGCCACAGAAGGGGTAAAGAGGCAGTAGAGGATCTATCTTGCGACTTGTCTTCTGGAGGTCTAGGAGCGGTCTAGAGCCTTGACCTAGGTGACCACTAGATTTAGGGTTGCTTGTGCATTTTTTGTGATTTTTCAAAAATCCGTCTTTTTCAAAACAAACACCAATCCAAACTTTCCCCTAATTATCACCAACGCTGCCACTTGTGCTAAAACATTTAGTGCATGCTCGGCTGGACACGGGATTCTAGTGCCCGTCTTGTCCGCGTTCCTCCTATCGACTCCGAAATCGGTAATTCTACATCTACTTTTTCTTCACCCACTACCACACCCACTTTGATGGACGGTTCTCTATCGAACTTCTTTAACACTACTCTGCCACCGTCCGCAGGTGCGTAGAATCCACTCCGCATCTCTCTCCAAGAGAGATGTTACCCTATCCGAGGTCCTCTTTCGACCTGTCTCACCATTCCACCAGCCAATGGGGACAATTTTGAAATAAAACCACAATACATCAATCTTTTACCAAAATATCACGGTCTTGAGTCTGAAGACGCATACGTCTTTATTACCAAATTTGAAAATGTATGCGCTATGATGGGTACTTCACAGCTTTCTGTGGATGCTATGAGATTACATCTTCTCCCATTCACTTTGTGCGATATAGCCGAGAAGTGGCTTTATAACACAGCCACACATTCTATTTCAAACTGGGGAGAATTCGTAACAGCTTTCCTAAAGAAATTCTACCCTAATCATAAGACAGCTCGAGTCCGTAGCGAAATAAATCAATTTACCCAGCTTCCAAATGAACCATTCTCGAAGTGTTTTGAACGCTTCAAGGATCTGTTAGTTCAATGTCCTCATCATCGAATCCTTAGATGGGATCTGTGCAGAATCATATATGAGAGCATTAATCCTACAACAAAACAAAACCTTGAATCCATGTGTCAAGGCACCTTCATGAATAAAGATGATGGTGAAGCCTGGAGATTTTTAGAGGATTTCGCTGAAAAAACTTTACAGTGGGAGAGTGTAAACCAGTCATCGTCTAGAGGTGGCATTCATCAACTTGATGTTTCCATAGGAGTTAGAGCTGAAATGGCAGCAATGCAAAAGAAACTCGAAGCTATGGAACAAAAATTTTTAGCAGCTTCCCTAAATCAGATGTCACTCTCCAAAACTGTCTGTGGATGCTGTTCTGATCCATCTCATCTTACGGAAGAATGCCATTTAAATTCTCCGTTTCAAGGTCAAGAGCATACCAATGCTGCTTTCTAACAAAGACCTAGAAACGATCCGTATTCTTCCAATTATAATCAGGGTTGGAGGAATCACCTTAACTTTGCTTGGAACCAATCACAAACTCAAAACACGGTTCCAAATCAAAACAATTTCCAAAGGGGTCCTCCACCACACTAGCAACCACTTCAAATAAGTCAGCACCCCTATCAATCACAAAACTTTCAAAATCCGGTCAATACATCTGCACCGTATAACAATTCTTTGCAAGTGACCGGTACTGATGACTCCTCTTCACTCGCAAAAACCATGAATTCAATTTTGAAAAATTTCATGCAAGTTTCGGCTGAGATGAAGTCTTCTGTCGATAAAATCCAGAAAAACTCTGACTCCCAAAGTGAGAGTATTAAATTGATGGAAGCGCAAATTGCACAATTAAAAGCCGAAATGAGTGCTAGAGAAAAAGGGAAACTTCCAGCTCAACCCCTACCAAATCCTGGCTATTCATATCATGTGAATGCTATTACCATGTTGAGATCTGGAAGAGTGCTAGACAACCATGTCGGTGAAGAGATTGATAATAATGAAGAATCAATCGATGATACCCCGGCTGAGACTTTTCCTTCCACTTCTACTTCTACTTTTGACCCCAGTTCGTCTACCCCACCATTTTCTTCCGAGCCTATTCTCCATTTTCCCCAAGGCTCGAACCCTCGGCACACTTCTTCTAGTCCACCAAAGACGATCCCTACTCCTATTCTTGGATCTTTCCCACCCACACGATCTTCTCTAATGTTGGACCCTGCTATTATTGCTAAAGCTCCTTATCCCAATCGGTTAAGGGAAAACAGACCAAGTCCGCAAATGGAGAAGATCACTGAAATCTTTAATCAGGTTAACATCAATATCCATCTCCTAGATGCTATACAACAAGTCCCGGCTTATGCGAAAATTCTCAAGGACTTGTGCACTAGGAAGAGGAAGACTCAAGTGCCAAAAAAGGTGTTTATGTCAAAGACTGTAGACACAGCTTTTCCCCAACAATTACCTAGGAAACGTAAGGACCCTGGCTATCCTACTATTTCTATTTCTATTGGGGGTAAACACATTAACCGTGCTTTACTTGACCTTGGCGCAAGTATTAACCTGCTTCCTTACTCGGTTTATGAGCAGTTAGGGATTGGAGAGTTGAAACCAGCTCACTGCACTTTCCAGATGGCCGACCGATCAATCACCCAACCTAGGGGTGAGCTGGAGGATGTGTTAATAAAAATTGGGGAATTTGTATTCCATGTGGACTTTATTGTTCTCGATACACAGCCTGTAGTGAACCCACGGAATCAAATTTCGGTGATTCTCGGTCGACCCTTTTTGGCCACTTCCAATGCTATAATCAACTGTCATAATGGCTCTATGACCCTATCCTTCGGGAAGATGTCAATTGAGCTGAATATTTACAAGTTGGGAAGTGTACCCTCCGAACCTTCTGCTCAGGTATGTTCTGTCGAATTAATGGATGTCAACAGCAACGAATTTGATCAGCCTCATGATACCGATCTAGACTCTTTTCATATGTTGTTGTTTGACCCAACTATGTATTATACATATACGGACTCTTCCATTGAGTTGTCCGGGTCAACATCTAACGCTGATGAGGAATTTTTTATAGAGTCTGACGATCACCCCATTTTTTCTGATGACATTATTCTTCGGGGTATCGATGAGAGCGTTGAGGAAATTTTCGCTGATGAACTTGTATTTTTAAAAGATACGGGTGTTGAGATGAATCAACTCCAAGAAAAAGAAATTGAACCTCCACCCCTTCTTCTGGACAATCACAAGAATGCGAGTAATCCATCATCACAATCTCTCTCCAAATTGAGACGCAAACCCTTTCTTTTACACCACTTATCTTTTCCCCACTTCTTCCTGGCTCTATACAACATGTTCTTCCACCAACTGGTGCATTACACTGATAAAATCTTTGAATGGTTGGTGTTGGCCTTCGGTCTTTGTAAAGCTTTGCATTGACCAGTAATTTTGACCCCCTCTTGTGATTTTAAAAGATGAACATTGTTTAACTCAAGTTTTGGGGGGGGGGGTTATAGTTTTGGCTCTTGAAAAATAAAAATTTTACTCAAAATGGTGAGCCAATGAATAAGTTTGGGGGAGGATTATCACTATCATATTTCATGCCCCCGCTAATAAATTTTCCTCCCAAGCTTACAGGTTTTTGAGATTTAGCAGAAGACAACAGTGAGGACACTGTTGAAAACAAGTTTGGAGGAGGTTTGTGCTTATTTACGCATCACTTTGCATCATACTTTGCATAAGCACAAAACATATAATTAAAAAAAAATTGTACATAAATAAGATAATAAAAGATTAGATAGTGAAAAATTACATCCAAAAGATTGGAAAAATTTAAGAAAACCAAGAAAATGAGAAGTTTTCTTAAACGAAACTAGTAATAAGTAGTTATGAGCCGTTGTCCCAAGGGTTAGTAAGATGAAAGAAGTCACTAATCTGAGAATAAAAATATGTCTGAAAAATAGTTCCTATTCTGGAAGCCAAATATTTGAATGTTGATACCCTACTATACGCATTTATACACGTCTTGAAACTCGGGATAGTAGAGGATACCTTGAAATGCTCTTGTCTAAAAGCCAAAATATGAAGAAAATTATAAATGAATAAAAGATAAAATGGTATAGAAAAATGAACACTGGTTTTGTTATCACCAAGGCAGCATAAAAAAAATATAGCGAGGGTGCTTTATCACCTAGTGCCTTAGACTAACTGGTTTGGGAGTCACTGTAAGCCTTAGGTGTTGCAAGACGAGGAAAATGCTACTTACGCCTAATCAGCGAGCACATGAGTAATCGGTCGGTTAGTACATCAAGAAGTATTAACGGTCGCATGAAAAATGTGTGAGCAAATCATTCTAAATATTCATCAATTAAAAAGTACCGAGGTCGATGGACAAGAGTATGTTAGTTTGAATTGAATTCTTCGAGTGTAGGGATGTCTTTTACACACAAGTAGGGGTATATGATCGATATTTGGAAGAAGGGTAGGAATGAAGAATAAAGACGATATTTTATTGAGGGATGATGTGATTTTTAACATTTTTCATGACTATTAAGATAGGGCTCATGACAACCGAAAAGCTAGTATAGTTGGAAACTCTAATTTTCAAAGTTTTTCTTTTACAATTCTTATCTTTATATGTAACTTTCACGGTCTTCCTTTTATTATTGGATTTTGTGGGTGCAATCCGCTAAAAACCCTCAGGAGACAACACTCCTCCTACTAGGGACACCTAGAGGTTTAAAGGCTTGCTACACGTGCTCAGTGCAATCGTGTTGCCAACGAAAGTGTGCTAGTTAGTTTTTCTTTTTCATATATTTTCTCCTTCACCTGAATAAAAGATGTTTGCTCGAGACGACCAAAATTAAGTTTGGGAGAATTTGATCAGTCAAAAATATTGCATTCTTAACACATCAATTTCCCTATTCTTTCTAATCATCTAAGGGTGTTTGGTTTAAATATAGCACATATTAACAATTCGTCTGTGAAATATCAAATAACATGTGTTATACATTATAACTGGCATTTTGAGGGAAATTGTGTGTTTATTACTACACGCATGATCTTTGTATATCAACACTTGTCTCGAGATTGTGTGCAGGTGTAACACCCGAGCCCAATGCTACTGGTTTCTGTTGTCGTATGTTGGCGTATGGTATTTATTTCGTTGATCCTACTTGACTGTTGTGACTTATTGTAATTTTACCCCGTCAATTCAATTCTGCATATTACAATTTAAGACATCTAAAATAAAATTAAAAATATTCATTATGGCCTACTTGACACCCCTAACCCTGTTGTAGCGTCCGTGCATCGTGTTCTCGTCCCGTTTAGTGAAACGGGCGAGTTTGGACGGCTACGCGCACGTACGTGTGTCCGTTTTGGGGGTATGCTTTTTGATTGTAAAACATTTCATTTTAAATTTTGGATCCCGCCTAAAATTTTCTTATTTCAATTTCAAATTTTTGGACCCGACCCGGGCGCAATTTGAAAATATTTTACTTTGCGCCAAATCCCAATTTCTAATTTATTTAAACCGTCCAATATTTTCTTAACCGTATATTTTTTACTATTTCTAAATCCTCTTAATATTTTCCTATTTCCCTTAAATCTTTCAAATTTTCATCCCTCAACCAATCAAACTTCTCGAATAACCCGTGGGCCCCACTCTCTCTTTCTCACCGTCTCTCTCTCTCTCTCCTCTCTCTCTCTCTCGCTTTTTCCTCTCTCTCTCTCTTTCTCTCCTCTCGCTAACTCACTCTCTCTCCCCGTATCTCTCTCTCTCTCCCCATATATATATCTCTCTCTCTCCCTCCCATATTTACCTCTCCCCTATATTTTTCTTTTCTCATAAACACGAACCCATCACCAGCGAACCCTACCGCCGCCTTGCCCCTAGCCGCCGCAGCCCAACGCCGACGCCATCACCACCGGACTCCTTGCCTCCTCGCCCTCATCGCCTCCACATCCATCTCTTCTCCCTCCTTCATCATTTCCCCGTGCACCCTGCAGCGGCAACCGCGGCCACCTGCAGCCGCAACTCGTCGTGGGATCGCCGTCGGCGATCTCCATACGTCCCTAGCTTCGCAAGCACCCTCCTCGGTGAGCTTCACATCCCCTCATCTTCTCCTTTCTTCTTCTTCCTTCTCCGATTCAGGTTTCTTGATCTGAAAATTTTTCGCCGTCATCGCAGGCCGACCGCCGGAGCTCCGTCGACGTGGTCGACCATCACCACCCCTCCACAGATCCTCGTGAGCACCCTCTCCTCTATCCTCCTTCCCTTCTCTCTTCTTGATTATTCTCTTCTCTTTCCATGCTTTTTAAGTATTGTTTATTCACTGTTCTGTACTTGGCTGGAATCCGGTGATGCCGACGACGTGTCCCGACGATCCAGCGGGGTACTCTGGTCTGTGTGGTTCCACTGTTCGTCGTTTGGGTTCATTCCGTGAACCGTGCGCCCGTCGCGAGTTTTCCCCGCCGACGTTTAACGTTCCGTTTTCCCAGTTCGCGACCCGTCGAGGCAAGTACACCTTGCTACATGCTAAACAATATTTACTTACACATTAATGACACCCTAAACCTGTAGTTTTAACTTTGGTACGATCATTTCTCTTTTTCGTGTTCAATATTGTTATATATCATTTTATCTTTCAAACTTGGAACCTATATATATATATATATATATATATATATATATATCATTGCATCCATGAAGTCTTAAACTTGTAACATGATTAAACGGCTATAATTGTCATACTGCATTCTTATAATGTTGAAATCATCTCTGTGACACAACTAATAACTGTACTGCCAATTGAGTGAATCTGCCTATTGCTTAATTCATTGCTTAGATCATGCTGTTGATAACCATGCTTGATTATGTAACTGAGTATGAGCACACCCATGATATTGTTTACATCTTGACATGACTTGCTACATACATATTGATTAACCCGACATGGTACCGTATACTGCTTGACTTGACCTGATGTACCATGGCCTGACCCGTTACCTGATCTTGTGTCTAATGCCAACAAACCTGACATGTAGTCCTCATGGACCGTTCCTGTTGTCTATCCAGACAAACCTGTTTACCTGATCCTGTGTTGGCATTAGTTTCTTGATTACGGGATACCTGACTTGACTTACACATATAACTTGGGGGTATGGGGAAATCAAAGGTGAAACCTGACTTGTAACTCAACAGTTCGCTACTTGTTCTGATCAGTTTGGAGGCTAGGCCAGCCTTGGAATGATGATGCTAACATCATTCATCTGTACACATTCCTGTTTGGTGCCTAGCGGCATGTCTCGGTTTCAGCCCGAGAATCTGGGGCCGTGGTCCCGGGTATGTACGTGATACTATTGAGTTACATCGATGATTCATCAATTTGGTTTCAAAAACTTTAGAACAGAAAACCTGATAGAACAGTTTAGTTTACCTACTGCACACTACCCTGCACTGCTCTGATTTATATTATTGTTACCCTTGCCTTATTCATGTTTATATTCGCATTGCATGTTACGCTGTTTATGATGTTATTACTTGATGACTTGACGCGCTGACGTCTGGGTTTTGCATGGCCCAAATTCTGTACCGCTGTCGCAGTCCGAGCAGGAGTACTTCAGCCGACAGGCTGAGCTGTGAGTGTCAGCAGTAGTTATCTTTTCTTTCCTGCATTTTATTCCTGATGTGAGCCCGCATTATGGGACATACATTCTAGTTATTTTGTATTGGATCTTTCGCTTCCGCATTTTATTATTCATGACTCATGTTATCTTGGATTATGGACATGTTTAGATAGTTTTATTTTGTTCTTGATATCTCTACAGCCGTAATGTGACTGTGGATGGATACTTCCTACCCACAAGTAGCATGGTTCGCTATGTCGCATGCCCACTTTAGTGTACTCTGGGAAGTGGGGCGTGACAGCAGGAAATTCTCCAGATAAAAGAGCCGGATACTGCTAAAAGTGCTGATAAAACGCATCAAGTCAAAGACTTGAGATCTGGCAGTAAACTAGAAAGAAATATAAAATTCCAGACATCATGAAAGTGCCATAAAACCAATATAAAACAGCACAGAAGAATTCATGCACTGAGTCAATCAAACGGCTGCGGATTCGCGGCCGAGTCAGGCCGATCCGCCGCGGATCCGCGGCCGATCCGACTCATCGGCGACTGAAATTTCTCCACGTGGCTTCTTCTCAACGGCAAAACTTCTTCAAGATGCTTCAGTTCCTCGAATTCTCCAGAAGCTTCCCTCCAACAGCAAGTCTTTTCTTATAAGCTAGCTAACTACCTTAATCTAGAAACTTCTCTTCAACTACCTAGCTTTCAAGGGAAGATAGACCTAGCTTCTAGGGGAAGCTAAAGGGAAAACTATAAAAGGGCACCTAGGGCTTCATTACAAGGTGGTTGATTAGTTGTTCAATACATCTACACACAAGTTGAGTGACACAACTTGTAATCAAAACCCTAGCCCAAATCAAATTCAAAAGCCAAATCAAGATTCATCGAGAAGCGTCTCAAGCAAGCCTTCAACAAGCCTTTGAAGCAACGCCGATCTTCATCCGAGCAAGAGATCCACGACGATCCGCGACTCAAGAAGATTGATGCGAAGCTAATTTCGGCGGATCTAGTTACCTCCTCAAATCTTGTAATTTTTGAGTGAATTGTACCTAATCGTCGATTAATAAAGGTGAAAATTATAAATCTTGCTTTTCTTTACATTCCTGCATTATGAAAAATTACCGATTCTTGATTCTTTCCTTTTTCATGATGTGTGAGTTAAATCTCCGCTTGTAGAGGAATCGAGAGAATAGGTAGATGATGATGATTAAATTCTTGAACGATTATTAAGTCTTATGAGTTTTGTAAACTTTAGGAAATTGAATAATCGAAGACGAAATTTGAGCGAGATTGCTTTCTTGAATGTTTTCGCTCCAAATTAGAGATCAACTATCGGCGATTCAATTTACCAGAGGATAGAATTTGAATGATAATCAATGAAAAGACAAGGGATGATGAAGGAGAAACCCTAATTTCTTCAATAGATCCCTAAACCTCGTTGATCGTCATCGATCTAGCAACAAATCCTCAATAGATAAGAATTCGTAATCATTAGTATTCATCATCATTATCAATTTGATCAATTCCTACAAGTTACTTTACAAATCTTGAGAATTCAATTGGTTTGGACATTTTCTTAATCTTTATCAATTCTTGATCCTAAATCTATTTCTTTATGTTTCTTGAAACTAAATTTCACAAATCTTAAATCATTTTCTTTTACCTTTTCTTTTCAACTCAACAAAAACAAATTCACACTTTCTCAGTGGACGATCCGTTCTCAATGACGAAACTACAATAGACACCGTCAATTGATTACGTGTCACGTCCCGAAAGTACGGAACATGACCGGCACTTAAACTACGAAACGTCTCGAGGCGTACGTAATCTAAGTAAACCGAAAACCCAGAAATCCAAACTAAGAAAAGTAGTAGAGTGAAGGAAAACCAATTTAAATCAAGTAGTTTTAATAGCATAGCCGAATTATGCGTTTAAAAAAAACATCAAATATTTCCTGAAAATTTCGGTAGAGTCTCCTTTGTAAATACTGGCCCCCAAACGGGATACAACATGAATAGTATACGAAATCAATAAAAGGACATCCCCAAGCGGGAGCTAGCTCTTCGTTAATCGACGGTCACAACCACACAAGCAATATAATATACAACGCCAACGGCGAGGATCAAAAACTCAAAACCACAAGAAAACCACAGAAATAAAACGCGCGACTCTAAGGTCGAAAGAATAGCATCTCTGGTCTCTATCTCAAAAAATACATTTTTGGTTGATGGAACTTCTAGATACAACAGAGTAATAATATACAAGTTATATAATGGGGGGTACGATACAAGTATACCCACCTACTAGCAAATCACCCGAAGGAAACTATGCCCGCAAGCCGTAATGAAACCTGTACGGCAAACCTGCAAGAAACTGGGGCACAACGGGGGTGAGTTGCCAACTCGTGAATAGAAAAACATCTACGGAAAGAAATCGCATAAATAACGCAACCTAGGTCAAAGATCATAATATATCCTCAATTATATATAACATGCAACCAATAACAAGGCTAGGGTAAATATCTAACCCGAGTGTAATCTCATGTGCCCGTGTCAGTGCCTCAGGTAGCAATATATCATATGAATGAAGTATGAATGCATGGAAACAGAATACATGTAAATGAAGAACTGTTTTCATAATTTAGTGAGAATTCCTTTGTATTTTTAAAATGAGGTATCACAATGAAATCAGCATAAAACAGTGCCTAGCATCGGCACAAAACGTAATCCCAATATCTCGATATCTCTGTATCACAGTCTCTGTACCTCAATATCTCGAAATCTCAATGTCTCAATCACAATATCTAGGGCGCCGTCAGTCCAGACCGGCCCCTACCATCCATCTCAAGACCACGACGGTATCCTCCGGATATCCGACGCGTCGGGTAAAATCACCGGTAGGCAGTGCTCCCCTGCCAGGCTCACATCGTCATCATCACACGCTTCTTGCCCCGGGGTACCTTACCGGGTCCACCATGTACCCGAAACGGTTCATCCGTCTCCTCGAATCGGGTCTCGAAATCCATCAGCAAACTCATGGTGGACGACTCATACATCATGGGAAAAACAGCACTTTTTTTTATTTAAAAAGAGAGAAATCAGTTTATATAAGTTTTGCGGTTTTCCCCCCAAATCCAGAAAATTTCATGGAAATCCGAATCCAAATCATCAATAGCATGTAAAACCATGAATATAGGCATAACAATGAATAACAGTATGCATGAAGTGACAAGTAATAACTACAATGTTAAGCTGGCATATAAGGCAGGTACACCAATATCATGCCAAATTACTAACTAACAAGCTAAGTCAAGCAATAATACTTTCTAAGGTGTACGTGACATGGCAATTACCGATGAAGATGTGTGTGAGCCGGCAAGTAAGTGTACGTGGTACATACGCATCATCGGTAATGGTGCTGGTGTCCTAACAATATGATATCAACATTGCAATAAGAAATTATAACATAAGTATGCGATGCGAAGCGAACCACAATAATAAGCGGGAGCTGAATACTAGACGCAACTGTAACTAACCTGCATTAATCTAATATAAGTCCTACAAATGGTGCCTTTTGAAATAACACGAATCATGGGGTTTTGAAAATAGGGGCTATGGTGTTTTTATGAAAAGATACGTCTTTTAAAATATCCGTAGGATCCCTTGGGCTGTCTTTTAAAATACCCACGATTCGTTAGTTTTTGAAATAGGTAAGAATCGAATCTAATCTAACAACTAAACTAAACTAAAAGGGCTAAGCTAACAAGCTGAACTACAGGTAAGGAAACCGCCTAACATCTGAGTCGATCCATATACATACCTGTATATATTAGTCGGTGATCCCGCCTCAATAATATCATATCCGATACCATATCTACAATCAGACATCCCAAGTCAAGAGTACGGATCAATCATCAAGATATAGCTCGTACGTAAATCCGTCGTACGGCATCCCCAAATCTGGGTACGGGTCAATATCATATTCCTCACACCATTCCTCTGGTATCCTCTTTATTCAAGATCGTAGTCTAGGGTGCTGACCTATGTCTAGTACAATACTAATATACTCAAGATACTCATGATCTGACTACTGATCGACAATCTCGTACAAACCGATATCATTAGCACATATCATCATCAAGGGGTATACATCACCCAATACGGCCTAGTATCAATATCCTAGCATATCATATCTTATATCACGATCACATGTCGACCATTTTATTAATAACACTATTCACCCGTATCGTCGTCCCAAGATCCGCTATAACACCAGGACGTACCTCAAGTACAAATCCTGCCATATCACCGATATCACAACCACAAAACAAATCTCATCGACTCAGCTCAATCCCAAGTATCATACTCAAATCCGTATGTGAACACATAGTCCCATACCCATGTGAACACATAACTATAAAGAATCCCATGAACACATATAAATAGGAATGTATGCAAGTATGTATGTGTGTATGTGTAGTGCAACACTACCCTAGGGTTCGCAACACTAAAATAATCCAACACACCAATATCCATCCTAAACATCGTTATTAATCCCAAATAACATATATAAATTGTTGGTGTGTATACGCATCCGTATACACCACCACGGACTGCGGGGGTGCTATACGCCATCCACCCGACTTCTCCCCGTAGATACAAATCTACTCACCTGGTCCTCGCTCGCCGGTGCCGACGTCGCCACGCGCTTGCTTGTCGTCTCGAAGTCCACATGGGGTACCTACATATCATAACGCACCGTATCGCATTAAAATCCGACTCATGACCAAAACGACTCACGAATCCCACATAGGTCAAAACCTATGGTTTGCTTTCACAAATCAACCCAAAAACTCTCGACGTCGGCGTGCAAACGCCGATTAATCGAGAAAAACACCAAACGTACCAATCATGGTTTCAAAACTCACTAACTGTATAAGAAATAGGGATTAATTCATCAAATCCATAAAATTAAACCAATCGTTTTATTTTCCAAAATCTAGTTATCACAAATTCCCATTTCGGTTCAAAACTTGATGTTTTAACCAATCTACAAATTTTAACGATTCAAATGGCCAAAATGCTCATTAAATAACATAATTAGGCCATACAAATCACTTTCATAAATTAAACTCATCAATTTGCATATATTCCAAATTCCTAGTTTGCAAAAATACCGATTTTAACTCTTTTTAAAGTAAAATTCACAATTTTACAATTAAGCTTGGTTTTGCATATACTAAATTATTAAACCACAATTTATAATGTTAATAATGCCATGAAACCCTAATTAGAATTTTATCTCACCAAAATATATATATTTTTAAAACCTAGTTTCCAATTTATATAATTATCACAATTTAAATTAACAAAAATGCAAACTAGCAACTAGATTTGATTTGGCATGCCCACTACATGTTAACTATATCACACAACCACAATCTCATCACTAAAAACCTAACTTGACTTTTGAAACCCTTCTCTTGAATTCACAAGTTTTAAATTTAGAACCTAATTAAGCATCTAATTTAGTCGAATTGAAGTATTAAAGCAACAATTTAACTATAGGGCAAAAATTTATACCTCACAATTTCAAGAGATCTATCATGAATCTAGAACCAAAATCTTGGCCTCCAAAATGAAAACTTTTCACCAAAATCCATGCTTGAGAGGCTAAGGAAAAATGGGTAGGAGTTAGATTTTGATTTTGTGGGATTTTTGGTGGATTTTTGATGCATTTTGTGAGGATTTTTGATGAGGAATTGAGAGGGGAAATTGGGGGCTGTTGTAGAGGGAGGGCTCGGCCAGAAAATGGGGAGGATAGGAGAGAGAGGGAGGTGGGGAAAATAGAGTCAAGTCCACACAAAAGTCAAAGCCCACTCACTTATCTATTTCTTTCTTCTTTTCCTTTGTTTTCTTTTCTTTTCTTGGTGATTGGAGAGAGAGAGGGGGGAGGGCTGTCATGGTGGGGCCGGCCACATGGGGAGGGGAAGAGAGGGTGAGGTGTGGGTTTGTGGGTTGGGGAAAAAGATAAATGTATTACCCCAATTCCCATTAACACTAATTTCACCGGAAAAAACCTTTTTCTTCGATATTTTTCTAAACCGTTTTGGCAAACCATCATTTCAAAAACCACATGATAAAATTTTATTTAATGTGTTATGATGCACAAAAATTGTTTCAACTCATTCTAGTTTGTAATTTTCCCTAATTAAATGTATTACTGACGGCTTAAAATAATATTAAAATAATTAATTTCGGAAAATTTTTCAGAAAATTTGAAATTTCACCAGTGGCTCAATAAACACCAAATACTAGCAATTTCATAGCTAGAATATGTATATTTAATTTTATAATAAAGATATTTGTATTTTGACTTTTTACAGAAAACCCCCTTATTTTACCGTTTTTTTCGAAATTTCACCGAAACGATTTTCAAAACGTTACAATCTTCCCCCCTTAAAGAAATTCGGTCCCCGAATTTAAATTAAAATTTCCCCCAAATACTAAAATATTTCAGCCAAAACCATCAAATCGCCGAGGCTCCGAAATCATAAATACATAAAACAAATCGTAGCGCAACGCATGCGCATGAAAAAAAATGAGCCTATAACTCAAAATCAAACTCCATCCAGCATCCCGCAATTATCGGAGTCATGGAGAAGACATCAATGTCAAGATCTAATATGAAAACCAACATGATATGCATCGTTAAAACATCTGGAAGCAATGCATGCCAAATCTTCTTCAAATCGCTGTGCGATGCTCGCAGCACTGCACAGTGGCGGACGTCTATTGTAAGAAAATAACTACATATATATATATATCCTTTGTTTAATATGTACGTTCCGCCATTTTGGAAACAATTTAGAAGGGTCTCCTTGTTTTGAACATTTCGTGTCATATCAGACACGTAGGTAAATACTGAGGCTATAGCTCGCTTTTTGGAAATCCCTTCAATAACTATCAATGCATGCAAAATATATTCAGGTACTGTCCTCTGACTAGTCCTGCTCAGTACGAAAATATATAGCAATATCATAAAAACGTACTGCTCTATAAGAAAAATCAATCCCAAAATACGCGTATGCATACTACGTGTGTCTGGTGCGCACGGAAATCAAAATCCAAATATGTGCCATACATATGCACAGAAACAACATCCAAGTGCATCGGGTGTGCACGAAACATCTGTCGTAGGCAACATGTGTGCCTGACAGCAAAATCAGGTGCATCTGACATGCACGAACAATCTCGATTTAGTGCATCCGGTGTGCACCAAAATCACACTTCAAAACATGCGCCCAACATGCGCGAAAATCCAAATCAAGTGCATCCATCGTGCACGAAATCATGAAATCCAATATCAAGTGCCGAACATGCGCAAAATCAAATCAGGTGCACAAGGTGCACAAAACAAATATCGAACACCACCATCGAAATCAAAGTCCAGGGCACCTAAATGCACAACATACGTAACACTGCACTGTAAGCATATATGAACTATACCGCGTGCAAAAACCAAATCGTGTGCGTATATACGCACAAAATCAATTCAAATTCCTAAAACCGTAAAATCACAAACATGTGAAACCAAGCACGAAAACGATATCAAGTGCAACACTGTGCAAAGATCGTAAATCCTCAATCATCAAAATCAAATCATGCGAATAAATCACCCAAAACATCGAAATCAATAATGGCGGAATAGTCTCCGCTCAAGCACTTTCTCTAAGAACCTCTGGCCAATTGTCGTGATCACTCATAGCATGTCTCGTCGACGATCCTGAACTCTGGCCTGCCGGTGTGCGTAACATGACCACTCCTGGGTCCAAGTCTTCTCGTAATTCATTCAAGAAAGGTCCTGTCAAAATCTCTCCCAAATCTCGTCTCTGCCGAACTGTCCGGAAGTCAGCGTCCCTTACCTATATCTGCATCTTGCTCTGGAACGACTGCATACTCATCCCGACTCCTTCTGGAAGGTAAATCCAAGTACCATGCCTCGGCATGCGCATCGCATCTCTGATGTCGGCGGAGTGGAACGTCATCTCATCTAGATCTGGTACGAACCTCTTACTTCACTTTCCTCTAATGTCGTCTTCTTTGGACTCGTCTCGTCGCGGCTGCATGGACTGAGCTCCAACTGCTATCCTCGTATCTGGAGTCTCCCAAGAAATGCATCTCACCACCTAGCATCCGAATTAAGTTGAGCCATCCGATCGAGTCGTCAAAACCTCATAATCCTCCAAGAGCTCAACATCTTGGGCACGGTTTAATAGTATCGAGTAAATACCACAGCATCGGTGGTCCAGCCGTAGAAGGGCAAACCCAAGCCTCACTAATGGCGCCGTAGAACTGCCGCAAACCCGAAGGTTCAAAGGCTTTCACACGGTCATTAAGTCGAGTTAGGGTTTCATTCTTCTAGAGGGACCATAGAATTGCCTGCATGTCTTTCCGACTACTTTAAACTTGGAATAATAGGTTTCTGACATTCGATCGTCTCTGTCGACTCCCAACGTCTCCGCGTGAAGTCGTCTCTAGCTCAAATCAATCTATCTGATGACCTCGCATCGGGGTAGGCGAACGATCCACATGTCCTAGTCATTCATCCTCGATGACTAGCGACTTTCTATCATCTCTTAGTACAACTCATTTTGCACTAACGCCAGCATCTGGGGCAATATCTCGTCGTTCGCAGCAATAACTGGCTCGCTCGTCTGCACGCTGAACAGTGCCTTGACCATCATGAATAAGCAACACACCAACGGTCATCAAAATCTAGCTGGCCTCTGTCAGTGGCCCAATTCTCTGATACTGATCGGCACGTCCGAGAAATCTCATAAAGGCGATCCGCCAAACGCTCGTGGCGCGGAAACACAGTAAAAAGACACATCTCCGCAATCGTGTGTCGCCGGAATTTCGCCCTGGTCAGTCCTCGTTCGTGACGAGCTCGTGCTGACCGCAACTCTAGCCGTAGCTCTCCTTGCCCGTAATCGTGGCAGCAAAACCATAACTGGTACTGATGAGGCTAGATTGGAATGAATATAATACTGAGCAAAGAAATGTACATCCTAAGGCTTCTTAAGTGGAGTGGCGTATCGTAAATATACCGCGGAACATACCCACGGTACGTCACTCTACTTTAGTCACCTATTCCATCAACCAAGGGTCATCCTACGCTCCGAAGGTAAAACCTAACGCTTTGATACCAACTTTGTCATGTCCCGAAAGTACGGAACATGACCGGCACTTAAACTACGAAACGTCTCGAGGCGTACGTAATCTAAGTAAACCGAAAACCCATAAATCCAAACCAAGAAAAGTAGTAGAGTGAAGGAAAACCAATTTAAATCAAGTAGTTTTAATAGCATAGCCGAATTATGCGTTTAAAAAAAACATCAAATATTTCCTGAAAATTTCGGCAGTCTCCTTTGTAAATACTGGCCCCCAAACGGGATACAACATGAATAGTATACGAAATCAATAAAAGGGCATCCCCAAGCGGGAGCTAGCTCTTCGTCAATCGACGGTCACAACCACACAAGTAATATAATATACAACGCCAACGGCGAGGATCAAAAACTCAAAACCACAAGAAAACCATAGAAATAAAACGCGCGACTCTAAGGTCGAAAGAATAGCATCTCTGGTCTCTATCTCAAAAAATACATTTTTGGTTGATGGAACTTCTAGATACAACAGAGTAATAATATACAAGTTATATAATGGGGGTACGATACAAGTATACCCACCTACTAGCAAATCACCCGAAGAAAACTATGCCCGCAAGCCGTAATGAAACCTGTACGGCAAACCTGCAAGAAACTGCGGCACAACGGGGGTGAGTTGCCAGCTCGTGAATAGAAAAACATCTACGGAAAGAAATCGCATAAATAACGCAACCTAGGTCAAAGATCATAATATATCCTCAATTATATATAACATGCAACCTATAACAAGGCTAGGATAAATTTCTAACCCGAGTGTAATCTCATGTGCCCGTGTCAGTGCCTAAGGTAGCAATATATCATATGAATGAGGTATGAATGCATGGAAACAGAATACATGTAAATGAAGAACTGTTTTCATAATTTAGTGAGATTTCCTTTGTATTTTTAAAATGAGGTATCATAATGAAATCAGCATAAAACAGTGCCTAGCATCGGCACAAAACGTAATCCCAATATCTCGATATCTCTGTATCACAGTCACTGTACCTCAATATCTCCAAATCTCAATGTCTCAATCACAATATCTAGGGCGCCGTCAGTCCAGACCGGCCCCTACCATCCATCTCAAGACCACGACGGTATCCTCCGGATATCCGACGCGTCGGGTAAAATCACCGGTAGGCAGTGCACCCTTGCCAGGCTCACATCGTCATCATCACTCGCTTCTTGCCCCGGGGTACCTTACCGGGTCCACCATGTACCCGAAACGGTTCATCTGTTTCCTCGAATCGGGTCTCGAAATCCATCAGCAAACTCATGGTGGACGACTCATACATCATGGGAAAAACCACACTTTTTTTTATTTAAAAAGAGAGAAATCAGTTTATATAAGTTTTGCGGTTTTCCCCCCAAATCCAGAAAATTTCATGGAAATCCGAATCCAAATCATCAATAGCATGTAAAACCATGAATATAGGCATAACAATGAATAACAGTATGCATGAAGTGACAAGTAATAACTACAATGTTAAGCTGGCATATAAGGCAGGTACACTAATATCATGTCAAATTACTAACTAACAAGCTAAGTCAAGCAATAATATTTTCTAAGGTGTACGCGACATGGCAATTACCGATGAAGATGTGTGTGAGCCGGCAAGTAAGTGTACGTGGTACATACGCATCATCGGTAATGGTGCTGGTGTCCTAACAATATGATATCAACATTGCAATAAGAAATTATAACATAAGTATGCGATGCGAAGCGAACCACAATAATAAGCGGGAGCTGAATACTAGACGCAACTGTAACTAACCTGCATTAATCTAATATAAGTCCTACAAATGGTGCCTTTTGAAATAACACGAATCATGGGGTTTTGAAAATAGGGGCTACGGTGTTTTTATGAAAAGATACGTCTTTTGAAATATCCGTAAGATCCCTTGGGCTGTCTTTTAAAATACCCACGATTCGTTAGTTTTTGAAATAGGTAAGAATCGAATCTAATCTAACAACTAAACTAAACTAAAAGGGCTAAGCTAACAAGCTGGACTACAGGTAAGGAAACCGCCTAATATCTGAGTCGATCCATATACATACCTGTATATATATTAGTCGGTGATCTCGCCTCAATAATATCATATCCGATACTATATCTACAATCAGACATCCCAAGTCAAGAGTACGGATCAATCATCAAGATATAGCTCGTACGTAAATCCGTCGTACGGCATCCCCAAATCTGGGTACGGGTCAATATCATATTCCTCACACCATTCCTCTGGTATCCTCTTTATTCAAGATCGTAGTCTAGGGTGCTGACCTATGTCTAGTACAATACTAATATCCTCAAGATACTCATGATCTGACTACTGATCGACAATCTTGTAAGTCTACGCTAGCGCCCCGGCAGTCTACAGACGCCAAATGCGGAACAAAAACTTTTAAACTGGCGCTATCGTATACTTTAACCCGGATCTGCCATTATTGCTAAACTAACAAACTGTAAAGAGTGTAGAATGGTTATACCGAACGATCCGAGTCCTTCGTTCTTCAACCATCATCCCACGCTCCGTTACGGCTGCTCCGATCTCGTCGATCTCCGATGTCCTTCATCGAGGTGGCACCACATGATCGGTTCTTTAAACGGGCTCCCGCCTCTGACTCGAGGCAACTCGATCGTCAAGTTTGCTAAAAGAGACGACCAAGATTGATGTAGAGAATGAGTAGATGACTTTGTCTCACTTCGTCCAAATCCGTGGACGATCGGTTAATGAAGTTGCCGTGGAAATTGGGTGATGGAATGAAATGAACTGTGAATTCCATACACCCCAAAACTATCATATCTTTTCTAACCGAAATGAAACCTCAAGTGAGAGTGAGTAGAGAGAGGGAGAGGGGCCGGCCTCTTTATATGATGGAGGGAGGTGACCGTAGGAGGAGGGAGGTGACCACAAGCATAAGATATTATGAACAAAATATCTTAAGGAAAACAAAAAGCCTTAATTACAAAGCATGAGTCATTATGCATTAATTGAACCTTTAAAGCAACCAATGAAAATCCAACACCAATTAATCCTAGTCACCTCATCTAGAAACCTCTAGAAGAATCCACACTCATCTCAAGAAAAGATAAATCCGTCTTTAACCGAATGTTAAAAGACGGCTGATAGAAAACTGAAAACTGGCAACTTCCAACAGTGATCCTGAAACGAATTTCAGGACAACCCCGAAACTGTATAAATATACCCGCATTTGTATTACGACCGAATACAAATGCAACTGAGACAAAGATATTATACCTACTCAATATAATACTCGGATCCGGCTTAAACCAAAGCCGACCAGTATCATCTGTCCGAAAATCGACACGTGCGTAAACGCACGTGCATTTTCCGAACCCTGCCATAAAACCATACGGCCTCTACAACGTTTCGCCCGAACTTGGGAAACTGTCTGTGGGGGACTCTAATGACTCGTCAGCACCCTGGCAGTGGGTTTAACCACAAACCGTCAGCGGCACTAGCTATGCGTAACGGCTGCCCATGGACTGACCTCAAGGGTGGCCGAGGAGCGAACTCAAGGGAGACCGATGAGCGAACTCCTCCGAAAACCCTACTGAGCCTAACAGTGACAATGTATATACAGTCCGGTCCGTTCGTCAATGAGTATCGCATATCCGCCTAGAGGGCTAGTAACGTCAGACCCCCTTTAGCAGTATAAGTCGTGTCGGAGTGTAGCCCAGAACGCCCTGAGATACTACTGGAATACCTACCAGTAAATCTCCTGCCTCGGCCGAGGGCTTTGCGTAATGGCTCTCCTAGACACAGCACGATCTCGCCCCCAATACCGGGAGAGACGAATCCCCTGCCGATCCGCTCACGTGCCTCCATATGGCTCGGGACTGTACCCAAAAGCTACCTGTTTGCACGACTCCTTTGAGCCGTGGTAGGGTAGAAATCAAAGCACAGTGGGAACTCACACGAGACAAATGACGACCTCAGGTCGATGAACTAACCTGTACACATGTCACCAGGGAACTGCTATCTGACGATAGATATAATACTAACTAGCAGATTCCCGGCGAGTCCTGTCCGGTGTACTCATAACCCAATGAGCACCTGTATACATCTTAGGTGATCCAACTGACACCAGTGGCTTGTGAGACCGGCCACCGCCCCTCGTCGGGGTCTCGACTGTACACACTAGTCTACTCCGGAGTATCGATGCCCTGTCTCGAAACTCCCACGACTAGGGACCACAATTAAGGATATGCATATAAACTACCCAACTCTCATGTATATGATCGCCCTCATACTGTTGGTAGTAAAGCAAGATCCTAAGGGCTCTATCAAAGTGTAACATGCAATCAGTCACCTGAACATGTACACGACTGATAAAGTCAAACCAGATAGCATACTATCATCTCGAGTAAGACTGTCCTACCGGGATAGGTCCTCCGCAATCATTGCAATCACGTACCTGCGATCCAATAATTGACTATGAGGGCACTATCTCCAACAATCTCCCACTTGCACTCAAGGCTAATTATTGCGATGTTGACTACTCACAGCCCGTGTGAAACCGAATATCCAACTCCTCTACTAATCAGTTTCACAAAGCCCGTTTGTAAAACTATTGTGTTCGAGAAATAGCCTTAGTGAGTGGATCCGCCTAGAAGTATCTTTCTATATCTCTCTTAATCTCAAGTTCGCGGAGAAAACCATTTCCCGAATTGAGTAATACCTGTCTTAGAACATGTCTGGATATCTGATGGGACCTTAGTTCATAAATGAACTCCATATCCAAACTTCTTAGACTGAATCGATCACTGAACCTAATCAGTATCGGGCACCTTGCCACCCACAGTATCCTTTTGGACCACCTGTCCACAATACCGTCCCTCTTCGTCAGAGGGAAAAACTAAAACTCTGACAGTCACTCTGTCATCCACGTCACCTTTGAAGCTGGGAATGATAACCGTCTCCCGAAAGAGGCTGCCGTCATCAAATCCGTAGAACATGTACTTATGTTCTAAAACTGCTTCCTTATGTTTCTCCAGGATTGGATTAATACAAACTTATTGCATCTAGTGCAAAACCAACATCTGGTGTGGTACTTGACATTTCATGATTGACTCAATTGCCTAAGCAAGTGATCTGCCAATCATGCACATCCCTCTCCCCTTTAGTCTATACGACACTTTTAGAGAGGGTGACTCCATCACCTGCAGGTACACCACCATGCTAGGAGTCATCTATTCTAAAAACCATTAGAATACTGTCGAAGTACCCACATTGGGAAACTACCCAAATCCAGATCTAAAACCATAGATCTAGAAACCAGAATGTCAAATATTATATCCATATCCTGTCTGGAGAAACAACTGTGTGACGACCACAGTCCAACCGATCGTAGTATAGGAATTTTACCTCCTACTCTGTGTATGTCATCCAGATACCATGACATCACACCCTACTACCTTCTTAACTGATCCATCCCCTATTCTGATTGAAGTCAAACCCATGACTGTCACATCAAAATTAGATGATCTATCTCCGCTATAACTGCTCAAGTCTATAAATAGACATAAGCTACTTGCCCACCATGCTTCCGTTGCTCCCACTGACTACGACAACCCTCCTACCGGGTCTCATATCCTGGAACAACAGTAGTGTCAAGTCTGGGTAGATAAGAACCTCCCTGTCACCGTCCTTGAGGCTACCGAAGTACCTCTCGGGTGTCTGAGGTTACCTACCATACCTGCGGAGTGGCTATTGGAATGTCAAACCTGATTGAATGTATAGGTCCTATTAAATTTTTCCGTAATCGTTCGCGGTTCTGGAATCACTTCCAGTTCTACCATACTCCCACTACTGTTTTCTGAAAAAGATCCATTTTTACTAAAACTGTGGCGAGTCAAGAACAATATCACTATTGATCTTCTAAATGGTAGAATATCAACCCTCGTCACAGCCAGGGTCAACCCACAAACAGCCATTACAGAAACGTGCCCTGAGTTATCCAGTGTCTGGTTTTAATCATAAGCTGGACAACTCCCCGTACCTTAATTTCTTTTAAGGTACGAACTATTCTATATCCAATACAGAAACTTTGGCACTTATTTAATTGGAACCATATTCAAATCCATGCATCTGTCTCCAGTGCATATCAACTTGATGGAAAGAGGCTAATCAGCATTACTCAACTTAGGAATCCATCCAATTATGAGTAACCTGTAAGAGAAATACGTTTCTCAAAACCATCACTATCATCTGAATACCATTCACAAGAATCTACATCTTCGATCTCTTTGAAGAATCCCGACACTTGTGATACCTGGTTCTCTACTTTATTCTTATACCCATAACTTCTCAAAACTTAGACCTTGTATTTCTACGAAACACTTGTCTAAATACTAGAGAAGTTATAAGTAAACAGAACATAGTACGAGGACCTACCCCTCTGTCCTGATGGACACTTGGACAACATACAATACTCTGTATAAGTCCGCTGAGTTAAACAACTCAAAACCTGTGCGTCGTAGGTAGAAAACTGTACCCTGGCGATTTCCTCAAATATCACCAATTACAACGAATTCCGATATAATGAGGATGATCACCTAATCCCAATATCTTACTCCCACTCATCATCTGTAAAACCATACAGATATGAGAATGAAACCTGGAATACATACCCTTGGAGTAAGTGTCTAATCGGGAAAACAGTTTTTCTTTAACAATGCACTGAAACATGAAAATGTTTCGTAGGGGTATCCTGGTATTCATAGCAATGCCTCTTCCATAATCCAATTCATGACTTCAACCGTATATTTTATTGCCATCTCTCCAAATCCCCTTTATTTGTCTTTAGTCGTTACCTTCTGTACACCATTGTTAGGCTAAATGGTTTTCTTCCTTCCCTACCGTTCGGCACCAGCCTATGGTTTGGAAGAAGACTATCCAGTAAGCATAATAGGTGTACCCTCCTAAACCAAGGAGTACTCGCAACTGAGAGAAGGTGACGATAAAAGACAACTGAATAATACCTTATTCTTCTTAAAGGTGAAATAAGAGCGGCGATGAAGTACGCGGTTTTGGTCGTGAATGATATTAGTCGCAATTTACTTTGCCCTCTTTCTAATCCCTTTATTTTGTCTTTACATATTACCTTCTGCACACCCTATTTAGGCTAATTGGTTTTCTTCATTCCCTACCTTTCGGCACCAGCCTATGGTTTGGAATAAGACTATCCAATAGGCGTAATAGGTGTACTATCCTAAACCAAGGAGCTCTCGCAACCTGAGAGAAGGTGATAATAAAAGACAACTGAATAAACCAATTCTATTTCTCCTGAACCTTGATCCATCCTCGAAGAAGTCCCTTCGAGTTCGTATATAACCATACGATGGCTCTATCCAATGGAAGTGGATATCCGTAGTAATACGGGTGTTCTGAGAAATTCAAAGGGTAAAAGAAGGAGTAGCAATGACTTATGCAACTCAGACAATCCAAAAGCCAGTATTTTAAGAAGGTTCGGTCAACCTGGTCACTGAGTCATAGTCTAGGGTCGGTCAAAGGTCGCTGCCAAAGAGAGAGAGAGAAAAGAACACTCTGCGTGCACTCTATCCTAGATCAGAATGGTCATCATTTTATCTAATCCGGAAACCTCCCACTGTCCTGTCAAATTCTCCTCCAAACCTAAAGAAGAATCAATCGGGATCACCCGAAGAGTAAACCAACTCATCAGTGGGAATCAGGATCCAACTCTCATCGCATGATAACGTGATGGAATGCATCCACGTTACTCATACTCCAGAAGGTATGCGCATACTCGGCAAGTTTCAGTTTCTTTAGAAACTCCTGATATAGTTTTTGCCCCATGCTCTTATAACCTTGGCTTTGGTCAAAATGTCATAAGTCACATGCCAAGTTCTACCCATCACTATCTTGTCAATTTGAACCCACCCGCACATGCCCCTGACTTTGGCCAATCGGCAGAACGACTGTCCCAAACTAACTCATCTATCTATGCAACAATTGAATACCCAGCAGCTACCAAACACTATGCCTTAACTTTGGCTAAAATGCATAGCTTGAATACTACTAAATACCCAAAAGAAGTGACGGAGGGCTACGGCTGGTTTTTGGCGAAAAACCTTTAGCGTAGTGAACTTGATATCGCTGAAGGAACCTGATAGCTTTTTAAAATATAGTGGCGAAAACCTTTTGCTAAAGAGGTCACTCCCGGTAAAGGGATCTCGGCTCTTTCCTCGTGGAATGAGGTGCAGGATATTCCACTGAATACCGCTATGCAAAGCAACATGTAATCGACTATAGTAAAGTTATTATCCTGACGCAAACTTCTGTTCAAGGGGTCAGTCCCGGTGAAGGGATATCAGCCCTTGCCCCGTCGAATGAGGTGCAGGATATTCCACTGAATACCGCTATGCATAACAAAAGGAAACGTCTTTGTAACAACACTTTTTAAATTGTTCCAACAACTGTATACAGGTTTGTTTTAACTTTGCATTGATCAGAATCAACGCAGTCCCATCATTCAATCACACCAGAAAAGAACGAAAATAAAATGTACGTATATGCCATCCGCATTCGTCACTGGGTCCCGTCATAACCCGTTAGGTTACTTAACTAACGACAGAGCGGGGACTGGACTAGCGCGGGTGTAAAACATATACAACATCTAATAGTATATAAACCAATATACATAATCGCTCCAGGCGTGATAATATGCAGCATTACAGAAAAGTAATAAGCATCACAGAACAATACAGATATCTGGGATCCCCGAGTTTCACAGAGCCGCTGCTGAAACTCGACGTTCCCCTGTCGTGTGGATAGCCTGTGCAATGAAACCTAGACCCCTACGGGTGCGGCAAGTTACCCGCCAAGACCTGAAGCGAGGCAGCCCCCTACAACATAGTGAATGGACCACCCAGCACTCCACGGAATCCGGTAAGCTTGGGCACCCCTCCTTGGGTCAACCTGTACCCCCTACGAGTGCGGCGAATAGTCTGCCAATTCTGAAGTGGGGCCCCTCTGCCTCTCAAAGCCATGAGATGCGGACCCGTTGCTTTCCCGAACCCGGCTATCCGTGCACTCCGTCGCGGGGCAAAACCTAGTACAGTAATGAAAAATAGTACAATAGGTACATCAACCGCAACCTGGTCGTGCCCCAAAGGAATATTATACAACAGGCAGTGACGGCAGTCCACAAGTTGGACGCTCGCCCCGCAATATCAAATGTACAAATAAACTCAATCTGTACTACCATTGCACACTGCTATCCACCACGACAAATCCGCAACATCACAGCACAACACAGAACATCAACGCGAATGTCACGTTCGCAAACCCGTCTAAAAGAACTATAGCAATCAGACGCGGTTTACCGATCAAATGACATTCCCGGTCGGAGATATAATGTAAGCACTGTAAACTAACGTGTTTAAATTACGATCGACCAAAGACCAAAAAACAAAAAGTGGACCCCACGGCTTACTGGTGAACAGTAACAAAATCTGGGCCAAAACTTTATATGCAAAAAACCCCAAAAACAAACAGAGAAGTCACTGGAAAAATTTGGGAGCACGTGCTCACCACATGGCCGCGGAAGCGCGGTCAAACCATGGGTTTGACCGCCCTTCCGCGGCGGTTTGGTGAGTTCACGTGCCCAAATTTTGTCGTGGTTCTTATAATTCTCTGCACGGATTTTCAAGACATGCATAAATTGATTTTGAGACCATTTAAAATTAACAGAACTGTCAAGTAAAGAAAAAAGCGATTTTTGCAGTTTTGGTTTTTCGGTTCGATCGAAGTTTTGAACACGTTAGCACAAGTTAGTATAGCAAAATGGTTAGGCTCTGATACCACTGTAAGTCTACGCTAGCGCCCCGGCAGTCTACAGACGCCAAATGCGGAACAAAAACTTTTAAACTGGCGCTATCGTATACTTTAACCCGGATCTGCCATTATTGCTAAACTAACAAACTGTAAAGAGTGTAGAATGGTTATACCGAACGATCCGAGTCCTTCGTTCTTCAACCATCATCCCACGCTCCGTTGCGGCTGCTCCGATCTCGTCGATCTCCGATGTCCTTCATCGAGGTGGCACCACATGATCGGTTCTTTAAACGGGCTCCCGCCTCTGACTCGAGGCAACTCGATCGTCAAGTTTGCTAAAAGAGACGACCAAGATTGATGTAGAGAATGAGTAGATGACTTTGTCTCACTTCGTCCAAATCCGTGGACGATCGGTTAATGAAGTTGCCGTGGAAATTGGGTGATGGAATGAAATGAACTGTGAATTCCATACACCCCAAAACTATCATATCTTTTCTAACCGAAATGAAACCTCAAGTGAGAGTGAGTAGAGAGAGGGAGAGGGGCCGGCCTCTTTATATGATGGAGGGAGGTGACCGTAGGAGGAGGGAGGTGACCACAAGCATAAGATATTATGAACAAAATATCTTAAGGAAAACAAAAAGCCTTAATTACAAAGCATGAGTCATTATGCATTAATTGAACCTTTAAAGCAACCAATGAAAATCCAACACCAATTAATCCTAGTCACCTCATCTAGAAACCTCTAGAAGAATCCACACTCATCTCAAGAAAAGATAAATCCGTCTTTAACCGAATGTTAAAAGACGGCTGATAGAAAACTGAAAACTGGCAACTTCCAACAGTGATCCTGAAACGAATTTCAGGACAACCCCGAAACTGTATAAATATACCCGCATTTGTATTACGACCGAATACAAATGCAACTGAGACAAAGATATTATACCTACTCAATATAATACTCGGATCCGGCTTAAACCAAAGCCGACCAGTATCATCTGTCCGAAAATCGACACGTGCGTAAACGCACGTGCATTTTCCGAACCCTGCCATAAAACCATACGGCCTCTACAACGTTTCGCCCGAACTTGGGAAACTGTCTGTGGGGGACTCTAATGACTCGTCAGCACCCTGGCAGTGGGTTTAACCACAAACCGTCAGCGGCACTAGCTATGCGTAACGGCTGCCCATGGACTGACCTCAAGGGTGGCCGAGGAGCGAACTCAAGGGAGACCGATGAGCGAACTCCTCCGAAAACCCTACTGAGCCTAACAGTGACAATGTATATACAGTCCGGTCCGTTCGTCAATGAGTATCGCATATCCGCCTAGAGGGCTAGTAACGTCAGACCCCCTTTAGCAGTATAAGTCGTGTCGGAGTGTAGCCCAGAACGCCCTGAGATACTACTGGAATACCTACCAGTAAATCTCCTGCCTCGGCCGAGGGCTTTGCGTAATGGCTCTCCTAGACACAGCACGATCTCGCCCCCAATACCGGGAGAGACGAATCCCCTGCCGATCCGCTCACGTGCCTCCATATGGCTCGGGACTGTACCCAAAAGCTACCTGTTTGCACGACTCCTTTGAGCCGTGGTAGGGTAGAAATCAAAGCACAGTGGGAACTCACACGAGACAAATGACGACCTCAGGTCGATGAACTAACCTGTACACATGTCACCAGGGAACTGCTATCTGACGATAGATATAATACTAACTAGCAGATTCCCGGCGAGTCCTGTCCGGTGTACTCATAACCCAATGAGCACCTGTATACATCTTAGGTGATCCAACTGACACCAGTGGCTTGTGAGACCGGCCACCGCCCCTCGTCGGGGTCTCGACTGTACACACTAGTCTACTCCGGAGTATCGATGCCCTGTCTCGAAACTCCCACGACTAGGGACCACAATTAAGGATATGCATATAAACTACCCAACTCTCACGTATATGATCGCCCTCATACTGTTGGTAGTAAAGCAAGATCCTAAGGGCTCTATCAAAGTGTAACATGCAATCAGTCACCTGAACATGTACACGACTGATAAAGTCAAACCAGATAGCATACTATCATCTCGAGTAAGACTGTCCTACCGGGATAGGTCCTCCGCAATCATTGCAATCACGTACCTGCGATCCAATAATTGACTATGAGGGCACTATCTCCAACAAATCTCGTACAAACCGATATCATTAGCACATATCATCATCAAGGGGTATACATCGCCCAATACGGCCTAGTATCAATATCCTAGCATATCATATCTTATATCACGATCACATGTCGACCATTTTATTAATAACACTATTCACCCGTATCGTCGTCCCAAGATCCGCTATAACACCAGGACGTACCTCAAGTACGAATCCTGCCATATCACCGATATCACAACCACAAAACAAATCTCATCGACTCAGCTCAATCCCAAGTATCATACTCAAATCCGTATGTGAACACATAGTCCCATACCCATGTGAACACATAACTATAAAGAATCCCATGAACACATATAAATAGGAATGTATGCAAGTATGTATGTGTGTATGTGTAGTGCAACACTACCCTAGGGTTCGCAATACTAAAATAATCCAACACACCAATATCCATCCTAAACATCGTTATTAATCCCAAATAACATATATAAATTGTTGGTGTGTATACGCATCCGTATACACCACCACGGACTGCGGGGGTGCTATACGCCATCCACCCGACTTCTCCCCGTAGATACAAATCTACTCACCTGGTCCTCGCCCGCCGGTGCCGACGTCGCCACGCGCTTGCTTGTCGTCTCGAAGTCCACATGGGGTACCTACATATCATAACGCACCGTATCGCATTAAAATCCGACTCATGACCAAAACGACTTACGAATTCCACATAGGTCAAAACCTATGGTTTGCTTTCACAAATCAACCCAAAAACTCTCGACGTCGGCGTGCAAACGCCGATTAATCGAGAAAAACACCAAACGTACCAATCATGGTTTCAAAACTCACTAACTGTATAAGAAATAGGGATTAATTCATCAAATCCATAAAATTAAACCAATCGTTTTATTTTCCAAAATCTAGTTATCACAAATTCCCATTTCGGTTCAAAACTTGATGTTTTAACCAATCTACAAATTTTAACGATTCAAATGGCCAAAATGCTCATTAAATAACATAATTAGGTCATACAAATCACTTTCATAAATTAAACTCATCAATTTGCATATATTCCAAATTCCTAGTTTGCAAAAATACCGATTTTAACTCTTTTTAAAGTAAAATTCACAATTTTACAATTAAGCTTGGTTTTGCAAATACTAAATTATTAAACCAAAATTTATAATGTTAATAATGCCATGAAACCCTAATTAGAATTTTATCTCACCAAAATATATATATTTTTAAAACCTAGTTTCCAATTTATATAATTATCACAATTTAAATTAATAAAAATGCAAACTAGCAACTAGATTTGATTTGGCATGCCCACTACATGTTAACTATATTACACAACCACAATCTCATCACTAAAAACCTAACTTGACTTTTGAAACCCTTCTCTTGAATTCACAAGTTTTAAATTTAGAACCTAATTAAGCATCTAATTTAGTCGAATTGAAGTATTAAAGCAACAATTTAACTATAGGGCAAAGATTTATACCTCACAATTTCAAGAGATCTATCATGAATCTAGCACCAAAATCTTGGCCTCCAAAATGAAAACTTTTCACCAAAATCCATGCTTGAGAGGCTAAGGAAAAATGGGTAGGAGTTAGATTTTGATTTTGTGGGATTTTTGGTGGATTTTTGATGCATTTTGTGAGGATTTTTGATGAGGAATTGAGAGGGGAAATTGGGGGCTGTTGTAGAGGGAGGGCTCGGCCAGAAAATGGGGAGGAGAGGAGAGAGAGGGAGGTGGGGAAAATAGAGTCAAGTCCACACAAAAGTCAAAGCCCACTCACTTATCTATTTCTTTCTTCTTTTCCTTTATTTTCTTTTCTTTTCTTGGTGATTGGAGAGAGAGGGGGGGGCTGTCATGGTGGGGCCGGCCACATGGGGAGGGGAAGAGAGGATGAGGTGTGGGTGTGTGGGTTGGGGAAAAAGATAAATGTATTACCCCAATTCCCATTAACACTAATTTCACCGGAAAAAACCTTTTTCTTCGATATTTTTCTAAACCGTTTTGGCAAACCATTTCATTTCAAAAACCACATGATAAAATTTTATTTAATGTGTTATGATGCACAAAAATTGTTTCAACTCATTCTAATTTGTAATTTTCCCTAATTAAATGTATTACTGACGGCTTAAAATAATATTAAAATAATTAATTTCGGAAAAATTTTCAGAAAATTTGAAATTTCACCAGTGGCTCAATAAACACCAAATACTAGCAATTTCATAGCTAGAATATGTATATTTAATTTTATAATAAAGATATTTGTATTTTGACTTTTTACAGAAAACCCCCTTATTTTACCGTTTTTTTCGAAATTTCACCGAAACGATTTTCAATACGTTACATTACGGTATAAATTTCTTTGGTTGTGAAACATTTCCAAACACACGCGAAGATGATCAATCAGTACCGTCATCGAGTTGGTCCAATCATTACTAAGGAGAAGCGGATACTCTTCGGATATAGAGCTCCTGCCCCGATCCAAGCCACAGGCGTTCCGCCTCGACCACGGACAGTGGTTCGCCTTCCATTGAGGAGTAGTGGTGCCTTACTCATCCCTGAGGTGGCGGATGCGGAGTCAACTCCTCTCACAATTGGTATGCCAATGTGCACTAGGGCTCAGGCAAAGGCTTCCGATAAGGCGCCGGCAGTAGTTTCATCAATTGCGGCGTCATCAATGGCGGTGTCATCATCGGTAGTACTGCTGAAAGAGGATACAGGAGATGAAATCGGCCAACGTCGCGCCAAAGCGCCGAGGGGCAGGAAGCGATCTTCATATAGTGTTAGCTCCTGCTCAAAACGGAGGAAGAAAACGGTTACTGGTCTGCTCGACCTCTTGTTCGAATCTGAGGCTGTTGCCCAAGACGAACCAATATCCATGCAAGAGCCGGATGATGGTCTTCTCTTTCCGGTTTCGTCTACCGAGGAAGCCGCACAGTTGGCTGAGGCTATAAGGCGTTCACAAGACGAAACTGAGAACATGGGTGTCCCGAAAAAACCTTATCCTCCCGTCATATTCTACGAAGATCCCTCATCACCACGGAGGGTACATATGGGTCCCCTGTGTTGGGAAGATGAGATAGCCCTCAAGCAGTCTATCTCAGCCGCTTCCGAAGATGAGCTGGCATTGAAGACCGGTGGCCATGAATCTGCATTTGAACCCCGGCGAGCACACTTCCTCAGGAAGGAACGACGGCTTGAAAAAGCCATACTAGAAGCATCCTGGCGCATCGGTATATGCGCTTTCCGTATTTTTTGTTTTTTTGGAAAATAATTTTTATCGCTTTTTATATCTCCTTATCTTTGCAAAAATTTTACATAGACTTCAGGAATGACAGAGGATTTGAGCTCAAGTCGCGTCCTGACTGTGGATTCTGTAAATGTCTCTGATGAGGCCCTAGTAGGTGCAGAGGAGGTCGTTACAGCCGCTATTCCAGCTGTGGAGCTTCCACTGGTAGCCTCCGTTCCTCCAGTGTCTATTATTCCAGCAGAGGTGACTTCATCGACCTCAGTTCCCATGGACATCTCTAGTGACACACCGAAGGGTGTAGAAGAGGTTGTCAGAGCCGTTAGTCCTGTCTTGGAGCTCCCGGTGGCGACTGTTGTTCCTCAATTAGAAGTTGCCTCACTGGCCCATATCCCTCCGGTTCAAGGTGAGAAGAGCATCGAAGGTAATCTTCTATACTTTGTTTTTTAGTAGCCTTTCCATTATCTGAACCTTTCCTTCTTTTCAGAACTACGGGAATTGGCTGCTTCTATTGTGGACCTATCTCCCAAGAAGTCCTTCCAGCGCTTACTTGACATAGGTGCTCTACAGGCGATATCCCTGCAAAGCATAGTCCTTTCTTCCTGGCAAGGTTGGTGTTCTTTGACCCCATTTTTTTATTATTATTCTTTATAATAACGCTGATATGCACTCCACAGTTCTGGAGGCTGATGACGAGGTCGAGATCCTTGATAGGCCCGGGGATCTCTCAAACCCTCCTTGCATGACTGCGGGTAAGTTAGGCTTTTATCTTTGGCATTGATTTACCTATTTCATGTTTGTGGCTCTCACTGACTGTTCATAAACCTTCACAGCTCTGCCAACCCTAACTCCATTGGAATCTCGGATCTTCCTGCCACCGGGTCCCTATGCCCGGCGTGCATCCGAAAGGATGGCGAGGCAAAGCATCCACTCCCTGACGGCTCTCATTGAAGACCTTCGCGCTGGTACCTCTGTCCCGGCCGAAGAATTTATTGTCGAAGCCAATGATTCCTTGTTCATCATCTCCACCTATCATGATGAAGCATTGGTACGCGTCTGGGTTGAGTATTGCCGCAGAGTGGAGGCTTGCTTACATAATCTTGAGTGTATCTGCCTTCCTTCCGAGCTCTTAATTGCCAAGGTGAGCCTGGAGGGGTGGATTGAGCGGTGTGCCGCTAATCTTCAGTCCTGCGAAAAGAGGCTCAACCAGAGATTTTCGGAGAGGGAGCTAGCTTCAAATGCTTTGGGGTAACTTCAAGCTCAACTCACTGCTAAGACCACTCGTGTGTACGAACTTTGGCGGGTGCTTCAAGAAGCTATCACGGAGGTGGTAGCTCTTGATAAAGCCGTTATTTTTACCCGCGAGATGGTTGAAGCTCACAAAGTAGCTGAAAGGGAGCTTGAGATTCGGCTCGCCTCGTACCAGGCTCAACAGTCTCAGGCGAAGACCCATCTTGTGGCCATAATAAAGCTTGAAGCCGAGGCCCAGCGGAAGAATAACGAATTGACGAACTTATTGCATCGTTCGCCGGCGTGAAGATATATATGTTTCTATGTATTCTCCTTTTGTACTTACTCCTGAATGAGAGTATTTTTTGATTATTTTATAGATTGTACTTTGTATTCATTTGGATTAATGAATAAAAGACATATTTTGTTTCATGGTGGTGTGTCCCTTTTAGCAAATGCATTTTGTAGATAATCTATTTTGATCTCTTCACAGGACAGCGGCGGCTTAGGAAACAGGTTCAGATCTGCTTCCTAAGACTTCTCAACTTTATGAGCCGTGAGAGACTCATAAAGACTTTTCTCCCTACGAGTCGAGAGGATCCCGTAGGTATATTTTCTCCTTAGGAATCGTGAGGATTCCTAAGTGTGTACTTTCTCTTGAGAGTCGTAAAGATTTCACAAGAGAATTTTCTTCATGCGCAGGGACACTAATTTCCCCGCAGGTCGAGACGAATCGAGAGATTCTCGCAAAATCACTGATTTCCTTGCGGGCCAAAACGACTCGAGAAGTTCTCGCCAAGGACGCTGATTTCCCTGAATCGAGATTTTTGCCAAGGACACTAATTTCCCTGAGGTCGAAACGAATCGATAGATTCCTGCAAAGACACTGATTTCCTTGTAGGTCGAAGCGAGTCGAGAAGTTCTCTCCAAGGACGCTGATTTCCCTAGGGTCGAGACGAATCGAGAGATTCCTGCAAAGACACTAATTTCCTTGCGGGTCGACGCGAATCGAGAGGTTCTCGCCAAGGACGTTGATTTCCCTGAATCGAGAGGTCTTGCCAAGGACACTGATTTCCCTGGGGTCGAGATGAATCGAGAGATACCTGCAAAGACACGGATTTCCTTGCGGGTCGATGCGAATCGAGGTTCTCGCCAAGGACGCTGATTTCCCTGAATCGAGAGGTCTTGCCAAGGACACTGATTTCCCTGGGGTCGAGATGAATCGAAAGATTCCTGCAAAGACACTGATTTCCTTGCGGGTCAACGCGAATCGAGAGGCTCTCGCCAAGGACGCTGATTTTCCTGAATCGAGAGGTCTTGCCAAGGACACTGATTTCCCTGGGGTCGAGACGAATCGAGAGATTCCTGTAAAGACACTGATTTCCTTGCGGGTCGACGTGAATCGAGGTTCTCGCAAAGGACGATGATTTCCCTGAATCGAGAGGTCTTGCCAAGGACACTGATTTCCCTGGGGTCGAGACGAATCGAGAGATTCCTGCAAAGACACTGATTTCCTTGCGGGTCGACGCGAATCGAGGTTCTCGCCAAGGACGCAGATTTCCCTGGGGTCGAGACGAATTGAGAGATTCCTGCAAAGACACTGATTTCCTTGCGGACCGACGCGAATCGAGAGGTTCTCGCCAAGGATTCCTGAATCGAGAGGTCTTTCCAAGGACACTGATTTCCCTGGGGTCAAGACGAATCGAGAGATTCCTGCAAAGACATTGATTTCCTTGCGGGTCGACGCGAATCGAGGTTCTCTCCAAGGACGCTGATTTCCCTGAATCGAGAGGTCTTGCTAAGTACACTGATTTCCCTAGGGTCGAGAAGAATCGAGAGATTCATGCAAAGACACTGATATCCTTGCGGGTCGACGCGAATCGAGAGGCTCTCGCCAAGGACGCTGATTTCACTGAATTGAGAGGTCTTGCCAAGGACACTGATTTCCCTAGGGTCGAGAGGAATCGAAAGATTCCTGCAAAGACACTGATTTCCCTGGGGTCAAGAGGAATCGAGAGATTCCTGCAAAGACACTGATTTCCTTGCGGGTCGACGGGAATCGAGGTTCTCGCCAAGGACGCTGATTTCCCTGAATCGAGAGGTTTTTGCCAAGGACACTGATTTCCCTGGGGTCGAGACGACTCGAGAGATTTCTGCAAAGACACTGATTTCCTTACGGGTCGACGCGAGTCAAAAGGTTCTCGCCAAGGATGCTGATTTCCTTGAATCGAGAGGTTTTGCCAAGGACACTGATTTCCCTGGGGGTCGAGACGAATCGAGAGATTCCTGCAAAGACACTAATTTCCCTGTGGGTCGACGCGAATCGAGAGGTTATTAACAAGGACGCTGATTTCCCTGAATCGAGAGGTTTTGCCAAGGACACTGATTTCTCTAGGGTCGAGACGAATCGAGAGATTCCTGCAAAGACAATGATTTCCTTGCGGGTCGACACGAATCGAGAGATTATCACCAAGGACATTGATTTCCTTGGGGTTGAGACGAATCGAGAGATTCCGTTAAAGACACTGATTTCCTTGCGGGTCGACGCGAATCGAGAGGTTCTTGCCAAGGACACTGATTTCCCTGAATCGAGAGGTTTTGCCAAGGACAATGATTTCCCAGGGGGTCGAGATGAATCGATAGATTCCTATAAAGACACTAATTTCCTTGCGGATCGACGCGAATCGAGAGGTTTTCGCCAAGGACGCTCATTTCCCTGAATCGAGAGGTTTTTCCAAGGACACTGATTTCCCTGGGGTCGAGACGAATCGAGAGATTCTTGCAAAGACACTGATTTCCTTGCGGGTCGATGCGAATCGAGAGGTTATCTGCAAGGAAGCTGATTTCCCTGGGGTCGAGACGAATCGAGAGATTCCTGCAAAGACACTGATTTCCTTGCGGGTCGACGCGAATCGAGAGGTTCTCGCCAAGGACGCTGATTTCCCTGAATCGAGAGGTTTAGCCAAGGACACTGATTTCCCTGGGGTCGAAACGAATCGAGAGATTCCTGCAAAGACGCTGATTTCCTTGCGGGTCGACGTGAATCGAGGTTCTTGCCAAGGACGCTGATTTCCCTGAATCGAGAGGTTTAGCCAAGGACACTGATTTCCCTAGGGGTTGGAGGTCATTGGATGACTTGCTCCGCTTTCCGCGATGTCAGGGTTGACGGACTCTGCTTTCTCCTATGTCAGAGTTGACGTACTCTACTTTCTGCGGCATCAGGGTTGACATTCTCCGCTTTCTGCGGTGTATGGGTTGACTCTAGGTTGTATGTGAACCGTGGAGTCTTAGAACTAAGGATTTTGCCGTGGCTCCGATTGGTGGTGTCACGTCCGTATCCTGCTGGAATGAGGAGGAATGCCGTTGCTGATCTTTAGGTTGTAGATGTTGCCGTTGAGATCTGGCTTCCCTTTGATAGGGTCTGGTGGGGAAATGTGGTCCCCTTTTTGTTTATGTCCATGGATTGTATATATGAGTCAGTATGGACTTATCTGCAGGGCAAAAGTTTCATTCTTTCATTCAATTTTTTCTTTCCGCGATGCTCTATCATTTCAGCTTTTATATCGCGAAAGTCACGATTTTCCAATCATTTCGGCTATTTTTCGCGGTGCCCAATCATTTCAGCTATTTTTCTTTTTACTCGCTGTTTTTTATTACGAGTTGCCCAAAAATTTTGGCTATTTTTGCATGCATATATTTTACTTGCTGATTTTGTTGCAAGTTGCCCTATCATTTCGGCTATTTCATACGCATTTATGGCTCGCTGACTTCTCGCCGCGAGTATGGAACCTGAGATCTGATACCAATCTTAGCATCAGCATCGCTGCGACTGGAATATTGCTAGGAGCGAATCATCATTTGCCGTGAAAGGACTTGGAATTTGATACCAATTTAGGAATCAGCATCGCTACCACTGAGCGAATCAACATTTGCCTCTGTCGAATCGAACAAAGGTGGCTTAGCAAACAGGGTTAGGATCCTGTCAACTAAAGCTTTTGACTTCATGAGCCGTAAGGGTCTCATAAAGGTGTTTCTCCCTACGAGTCGTGAGGATCTCATAGGTGTGATTTTTCCTTAGGAATCGTGAGGATACTTAAGTGTATGTTCTTTTATAAGTCGTTAGGATCTTGCAAGAGTGCTTTCTCCTTGTAAATCGAGAGGACCTACAAGTGTTTGTTCATCAAATGAGGGCATTCCTCGTCGTTGGTGGGACTCGGAAAGGAAATGATTATTTGTGCCCGTGGATTGTATACAAGGGTCAGTATTGAACCGTTGTAGGGCAGTCTGGGAAAAGTGATGGCTTAAGAACATGTTCAGATCCCTGTAGCTTAAAGCTTTTGGATCTTATGAGCCGTGAGGGTCTCATAAGAGGGTTCTCCTTATGAGTCGTGAGGATCTCGTAAGTGTAATTTCTCCTCAGGAATCGTGGGGATCCCTAAGTGTGTTGCTCTCTTGTGAGTCGTAAGGATCTCACGTAGGTATTTTCTCCTTATAAGGTCGAGAGGACCTCGCAAGCGTGCATCATTTTTTACGAGTCTGAGCCCTTTCGGGTTTTCACAGACTCGCCAGTAGCCATGTTGTTTTTACTCACGGAGCCCTTTCGGGTTTTCACAGACTCGCCAGTAGCCTTGCTATTTTTACTCACAGAGCCCTTTCGGGTTTTCACCCATGCCCATTTTGCTTGTGGACGTACCACTTTTTTTTTACGAGTCTGCGTCCTTTCGGGTTTTCACAAATATTGCCAGTAGCCTTGCTGTTTTTACTCATGGAGCCCTTTCGGGTTTTCATCCGTGCCCATTTTGCTTGTGGACGTACCATTTTTTTTTTGGGCCAGCCCTAGGATGCTGTGGTTTGTAGTAGTTTAAAGACGTTTCGGTCCGTACTTAGTTTCAGGACATTGCGGTCCATTGTTCATCTTGTATGCACGTGCATTTGTCACGTGACGGGATACATAACGATAAAGTGGGATACACCCATTTAAGGTGTGATTTGGTTTGGTTGGGGTGTTTTGTGATCCATCCCTACCGCGACTTCTTCCACTTGATGTCGACGCCTGGTTTTTTCGAATATGGCCATTTTGCGTTCTCGATCAACTTTACTCTTCTGACGGGCTTCGTTTAGCAGCACGTCAATCAGCTCATTGGACGGTTCCAAGGATTTTGGTACCGATTCTGCCCTCAGCTCCTCTATGTTATCTTCTAACGCCGAGTGAGGTTCTTCATCATTTAGTGACGAATGAGAGATCATGTGACAACTTTCCACATAATCCTCGGGTTCTTCTGACGCGTCGTGTTCTTCGTCATTGACATTGCCTCTGTTCTTAAGGATATGGTTGAGAAACTCATGGAGTGTGACTGGGGTTCGCGCCTTCTGGTTGTATTCCTCTAGCGCGTCAATATGCTTTTGTAGGTCTGTGCGCTTGTCATCAGGCTGCGCGGGCTTCTTGGTCTTCTTCTTCTTCTACGAAGACTTTAACGGCTGGAGCTGGGTATTTTGCCCATTGCTACCAACTCCCGGTGTTGGGAGCGGCTTCAGCAGTCCCTCAATGATCTCGGGCTCTAACGGGTTTTTCCATCTGATTGCGGGGCATGCTTGAAGATCCTTTAGCATTCTTTTCGTTTTTGCCGAAAGAACTATTTCCCACGGAGCTTCCTCTATGAATGAGCATGATTCCCCCGGCGTGTCTACCCTTTCAGGAGTGTGTTGTTGTGGTGGATTTATCTTCCAGTTTTCGGACAGCTTGAACTTGCCCTGTTGGTACTGGTGTTCAACCCAGTTTTTGAAGACGTGGCAATCTTCGATTGGGTGGCCCATTATTCGGTGGTAGGGGAAGTATTTGGGATTGTTGACGTCGTTCGGTTGCGGTGGGTGTCTCGTTTCCAGTAAAGTGATGTGCCCGTTGCGCACTGCCAGTTCGAACAGTTTCCTTGTTTTATCCCGGGGAAATGAGTAAGGATGTCTCAACTTCTCGTCGAGGGATCGCCGCTTGTTGCCTTGGCGAGCAGTTGACTTCGGCTCACTCGGCTGTTGTTGAGCGTTGGCGACAAATGTCGCTTTCCCTTTCCCCTTTTCATTTCGAGGCCCCGTCTTCGAAGAGGAAGGCCTATGGCCCATCTGGTCCATTTGGGCCAGCTTGTCAATCAAGGCCTGGAAGGTGGTCAGCTTGAAGAACATCATGAATTGGGATATGGTCACCTGCGGATCGAGGGTTCCCACAAACATGCCCATTGCAGGATCTTTCTCTATGCGCTGTTCATACTTTGACCACAGATTCCGCCACCGAATGGCATATTGAACCCAGGTTTCTTCCGGCTTCACTCTAGCGTTAATTAGTGCAGTGATTAGGGTGCGCTCGCTAGCGCTCGCGAATCTTTGTTTAAACAGTAGCTCCATTTCTGCAAATGTCTTGACAGAGTCATTCGGGAGCTCGGAGTACCATTCGAACACTGTCTCCGACAGGCTGCCAACAAACTGGCGAAGCAGCAGTTTGTCGTCTCCCCCTGTATTACCGCACAGAGCCCTGAATTGAGAAACGTGCTGGTGTGGATTACCCGTCCCTTTATACACATGGAATTTAGGGATCGTATATCCTGGTGGGTACTTTATTTGATCGTACCAACCCGGATAGGGTCGTCCGGTCTTGACGATTTGGTCGGCCGCTTTGCTCGCCTGATGAGCTCGTATCTGTTGAGTTATATAGTCGTCAAGGGTGGCTTTAGAGATGGTCTCTTCCTTGGCTGCTGATAGAGCCGGAAGAGGGTTTGATGTCTCCCCTCTGTCGTCTTCAAGGATTATTGGAGGGTCTTCGGCTGGAGGATCCGGCTGTATCATCATCCTGACCATATCTTGAAACAGAAGCGCCATTTGCTTTATATTGGCCGCTTGTTCCGCGGCCTCTTTGTCTTTCTTCTCGAGCATTCTTTGGAGAAACTCTGCGTCAGTTTCCTGTTCCTGGCGCTGCTCCAACGACGTCTCCGGGCTTTCTTTCGGCCCAGTGAGCGCGACCATCTTCGTTAGCATTTCCTGGAGCTTTTGCTATTGCTCCTGGGCTTTTGTCACAGATTGGGTGAGTGGTCGATGACCCTTAGAGATGCAGTTATCCTATTTCTCGGAAGTCATGTAGATGGTGTGCACTACCATGCCCCCAGACTTAGGGCGTTTGGATTCAGCACCCTTGAGATTATTTGTTGCAGACACAGGGATTTTCTCTAGCCTTCTCCTTTTATGAGCGGTCGAATTTGAGGGGGCCGTTGCAGCGGGCACCCATATAGACGATACCTTCTGTGGTACGACAGGGTGGTCCTTCTCTTGCCGAACTTTCACTTTCTTCTGTCGGCGGGAGTAGTCTTTGTCGATCACGGAGTCTTGAACTCTTCGCCAGACCCTGTAGATTTTGGAAGACAGCCGTTGAGAGGGTTGTTCCGGTTTTGCTTTAATAACGTTCTCCACCGGTGGTGGAGAACTTTTCAGCATGGCAGTTGGAGAGTTCTTGCGCACCCTCCTTAGCGGCTCAAATCCGTTCCCAGTTGGAACAGCAGCATCAACTTCCATCAACTTCTACCGTAGGAGCTAGTGGGGTAAGTCCGGAAGGGGAACTGCCCCAGCTTTCCTTACTCGGCGCCAGTGGCGACGTTGAGCACGTATTGCAGATGGGATCACCTCATTTGTCGGGGTAGCTGCATCATGCTTCATGGTTTGATGAGAAACTGCTGTTGGTGTCAGCCTGTTAAAGACTGACGTCCATTGAGAGGGGATGGCCAACCTATCAAAGACTAACTTTTGGGCAGGGGAAGCAGCTGTGGTGACTTTGCCTGAAGCGGGAGTTGGAACGGACGGTCTTGTGAAGACCGATCCTTTAGCAGGAAAAGCCCCTTTTATGACTTCTTCCTTCGGAGTTGGAATAACTATCCGCTTCGGGATAACTCCTTCAGGTATTGCAGGCTTCTTTACGGGCCCACTGGAGCTCAGGCTCAGCCTGTCAAAGTCTGATGCAGTAGACTTGGAATTGGACGGCCCGTTGAGAGGGGTCGTGGTAGTTGTAAGCCGATCGAAGACCGACTTCTTCGGAGCTTCCTGTAACGGCATTGGGATGCTGAAGCTTGCCGGCGGGATCATGGTCCTAAAGAACAGTCCAGTGGTGGCCTGAGTCACCTGTTCCACTGGCATGGCAAAGATGGAGGCCGCTTGGGGCCTATAGGTCACTCCTTCAGCGAGGACGGAGTGGGAGTTGCTGTTGCAGTTAGTGCAGTTGGAAGCCATTTTCTCGTCGGCACGGAGCAAGACACCAAATCTTAGTACCTCGAATCCAGGGACAACCGTATTAAACCGCGATTCGTTCGCGAACACGACACACGAAGTGTGGAGTGGAAAGAGAAAAAGGTCCCATCGAGCGTGCCAGAATCTGTTCTCCGCCGAAAGACACGACCGAGACGTTAGGATGTCCGGCCTGAATTTTGGGGGCAGACGCTATTTGGGTTTTATCCGTCCACCTCTCCGAAGATGCCAAGTTGATTTATGGCACCGTATATCGGAGGTTTAGACAGATGCGGCTATGGTAGCAAACTTCGTCAGATTCCCCCTCGTTTACGAGGGGTTTTATTGTGGGGAAGCTCTTCCCCGCAGATGCAAGCCGCTGCAGTTAATTACGTTACCGCGTAACGCTAACCACTTTCTCCCGCTCCAGATGTTCACTTCATGTCGTGTTTGTTTGTTCTATTTTTGGTTTCCCGTGGATTGTATACGGAGACTAATTTATGTTGTCGCCCATAGGGTGAGAATTAGTTCAAATCCGTATTTTCTTAGATTTGGGTTTGGGTTGGTTTAAGGACCGTTAGTCTTATTTTAGACTAAGGTTAACTCAAACGTTTGTTGAGGATATATTAGTCTAATTTTAGACTAAGATCTACTCAATAAGGTTTTGGGATCATTTAGATCCAACGAGAGAGTATTTGGATTCTATCGTTTTAGTTTAGGGACATTGCGGTTCATAAGTTTAAGGACGTCATAGTCCGTAGGATTTAGTTTAGGGACGTTGCGGTCCTTAAGTTTAAGGACATCATAGTCCATGAGTTTAAAGATGTCATAGTCTATAGAGCTTAGTTTAGGGACGTTTACGGTCCAAAGTTAGTTTAAGGACATTACGGTCTGGAGTTAGTTTAAGGACATTACGGTCCAGAGTTAGTTTAAGGACATTACGGTCCGCTATTAGTTTAAGGGCATTACGGTCTACAGTTAGTTTAAGGACATTACGGTCCATTGGGTTTACGGACATCATAGTCCATGAGTTTAAGGACCTCATAGTCCTTAAAGTTTAGAGACATCATAGTCTGGTTTAAAGACATCATAGTCTATGAGGTTTAAAGACATCATAGGCTGTATGGTTTAAAGACATCATAGTCTGTCTGGTTTAAAGGCATCATAGTCTGTGGAGTTTCTGGTTGTCGGGACCCGCCACCTTTCTGAAGACGTTGAAGAATTACAATGACACGTATCAGAGGTGTGAAGAGATGTACTCTTGAACCAATATTGGTTGGGAGATCTATAGTCGGGTTTGGGACTAAGACCAATTAGAAAAATTGTGAGCACATGGGTTCGGTTTATTTAGAGATTTAATCTCAGGAAAGACTTAGCCAATCTGGGGTTGAAGTTGGCCTCTTATAATGTTAAACACTAGTGTATGCTCAGTGCCCACGTGCTCCCATATGATATTCTAAGACAGTGTTAAACACTGAGATCTGAGATGCTCACGTGTGGCACGTGAGGCGCCATAGCGGCGTTAAACATTGAATGTTGGGGCGCTTACGTGTGGCACGTGAGACGCTTAGAGTTGGGCGCTGCCCCTTTTATTCTCTTATCCTAGTGCTGAGCACTATTAGGGGCTCACATGGGATCACGTGAGGCACCCCAAAAATACGGTTTATTCCCTTTTCTCTTTTATAAGTGCTGAGCACTTCTCAGGGGTCACGTGGAGTCACGTGAGGTGTCCCCCAAGACTGAAAGCTGCATTTGATTGATTCTCCCTTTCTTCTGAAAGTGCTAAGCACTGTTAAGGGGTCACGTGATGTCATGTGAGGCGCCCTAAAAAATGAAACTTCTTGTGTTCTGAAGATGCTAAGGGGTCACGTGATATCACGTGAGACGCCCCTGAAAATAGAAACTGTTTTGAGTTTATTCTCCTTTCTTGAAAGGCTTGTTCAGGGGTCACGTGACCAGATCTCAATTTTTTCTCTTTTGTTCAACAAGGGTGCTCACGTGGGCGCATGTGATCTATCATGTTGGGTGCTAATCTTTTTTTTTTACGTGCATGGAGATCTTGAGTTTTGAGACTTTCGAGTCCCTTGTTTAATAAGAATTAAATTCTTTTATAGGGTTAAACCCTAGTTTTATTTAGAGGAATTAAATTTCTATATGCTCTGTTGAAAGAATTAAATTCTTTGAACTCAATTCCCCCCTAGGTTTTGAATCTGCATAACAGATCTACCCGATGAGAATTAAATTCTCAACTTATGGGGAGATCTGCTTCTGCAGATCTTCAACACGAGTAAGAACTAAGTTCTTTTTAGAAGAGTTGAACTCTTGTGAAGGTGAAGAAGCGGTAAAAGGTTCTGTGTTTTGTTTCTTCCCTTACCTAGGTTTCTTTTTGTCCTTGAGGAGGTCTTTTTCTCTCTGGAGAATTAAATTCTCTTTTCTTTTGCATACGAGGGGAATTTTTTCTCTCCTTTTTTTAATTTTCTTTCTGTCTCTTGGCTCCTATTTATAAGAGAAAGAAAAGAATCAATTTGTTTAGAAAATCTCTCATTGAGAGATTTTGATTGATTTTATAATCAACCAACATGATCTTTTAGATCACTCGGTGAATTTTATTCACCATTGGATTTTTAATCCAAGGACTTCTGCTTTACAGAAGATATTTCTTTTGTTGTTCTTAACAAGTTATGGAAGATATTTCCTTGCACAGAATTTTTCTGTAGATTGGTGATTTTTTAATCACCATTGGATCTTTAATCCAATGGCGCTCTGTTTTACAGAGCGTAATCTTTCTTATTTAGAAAGACCCAAGGAAATATTTTCCCAATAAGGCTTTTGATTCCTTTTAATTATAATTTAATTCTAACGATTCAGAAGGCTTAGGAGCCCATCACGTGTAGCACGTGACCTCACCAAATTAAGCATAAAGTTTTTGATCCCTTTTAATTAGAATTTAATTCTATCGGTTTAGAAGGCTTAGGAGCCCATCACGTGCAGCACGTGACCTCACCAAATTAAGCATACAATAGAGCGTCACGTGCTATCACGTGGGTTTTTTCTCGGGACAATTGTTTGTTTTAGATAAGCGCTCATATACTTTGTATATAGGGGTCACGTATCTACACGTGAGGCTCAGTTTCAGCTTATTTTGTTAAGCGCAGTGCCTATCACGTGTGAGCACGTGATGCTCCATTTGGGGGGGTTTTCTCGTCGCTTTTTATTTATTATTCAGTTTTTATCAGAGAACAGTAGGGTTTCAGGATGAGTTCGCACGTCGGCCTCCCTTTCGCTCAATACCTGGGCATCCGTTACGTACAGCTAGTGCCACTGACGTGCTTGTGGTTAAACCCACTGGCAGCGTATTGACGAGTCTTTAGAGTCCTACACAGAGGGTTTACCTGGTTCGGGCGAAACGTTGCAGAGGCCGTATGGTTTTATGGCAGGGTTCGATCATATACGTGCACTTGTGCACGAATAATGATCGGACGGATAACACTAGTGGGCTTTGGTTTAAGCCGGATCCTAGTATTATAATGTTGGATTATTTTCGTCTCGTTGTATTCGTATTCAGTCGGAATACGGATGCGAGTATGTATATACAGATGAGGGGTATTCTTGTAATCCGTTACAAGTTTACTTTAGTGTTGCCATTTTCTTTTTCATTAAACATTTTAGTTAATGTTTATTATGTGTTAAATGTGTGAAGTTAAGTTTTGGTAGGTGAGTTTTGGTTTTGTGCATTGATGGTGCATGTGCTCACGTGTGACTCATGGTATGGGGTCTTGTATGCATTGATGGTTCTTGTGATGGTGGCAGATATTTTGTGTTGTAGGTTTTCTTCTCTTGCTAACAACAATCACAGCAACAACACTCACAACTCACTCAAAGAAAAGAACAGAGACAATTTCTTCACTGGTTTTTCTTTAGCAAAACTTGAGCTCACACATTCCTTCTCCAATGGCAACTTCTTCACCTCCACCTATCCCTCTCATGAGTTGAGAATCCATGGGTGTTTTGAGACAAAGTATTCACACACTATCTCTACTTCATCTTGGGCATCTAGGCTAGCAAACTTGATGTCCGAGTTGCTTTGGTTTAGAGGCGGGAGCTCGTATAAAGAACCCTCGACGTGGTTCTTCTTCGACGAAAGGAGACCGGAGATCGAACTTGATCGGGGAAGCCGCGAGGAGCTTGGGATAGAGGTTGAAGACCGAAGGACATGGATCGATCGCTATAACCTCTCTAAACTCCTTTTGTAAGACTAGTATAAGGTTAATGGTATGATCCATAGTTTAGGGTTCTGTTAGCGCCAAGTTTTAAAAGTTTTTGTTCCGCATTTGGCCACGGATTGATGGCCGGGGCATTGGAGTAGCCTTACATGGTATCAGAGCCAACCCATTAACAATATACTAGTTGGTTTAGACAATGTTAAACTATTGAAACCGAAACAACTCCAAATCAATACCAACGATATTCTAGTTTCTGTCAATTTTTTCTATATCTGTTAAAAAAAATTTAGCAACTGCAGAAGACTACTTAGGTGACCACTAGACTGCACCCCAAATACGAACCACTTCCACCTGTTTTTGGCCGAGCACATTGAGGAAAAAACCGAGCTGGTCGGCCCTGTCTTAGAGTTTGGGTTTCGTATTTTGGGTCTGGTCTGGTCTCTTTAATGTTGGTTCAGTGGTATTGCTAGTTTAGCCCAGTTTTGATATAGTTTTATCTACTTGTTTGGGGGCTATTCGGGGTTATTTCGAAGTCGATATTTCTAACATTGTTTAAAGTTTTACAGTACTTACATTACTATCTGCGACCGTGAATGCCATTAGAGCGGTACAACTTGTCTAATTGCTATAAGTCTTTTAGACGGGTTTGCGAACGTGACATTCACGTTGATGATTTATGATGTGCTGTGTTTCTTGCGGATTCATCGTGGTGGATAGCTTGGCTGTAATGTTAGTACAATTTAATTTTATTTGTACATTTGATATCGCGGAACGAGCGTTCGACATGTGGATAGCCGTCACTGCCTGTTTGTATATTATTTGTTTAGGGCACGACCGGGTTGAGGTCGATATCACGTCCCGCTTCCCAGTGTACGGGTAGAAGACGTGACTGGCCGCTACGTATTTACTCTGAAGCAACTACGTTAAGCGTATCTAAGCAATATAAATAAAATGCACAAGAGACAAAAAATATAATTGAAGAGCAACTTTATTTATTCACATTCTTTTTACAATACATGGAAAAGTAAATACATGGGATAAAGCAATGCCTAAACAGTGGCATAACAGAAATGAAATGTACTGAAAGTAAATGTGGACAAGGAATCTAAAGCTCGGGGTCGTAAGCTAGCTGGTCCAGGTCTTCGCTGGTGGGCTCGATCTCCTGAAGGTCCAGATCACCTGACAACATTCCAAAGAAAAAGAGAAGGAATGTCGTCAGCGAACAATCGCTCGGTAAGTCCCAAAAATAAGAAAGAAGTAAAATAGACAGAGAGAGAATGCAACTTTTAAAGTTGTATTATATTGTTAACGTTGTTGTTTGTAGCTTGATACAGAAGTGGCCGGTGTATACAAGAGGATTCTTAGTAGACCAGGGACTAAAGTGAAAGGAATGTACAAGGAACCGTTTATGCCATGGTACAACAGCAATGGAATACAGGTTAGGTGTCTTAAATGTTGTTGTCTCGTGCCAGTTCTGACACATTCCGTATCAATCTACCCCTTATAAACCCCGCGATGTCTTAATTATATTGTTTGTATTGTATTGTATTATAATATAGATTGTATAAATAGATGACTTTCCGAAACCATGATATCAGTAAATGGATGTAAGTGGAGAATCATGTAGATGAATGTATATCCATGGTTCGGTTCGGTCAATACAGATTGAATAGATTGAATATATGAATTCATGGATTCATATTGAATTGTAGTTTGTACTTGAAACATATTCAAGTCAGATTATTTATAATGAGACTCGGTCTGAGTCAGACAATTAGAAAAGAAATTGAATTCCTGAATTAGGTTTTGATGTTATCGGTAACCGCTGCACATGAGCGACAGGATTTGTGTTTTTTTCAAAGACGATTACCGTATTGATAACACCGTTTGTTAAGTTGTCTACCTTAAATAGGCAAGCAACCATATCTCCGGCTCCCTGAGGCTCAAGAGACCGGTCCCGCTTAAACCTAAATTTACTAGGGTCCTTATTGTAATTTAGTATAACTTGAGGGTGTTTTATGTAAAAATAATTTTGTATAGTTTTCAAAATACACCTCAAGTATTTAATTATCATCTTTAGAGTTTTCATAAATGTAGATTTTATATATGTGACATTTCTAGTGAATAAAACCTAATTTCATACTATATGGTATTTAATTGTAAAGTATTGAACTTGTATGGAATTGCATGGTATTTTCATGTAAAGCGATTCTTGTTGATTTAGAAAAGTTGGAATATTTATACTATATCAAAAATAGATATTTTGATAATACATATATATATTTATAAAATAATTAAATTTATTATTTTTTTCTAGAAATCTCATTTTCTTAAGATATTTGTATTTTTAAATCTTTCGAGACCGTATGCTCCTTGCGGATGTCTGCATCTCGCACTACTAAGCCCGAGGATGTGCGATAATCCGCACCATCCCGAACGGGTTCCCCAAATGGGTTGTAGCGGCGCTTTGCAAAGATTTGTTTAAAAATGCATAATCTTGTAGAAAAATGTTTTGTAGTTTATGGTATTTATTTGTAAGAATCGTATTCTCGTATTCTAGTTTCCCAAGAGATATCGTGTTATGTTGCATATGAGTGTTGTGAGAAGGTAGGTCATTACCTCGTGAACTATCTAAAGGTATAGTAAGGGGTAATGATATTTTATTTCGAAACTAAAGTATGTGGTATTTTTTCTGAAAAAGTGCGATAAAAATTACAATATAAATTCTGTTGCTATGAAACTTGTTCAATATATTTTGTTAATGTTTAATGGTCATGATGTGCATGTTTGGTATTGTTATATTTAAGAAAATTGGAACTTGGTAAAGAAAACCGAATCTGAAGTCGGATTAACTCCGCTTCCATCGGGTTTTAGAAATACAAGTTTTCATAATAGAAAAGAGGAGAGGGAGGAGGGACTTACTGGATTGTAGATTAGAGAAGAGGAAGAGGGAGTGTTAGGAGGTGCCGGTACGTCGTTTCATCGCCGGGAGCTCCTAGGGTCATCGTCGGAAGTTCGCCGGAGTTTCACCCTTCGCTAACTCCACTTGTACACAAAAGTTCTAGAGAATTTTCTTGAGAGTTTGGACAGAGTTTGTGAGTGAGGGGAGGTGAATTTGGAGTGGTATTTATAGGAAAAGATTAGGGTTAGGGTTTGTTAAAAAATTTGCATTGAAATTGCAATAAAATGGAGATTAAAGGGATTTTATTGTCTTTGGAATAATGCAGGGAAATTAAACATGACAGGGGTTATAAGCAGACCAAAATACACAGCAGTTCAGAAGAACAACTCGGATTTTGAAGTGACTCGGCCTGCGGCACCGGCCGATTCAGGCTGAGTCGTGCCGAGTTCTCATGCCACGTGTCCCTTGCCTCTTGGTTTATCTCCTTGGCCAGTTTGTTTTATATGTGAATTTTGGATTTTACGAGTTATGCGTTCTAAAAATTTAAAAGAAAACTAAATAAAAAATAATATGTCTTATGGGATTTGAACTCTGGTGCTTTGGTTCAGCAGTGCAATGTCTTACCAATGAGCTACAAGCTCCTTCTTGCTATTAAAAAGCAAAACAAATACTTATAGTACTCACAGGAAATGTAAATGCCCCAAGTATACATCAATTTTAAATGAATTTTATGTACACTAAAATTGGAGTTGTTACAGTCTATCCTCCTTACAAAAATTTCGTCCTCGAAATTTACAATTTATTTAAGGACTAATTTACAAATAAGTGAGGATATCTTGCACGTATCTCATCTTCCCTTTCCCATGCTGATTCTCCTGGAGTGTCTTTTCTCCACATTACTCGAACCAAGTTGACTTCCTTGTTCCGAAATGACTTCACTTTCCTGTTCAGGATCTCTACAGGTTGTTGCTCATAAGATAAGTCGGGATGTACAGTGAGCTCGGAATGATCGAGAATATGGCTGGGGTCACCCACATACGTTCTGAGTTGGGATATGTGAAACACATTATGCACTCCTTCCAATGAAGGTGGAAGTGCCAAGCGGTATGCCACTTCACCTACTCATTCGAGTATGTCGAACGGTCCAATGTATCTCGGACTTAGCTTACCCTGTCTTCTAAATCGGATCACTCCACGGTTCGGAGATATCTTTAAGAATACATGATCTTCCGGTTGGAAATCCAAGTGACGGCGCTTTGCATCAGCCCAGTGCTTCTGTCGATCTTGGGCTATGCACATCTTTTCTCTGATAGTACGAACCACATCAACAGTCGCTACTATCATCTCAGGTCCAAGGAGTTCTCTATGTCCGATGTCGTCCCAACTTAATGGCGATCGACACTTCCTTCCATAAAGCGTTGCAAAAGGTGTCATTCATATGCTTGCTTGATAGTTGTTGTAGTATGAAAACTCCACAAGGTGTAGGTGATCTTCCCACGATCCTTTAAAGTCTAACATACATGCTCGCATATCCTCCAAGATCTGAATAGTTCGCTCAGACTGACCATCTGTTTGTGGATGATAGGCCGTGCTGAAGTTCAGACTTATTCCCAAGCTCGCTTGCAGACTCTGCCAAAATTGTGATCTGAACCCGGTGTCACGATCGGAGACAATGCAAACCGGTACTCCATGAAGTCGCACAATTTCCTGTATGAGTTCATGGGTATCAGAGATAGTACATATTTGAAGATTTTAAATCTTACTTAGATTCTTACCTCCATGTACTTCTTTACTAATGTCTCAGTTGATTGGTCAACTCGAAATAGGATGAAGTGAGCTGACTTCATGAGTCGATCCATAATTACCCATATCGCATCGTTACCCTTTGTGTTGCGAGGAAGTGCAGTCACAAAATCAATTGTGATGTGTTGCCACTTCCATTCTGGGATAGATAACGGTTGAAGTAATCCTGCAGTCCTGTGATGTTCAGCCTTTATTTGCTGACACACTAAGCATTTAGCGATGCTTCTGGCTACTTCACGCTTCATTCCATGCCACCAGTAATTCTGACGTAGATCTTTGTACATCTTTGTACCTCCAGGGTGTACTAAGTAGGGAGAGCTGTGGGCTTCTTTCATTAACTCTTCCCGAACAGAACCTTTTGGTACACATAATCTGCTGCCGTATCTCGAAGTTCCGTCTTCATGGATGATGAAGTCTGTTCTGAGTCCATTCTGTACTTGTTCTCTGATCTTTTGCAACTTAGCATCACTTGATTGAGCTGCTTTGATCTGATTGACAATGGTATATTGAACTTGGAAATTCATCAAACTTGAAGCGTTACCTGGCATGACTACTTCAATCTCCATCTGATACAAGTCTTGTTGAAGCTTCCACTGGGCGATGAGATGCATTGCTAATGGTTGGAGACTAAGGGCATCAGCTACCACATTCACCTTTCCTGGGTGATATTACAGGTTGATGTCAAAGTCCGCCATGAGTTCTAACCATCGTCTCTGCCGCATATTAAGCTCTTTTTTTGAGTAAACACATATTTCAGACTCTTGTGATCTATGTATATGTTCACTCGTTCACCAAGAAGATAATGGCAACAAATCTTGAGAGCAAAGATAATGGCTGCCAATTCCAAATCATGCGTCGGATAATTGCGCTCATGAGTCTTCAGCTGTCTTGAAGCATAAGCCACAACCTTACCGTGCTGATATAGAACACATCCTAATCCCTTACCGGATGCATCGCAATGTATTTCGAAACCTCCAGATTGGTCCGGTATAACGAGAATAGGCGCTGATGTCAACCTTGACCTGAGTTCTACAAAAGTTTGTTCGCATGCTTCTGACCACACAAAATCTTCATCGTTACGTGTGAGCTTGGTCAGGGGTGCTGCTATCTTCGAAAATCCTTCAATGAACCTTCGGTAATATCCAGCTAAACCCAAGAAACTTCGAATGTCCTTCACTGACTTTGGTGTCGGCCATTCGCTTACTGCTGAAACTTTCGTTGGATCCATAGAGATTCCTTCGCCTGATACGATATGTCCAAGAAAACCAACTTGATCTAGCCAAAACTCGCACTTGTTGTACTTGGCGTAGAGTTGATGTTGTCATAGAGTTTCCAAGACAATTCGTAGGTACTCGGCATGTTCTTTCCGACTCTTAGAATACACCAGAATGTCATCGATAAAAATGACAACGAATTTGTTTAAGTACTCCCGTAAAACTTGATTCATTAGGTTCATAAATATTGCTGGTGCGTTGTTCACTCCAAATGGCATCACAAGAAATTCATAATGTCCATAACGAGTTCTGAAAGACGTTTTATGAATATCAGCTTCCTTGACCTTCACTTGATGATAACCTGAATGAAGATATAATTTGGAGAAAACACAAGATCCACTTAGCTGATCGAATAAATCGTCGATGCGCCGGAGTGCATACTTGTTCTTTATCGTTACTTCGTTCAAGGCTCTATAATCTATGCACATTCTATATGAACCTTCCTTCTTCTTCACAAACTGGTGATCCCAAACTTGAAGTGCTGGGATGAATCCATCCTTTCGCCAATAATTCGTCCAACTGAGTTCGGAATTCCTTCAAACCTTCCGGACTTAAACGATAAGATGCTTTGATCACTGGTTGTGCTCCTGGTACTAAATCAATGCTGAATTCAAGAGCTCGATCGGGAGGCAAACCTGATATATCGTCAGGAAACACATCGTCGAACTCTCGAACTACTTCTGGCTTTGATCCTTCCTCTGCTTGAATTGCTGCAATTATTGCCTTCTTTGGTTTCGCCTTGTAGGTACTTGGCTCCAGGGTACGGTCTCCACTTTTGAAATAGAAGACCGGATGGTCTGGAATCTCGAATACTACCCTCCTTTGACGACAGTCAATGGTAGCATAAAATGTTCCGAGCCAATCCATAACTAGAACCACATCGAAGTTCGGTATGTCCAGCACCTTGAAGTCAGCATAGAATTCTCTGCTGCAAACGACTACTGGACACAACTTGTATCCCATTGTTGCCTTTAGGACGCCATTTCCTGAACTGACATTCCAGCTGGATACAAGCGGTGTGACTGGAATCGCATGAGTTCGGACGAACCGTTGCGACATAAAGCAATGAGATGCTCCAGTATCGAAGAGTGCTAGTGCAGGAAGTGAGGCTATTAAGATTGTACCTAAGGTATGTGGGATATGTTTTAGGTATAGAGAAAAATATGTGGGTATGTATTAAGACCGAAAGGAAAAGCTTGAGAAGAAAGGGTTATCAGTGATGACTTGGCCAGTGGCCTCAGCTTCTTGCACGGTCATCGTGAAAGCCCGTCGCCGTGGTACATTCCTCCTGGACGGAGGAGCATTCATCGAAACGTTCCGTTGAGCTTGATGGAACTGACGAGGAAGAGGTGCAGTCGGTGGTCCTCTAGGTGGTGGAGCAGGTAGTGCAAGTCTCGGAGCAGGTGCTTGGATGGCTGGGCGTTGCGGGTAAGTGATTGCTGGCCTGGGTGCAGCATATGAGTTTTTTCTAAGAGGACAAGACACAATATCGCGAGTAGCTGAGCCGCAGACTAAGCAAAGGCGGTTTGCACGCCAGATGCCCATCTCTCTTGCGGTAGTTACAAAAGGCTGGGTTGGGCCTGTTGTTCGGTACTCCTGGTATTCTTGGCACAAAAGGTGGCCTTGATGAGGCTCCTCCTGCCATCTGGTTGGCAGGGCGCTTAACTCCAGCAGCTTGAGATCTGCCTCTCATCTTTACCACTGCCTCATAACGGCGAGCAGCTTTCAGAACCGATTCATGAGTCGGAAAATCTCTTGTGGCCAGTGCAGCCTGGATTTCCGAATCCAAATCTTGTTGAAATCGATGGGCTCTGATCTCATCCATCGGTATAAGGTGTGCCACAAATCTGTTAAAGTATTATGTTAGCTGTGTAGTATGTGATTTATTGAAAAAAAATCGAATTATTGAGACATATCTTACCGACTAAGTATGGTGAACTCAGCGTCATATTCATCTACTGACTTGGTCAGCATTGAACCTTATTGCAGATGGATGAACTGTTGTTCCATGTCGAACCTGGCAGTCTCTGGGAAGTACTTTGCGTCGAACATGTTGCGGAAAGTCCTCCATTCGATGGGTTGATCAAGACGGCTTTCTTCCACCTTCCACTAGACCCGTGCATTGTCCGTGAGCTGTAATTTTTCAACACGGACCCAAGCTATCTCTAGCACTTGTGCTGCTGCCAGATCGTCTTCGATGCTCTGAGCCCATTCCTCAGCTTCTAGAGGGCTTTCTTTTCCTGAGAACTGTTTGGGGTGCAAAGCCCTGAATTGCTTCACCCCAGGTGCTTCTGCCTCGGGACGGTTCATTAAAAGAGCAGTCTGCTGCTGCTGTCCTTCTAGAAAGTTGCGGATCACCTCAATCAGAACCGTCTGCTCGTTGATTGGAGCAGAGACGGCAGGTGTAAGTGGTAGTGGTGGAGGTGTGTTGTTGACATTGGTGCTGGTGTTCGGGGAATCCATAACCTTGAATGAAAAATTTTGGGTTAGGACAGATTCAAAGTATATGAAATGATAAGATTCAAGAAGTATGAATTGTAAAGAATGTTTTCAGTTGCTGGTTCTTGTATTATATTGCTTAGGTTATCCACGCAGAGCTGAACTGCATGGTAGGGTTCCATACAGCTCTAACCTGCATGGGCCACCAACAAAACCTGTCACGCTCCGCTTTCCAGTGTACGGGAAGAGAACGCGACTGGCCGCTACGTATTTACTCTGAAGCAAATACGCTAAGCGTATCTAAGCAATATGAATAAAATGCATAAGAGACAAAAGATATAATTGAACAACAACTTTATTTATTCATATTCTTTTTATAATACATGGAAAAGTAAATACACGGGATAAAGCGATGCCTAAACAGTGGCATAACAGAAATGAAAAGTATTGAAAGTAAATGTGTACAAGGAATCTAAAGCTCAGGGTCGTAAGCTAGCTGGTCCAAGTCTTCGCTGGTGGGCTCGATCTCCTGAAAGTCCAAATCACCTGACAACATTCCAAAGAAAAAGAGAAGGAATGTCGTCAGCGAACAATCGCTCGGTAAGTCCCAAAGATAAGGGAGAAGTAGAATAAACAGAGAGAGAATGTAGCTTTTAAAGTAGTATTATATTGTTAACGTTGTTGTTTGTAGTTTGGTACAGAAGAGGCCAGTGTATACGAGAGGAGTCTCAGTAGACCAGAGACTAAGGTGAACAGAATGTACAAGGAACCATTTATGCCACGGTACAGCAGCAATAGAATACAGGTTAGGTGTCTTAAATGTTGATGTCTCGTGCCACTTCTAACACCTTCTGTACCAATCTACCCCTTATAAACCCCGCGATGTCTTAATTGTATTGTTTGTATTGTATTGTCTTGTAATATAGATTGTATAAATGGATGACTTGCCGAAACCATGATATCGGTAAATGGATGTAACTGGAGAATCATGTAGATGGATGTATAACCATGGTTCGGTTCGGTCAATACAGATTGAATAGTTTGAATATATGGATTCATGGATTCATATTGAATTGTAGTTTGTACTTGAATCATATTCAAGTCAGATTATTTATAATGAGACTCAGTCTGAGTCAAACAATTAGAAAAGAAATTGAAGTCCTTAATTATGTTTTGATATTATCGGTAACCGCTGCACATGGGCGGCAGGATTTGTGTCTTTTTCAAAGACGATTACCGTGTTGATAACAGCGTTTGTTAAGTTGTCTACCTTAAATAGGCAAGCACCCATATCTCCGGCTCCCTGAGGCTCAAGAGACTGGTCCCGCTTAAACCTATATTTACTAGGGTCCTTATTGTAATTTAATATAACTTGAGGGTGTTTTATGTAAAAATAATTTTGTATAGTTTTCAAAATACACCTCAAGTATTCAATTGTCGTCTTTAGAGTTTTCATAGATGTAGATTTTATATGTGTGACATTTCTAGTGAATAAAACCTAATTTCATACTATATGGTATTTAATTGTAAAGTATTGAACTTGTATGGAATTGCATGGTATTTTCATGTAAAGTGATTCTTGTTGATTTAGAAAAGTTGGAATATCTATACTATATCAAAAATAGATATTTTGATAATACATATATATATTTATAAAATAATTAAATTTATTATTTTTTTCTAGAAATCTCATTTTCTTAAGATATTTGTATTTTTAAATCTTTCGAGACCGTATGCTCATTGCGGAGGTCTGCATCTCGCACTACTAAGCCCGAGAATGTGCGATAATCCGCACTATCCCTAACGGGTTCCCCAAATGGGTTGTATCGGCTCTTTGCAAAGATTTGTTTAAAAATACATAATCTTGTAGAAAAAGGTTTTGTAGTTTATGGTATTTATTTGTAAGAATCGTATTCCCGTATTCTAGTTTCCCAAGAGATATCGTGCTGTGTTGTATATGAGTGTTGTGAGGAGGTAGGTCATTATCTCGTGAACTATCTAAAGGTATAGCAAGGGGTAATGATGTTTTATGTCAAAACTAAACTATATGGTATTTTCTGAAAAAGTGCGATAAAAATTACAATATGAATTATGTTGCTATGAAACTTATTCAATATGTTTTGTTAATGTTTAATGGTCATGATGTGCAAGTTTGGTATTGTTGTATTTAAGAAAATTGGAACTTTTTAAAGAAACCCGAATCGGGAGTCGGGTTAACTCCACTTCCGTCGGGTTTTAGAAATATAAGTTTTCAAAATAGAAAAGAGGAGAGGGAGGAGGGACTTACTGGATTGTAGATTAGAGAAGAGGAAGAGGGAGTGTTAGGAGGTGCCGGTACGTCGTTTCGTCGCCGGGGGCTCCTAGGGTCGTCGTCGGAAGTTCGCCGGAGCTTCGCCCTTCGCTAACTCCACTTGTACACAAAAGTTCTAGAGAATTTTCTTGAGAGTTTGGACAGAATTTGTGAGTGAGGGAGGTGTGAATTTGGAGTGGTATTTATAGGAAAAGATTAAGGTTAGGGTTTGTTAAAAAATTTGCATTGAAATTGCATTAAAATGGAGATTAAAGGGATTTTATTGTCTCTGGAATAATGCAGGGAAATTAAACATGACAGGGGTTATAAGGAGACCAAACGACACAGGAGTTCAGAAGGCCAACTCGGATTTTGAGGTGAATCGGCCAAGTCACCGGCCGATTCAGGCCGAGTCGGGCCGAGTTCTCATGCAACGTGTCCCTTACCTCTTGGTTTATCTCCTGTGCCAGTTTGTTTTATATGTGACTTTTGGTTTTTACGAGTTATGCACGTGTAGACTCTTGGGCTTCTAAAAATTTAAAAGAAAACTAAATAAAAAATAATGTGGCTAATGGGATTTGAACTTTGATGCTTTGGTTCAGCAGTGCAAGGTCTTACCAATGAGCTGCAAGCTCTTTCTTGCAATTAAAAAGTAAAACAAATATTTATAGTACTCACAGGAAATGTAAATACCCCAAGTATACATTAATTTTAAATGAATTTTATGTACACTAAAATTGGAGTTGTTACAGTCGATGTCACCGTTGTACATATTTTCTTTTCTGTACTAGGATTACCCTGTGATGGAGTGCATGGATAGCCGGGTTCTGGAGGGCAACGGGTCCGCATCTCATGGCGTTGAGAAAGAGGGGGCCTCACTCTAGAATTGGCAGGCTATTTGCCGCACTCGTAGGTGGTACAGGTTGACCCAAGGAGGGGTGCTTAAGTTACCGTATTCCGTGAAGTGCCGGGTGGCCCGTTCACTTTGATGAAAGGGGCTGCCTCACTTCTACTTTTGACGGGTAACTTACCGCACTCGTAGGGGTCTAGGTTTTCATTGCATAGGCTATCCACACGACCCGGGGAACGTCGGGTTTCATTTGCGGCTCAAAGAAAACCCGGGGATCCCGGATTATCTGTATTGTTCTGTGATGCTTATTGGTTATTTGTGATATTGCATTTATCACGCATGGAGCGATTATTATATATTGTTATATATATATACTAGTAAATATTGTATATATTTTACACCCGCGCTAGTCCAACCCCCGCGCTGTCGTTAGTTAAATAACCTAACGGGTGATGACGGGACCCAGTGGCGAATGCGGATGGCATATACGCACATCATATTTTTGTTCTTTTGTGGTGTAATTAATTGATGGGACTGCATTGATTCAGATCAATGCAAGGAAAACAGACCTATTCGATATTGTTGGAACAAATTTTCAAAAGCTGTTATTACAAGGACGTTTCTTTTGTTTTGCACAGCGGTATTCGGTTATGAATATCCAGCACCTCATTCGACGAGGCAAGGGCCGAGATCCCTTCATCGGGAGTAACCCCTTGGGCAGAAGTTTCCGTCAGGGTAATAACTTCACTATAGTCGATTACTTTTTGTTTTGCATCGCGGTATTCAGTGGGAATACCCTGCACCTCATTCTACGAGGAAAGAGCCGAGATCCCTTCATCGGGAGTAACCTCTTTAACAAAGGTTTTCGCCACTATATATTTGTAAAAAGCTATCCGGTTCTTTCAACGATATCAAGTTCATTACGTTAAAGGTTTTTCGCCAAAAACCATTCGTAGCCCTCCATCATTTCATATGGGTAGAACTTAGTATTCATGCTATGTTTGTTGGCCTTCATCATGGCACAGTGTATGGTAGCTGCTTGTTACTTTTCTGCTGCATAGATAGATGCGTTGGTTTGGGACAGTCGTACTACTATTTTGGCCTTCGTTAAGGGTATGTACGGGTGGGTTCAAATTAACCTGGACAACGACGGGTAGAACTTGACATGTGACTTATGATATGTTGGCCTTCGTCAAGGTCATAAGAGCATGGGGTAGAAATCACATTGGGAGTTTCAAATTTACAGGAAACTTGCCAAGCATGCGCATACCTTCTGGAGTGTGATAACGTGAGTGGATTCCATCAGATTATCATGCGATGATAGTTGGATCCCGATACCCACTGATGAGTTAGTTTACTCCTCGGATGATTTTAGATGATCCCGACTAATTCTTCTTTCAGGTTTGGAAGAGAATTTGAGGATGCAGTGGGAGACATCCTGATTAGATAAAGTGATTGACAATTCTGATCTAGGTTAGAGTGCACGCAGAGTGTTTCTTTTCTCTCTCTCTTTGGCAGCGACCATGTCCCAACCCTAGACTATAACTCAGTAACCAAGTTAACCGAACTTTCTTAAAGCACTGACTTTTGGATTGTCAGAATTGCATACTTCATTGCCACTCCTACTTTTACCCTTTGCTTTTCTCCGGAACATTCCGTATCACTACGAAGATCCACAGTTATTAGATATGACCATCGTATAGTTGCATACAAACTCGAAGAAACTTGTTTCAGATTCGAGGATGGTTTTCGGTTCTGGAGAAATTGAATAGGGCTATTCAGTTGTCTTTTCCTTTTACCTTCTCTCAGGATATGAGGGCTCCTAGGATTAGGAGTGGGCACATCTATTGCGTTTATTGGATAGTCTTCTTCCAAACCATAGGCAGGTGCTGAAAGATGGGGAAGGAAGAAAACCGATTAGCCTAAGTGTGGTGTACAGAAGGTAATAAGTAAAGACAAAATAAAGGGATTAGAAAGAGGGAAAAGTAAATTGCGACTGCTATCATTTACGACCAAACCACGTATTTCATCGCCACTCCTACTTCACCTTTGAATTTCTCCAAAACACCCCGTATCACCATGAAGATCCACAGTTATTGGATAATCCATCGTACTCGAAGGAACTTATTCCAGTTCGAGGATGGATTCTGGTTCAGGAGAAATAGAATAAGGATTATTCAGTTGTCTTTTATCTTTACTTTCTCTCAGGTTGCAAGTACTCCTAAGATTATGAGAGTACACCTATTACGCTTATTGGATAGTCTTCTTCCAAACCATAGGCTGGTGTCGAACGGTAGGAAAGGAAGAAAACCATTTAGCCTAAGGGTGGTGTACAGAAGGTAATGAGTAAAGACAAATAAAAGGATTTGGAGAGATGGCAAGGAAATATACGGTCACAGTCGTGAATCGGATAATGGAAAAGGTATTACTAGGAATACCCGGATACCCCTTCGAAACATTTTCATGTTTCAGTTTCATTGTCCGTTGTCAATTGAAAACTGATTTCCCAATTAGATCTTTGCTCCAGGGTATGTATTTACCATATTTGTTTCTCACATTTGTATGGGTTTACAGATGATGAGTGGGAGTAAGTTATTGGTAATTAGGTGATCATCCTCATTATATCGGAATTCGTTGTAATTGGTGATATTTGAGGAAATCGCCTGGGGTTTTTGCCTGATGGCAAATATTTGGTTTTGAATATCCGTTGTTATGCACCAATTTCAAACTGATACATCTGTACGTTTATTTTATAAAGTGAGATATGACTTTTTGAAATTATGTCCATGACATTTACCTATATGAGTTGATGATTGGGTAAGGAGCATTAAACAACAGTGTAATTCTTTTTAACCATAGTATAGTTTTCAGCCTACGACGCACAAGTTTTGAGTTATTAAACTCAGGGGACTTACACAAAAAATTGTATGTTGTCCAGTGTCCATTAGGACAGAGGGGGTGGTACTTGTACTATATTCTGTTTACTTATGACTTCTCCAGTTTTAGACAAGTGTTTCGTAGAAATACAAGGTCCAAGTTTTGAGAAGTTATAGGTACAAAAATAAAGTAGAGAACCATGGTTGCAAGTATCAGGATTCTTCAAAGTGATCGAAGATGTAAATACTTGTGTTTGGTATTCAGTTGATAGTAATGGTTTTGAGAACTTGCTTCTCTTTCAGGTTACTCATATCTGGATGCACTCCTAAGTTGAGTAATGCTGATCGGCCTCTCTCCATTTAGTTGACATGCACTGGAGACAGCTGCATGATTTGAATCTGGTTCCAATTAAATCAGTGCCTCTGTTTCTATATTGTGTATAAAATGGTTCATATCTTAACGATGTTAAGGTATATGGAGTTATTCGGCTTATACTTAAAACCAGACTCTGGATAACTCAAGGCATGTTTATGTAATGGCAGTTTGTGGGTTATCCCGGGCTATGACGAGGGTTAACTTTCTACCATCTGGAAGATCAATAGTGACATTGTTCTTGACTCGCCACAATTTTAGTAAAATGAACTTTTCAGAAAACAGTAGTGGGAGTATGGTAGAACTGGAAGTGATTCCAGAACCACAAATGATTACTAAAAATTTAATAGAACCTAAAGATTCAATCGGGATTGACATTCCAATAACCACTCCGCAGATATAGTGGGTAACCTCAGGCGCCCGATAGGTACTTCGGTATCCTCAAAGACGGTGACAGGGAGATTTTTGTTTACCCAGACTTGCCATTATTGTTGTTCTAGATTATGAAGCCCGGCATGAGGATGAGTATAGTGTCGTTCTAAACTAGTTTTAGAAGTTCACGTATATATGACTCTGCCAGAGGCTTGTTGTAGTCGGTGGGAGCAGCGGAAGTATAGTGGACAAGTAGCTTGTGTCTATTTATAGACTAAAGCAGGTATAGCGGAGATAGATCATCTATTTTTGATGTGAGAGTCATGGGATTTGACTTCATCAGAATAGGAGATGGATCTGTTAAGAAGGTAGTAGGGTGTGATGTCCTGGTATTTGGATCACATGCACTCTGTAGGAAGTGAAATTCCTATACTACAATCGGTTATACTGTAGTTGTCACACAGTGGTTTCTCCACAAGGGATATGAATATTATATCTGGCATTCTGGTTACTAGATCTATGGTTTTAGATCTAGATTTTGGTAGTTTCCCAATCCGGGTACTTAGACAGTATTCTAAAGGTGTTTTAGAATGAACGACTCCTGGTATGGTGGTGTACCTGCAGGTGATGGAGTCACCCTCTCTAAAGGTGTCTTACAGACTAAAGAGGAGAGGGATGTGCATGATTGGCATATCACTTGTTTAGGCAATTGATTCAATCATGAGATGTCAAGTACCACACCAGATGTTGTTTTTGCACTAGATGCAATAAGTTGATATATTAATCCAATCCTGGAGAAACGTTCGGAAGAAGTTTATGAACATAAGTGGATGTTCTAGGGATTTGGTAATGGCAGCCTCCTTCGGGAGACGGTTATCATTCCAGGCTTCCAAGGTGACTTGGATGACATAGTGACTGTCAGAGTTATAGTTTTCCCTCTTGATGAGGGGCAGTAGTTTGGATGGGTGGTCCAAGCGGATACTGAGGAAGGCATGGTGCACGATACTGATTAAATTCAGTTGATGATACAGTCTAAGAAGTTTGCTGGATTTGGAATTCATTTATGAACTGGGTCCCATCAGATATCCAGACATATTCTAAGTCAGGTATTGCTCATTTCGGGAGATGGCTTTCTCCGCGAACTTGAGATAAAGAGAGACATAGAAAGAAATATCAGAGCGGATCCATTCACTGAGGCTATTTCTCAAACGCAATAGTTTTACAAACGAGCTTTGTGAAACTGATTAGTAGAGAAGTTGGGTGTTCGGTATCACACGGGCTGTGAGTATGCGACACCGCAATAATTAGCCTTAAGTGAAAGTGGGAGATTGTTGGATATAATGCCCTCAAGTCAATTATTGGATCACAGGCATGTGATTGCAATGATTGAAGAAGGACCTATACCGGTAGAACAGTCTTACTCGAGATGATAGTATGCTATCTGGTTTGTCTTTATCATAGTGTACATACTTTAGGTGACATTACAGATCACTATTACATGTTGATAGAGCCCATAGGATTCTTGCTTGACTACCAGCAGTATGATGGTGATCATATACGTGAGAGTTGGGTGGTCTATAAGTACATCCTTAAAGTGTCCCTAGTCGTGAGAGTTTCGACTGGGCATCGATACTTCATGAGCAGACTAGTGTATACGGATCGAGACCCCGACGAGAGGCGGTGGCCGGTCTCACAAGCCATTGGTGTCAGTTGGTTAACCTAAGATGTATACAGGTGCTCATTGGGTTATGAGTACACCGGACGGACTCGCCGGGAACATGCTAGTTGGTACTATACCTATTGTCAGATAGCAGTTCCTTGGTAACATGTGTACAGGTTAGTCTATCGACCTGAGATCGTCATTTGTCTTGTATAAGTTCCCACTGTACTTTGATTACTACCCTACCACGGCTCAAATGAGTCGTGCAAACAGGTTTTAGTTGGGTACAGTCCTGAGCCACATGGAGGCAGTGAGCAGATCATCAGGGGATTCGTCTCTCCCGGTATTAGGGGTAGAGGTCGCGGTGTGCACGGGTGGCCATCACCAGAAATCCTTGGCAAAGGTAGTCGAGAATTACTGATTCGGATCAGTAGTTTCTCAGGTGGTGATGAGCTTCATACCGACACTAAATATCGCGTTATTAGGGGTCTGACTTTATCCACCCCCCTACGCCCGATATGCGATACTCATAGACGAACGGCCCGGACTGTACGGATATTGTCACTGTCAAGCTCAGTAGGGTTTCAGGATGAGTTCGCTCGTCGGCCTCCCTTTCGCTCAATACCTGGGCAGCTATTACGTACAGCTAGTGCCATTGACGTGCTTGTGGTTAAACCCATTGCCAGCGTATTGATGAGTCTTTAGAGTCCCACACCGAGGGTTTCCCTGGTTCGGGAGAAACTTTGTAGAGGCCGTATGGTTTTATGGCAGGGTTCGATCATATACGTGCACTTGTGCACGAATAATGACCGGACGGATAATACTAGTGGGTTTTGGTTTAAACCAGATCCTAGTATTATATTGTTGGATTATTTTTGTCTCGTTGTATTCGTATTCAGTCGGAATACGGATGCGAGTATGTATGTACAGATGAGGGGTATTCTTGTAATCCGTTACAAGTTTACTTTAGTGTTGTCATTTTCTTTTTCATTAAACATTTTAGTTAATGTTTATTCTGTGTTAAATGTGTGAAGTTAAGTTTTGGTAGGTGAGTTTTGGTTTTGTGCATTGATGGTGCATGTGCTCACTTGTGACTCATGGTATGGGGTCTTGTGTGCATTGATGGTTCTTATGATGGTGGCAGATATTTTGTGCTGTAGGTTTTCTTCACTTGCTAACAACAATCACAACAACAACACTCACAACTCACTCAAATAAAAGAACAGAGACAATTTCTTCACTGGTTTTTCTTTAGCAAAACTTGAGCTCACACATTCCTTCTCCAATGGCAACTTCTTCACCTCCACACATCCCTCTTATGAGTTGAGAATCCATGGGTGTTTTGAGACAAAGTATTCACACACTATCTCTACTTCATCTTGGGTATCTAAGCTAGCAAACTTGATGTCCGAGTTGCTTCGGTTTAGAGGTGGGAGCCCGTATAAAGAACCCTCGGCGTGGATCTTCTTCGACGAAGGGAGATCAGAGATCAAACTTGATCGGGGAAGCCGCGAGGAGCTTGGACAGAGGTTGAAGACCGAAGGACATGGATCGACCGGTATAGCCTCTCTAAACTCCTTTTGTAGGACTAGTATAGGGTTAATGGTACGATCCGTAGTTTAGGGTTCCGTTAGCGCCAAGTTTTAAAAGTTTTTGTTCCGTATTTGGCCATGGATTGATGGCCGGGGCGCTGGCGTAGTCTTACATAATTAAGCGATGCAAAAGTTGGATAATATTTAGATTTATCAGTCAAGTTTCCAACGCACCAAACGGATCGATAATTTCCGCTGTGTGCTAGGAGTTATGCATTATCTAAGATCGGGATCTGCATTCTGTCCCTGCTGGGGACAGCAGTATGTACTGATGGTTTAAAATGTGATTAAAATAGCAAACGATGGTAAAAACGAATGAAACCTCTTCCAGTAGTTAGCTAACATATTTATCTTCGTTACAGTATAGGTTTCCGCATAATACCATTTTCACACAGAGATGTAAAAGCATTTCCTATCAAGTGTTGGCAAGCAGTGCTGCTCTGGACTGCAGTACAGAGCCGCACTCCCGACCAGTTTCCGTCACCTTTTAAAATAGAAACAGATTATAAATTATATGGAGTTCTAGGTTGTCGAGTCGGTTTCGATATGAGCCCTCGAATACAACATTCCGGTATGTAACTAATTTACTATGATTTTCAAAAATTTCAGGTACAGAAGGTTTCGGATTCGACGGATCTAAATGGGGATGACATTTCACAGCGTTAGGGTCCGTATTTTCAAGCCAACTCTTAACACAGTATTCGTTATCACTAGGGTAAACCGTTATGCTTAAGTTCCATCATTTTATGAGGGTTTTTAGATTATGGTTTGCATCGAGCACTTATATTAACATTTGATTCGCAACCGAAAAGAATATACGATAGCATGTAGCAAGTATTTAACTTGCCTGAAGATGATCGGAGACACGACCGTGATGACGACGCCGACAGCAATGGATGCAACGCAAGCAGCAGCGGCAGCAACAGCAACAGCAATGAGCCTCGTCTCGGCTCTGGCCCGAGCTTGTTGCGCGGCTTCGGCGTGGTGTGAGCTTGGCCCCGACGATGGAGACGAGGCTTGACGACCCGGAGTTAGACGGGGCTGACAACGCAGGGATGAGACGCTGTAGGTGCTGGCATGGCTTTGGCTGGAGTTGGGAGCTCGGCTTGGCTGCAGGAAAAAGGAGGAGGTGTTCGGGAAAGGAGTGGATGCGGGGCGAAGGGGTTGCAGAGGAGGTTGTTGGTGCTCGTGGTGGCGAGTTGCAGGGAGCTCCATTGATGGGTTCGAATTCTTCGACGAGGGTAGAGGCTGATGGAGAGGTGGCGGCGGCGACGATGGCCTCAACGGCGACGTTCAGACAATGGGGGCAGCGGCCGTAGGTGTCGAGGTGGTCAATGATGGGCCTCTCGGGTGTGGGTTGGTGCTCGGGCTCGGAGATGAAGGTGGCGACGGGCTCAACGGGGGTAGCTCAATGGCCGGCCGGCGGTGACGAGGGCGTGCAGACGAGGTGGGGAGACGGGGACAGTGACGAGAACGGGTGAGGCAGTGGGTTGTGGTGTGCAGGGGAAGCTCGGATGATGGGTCGCAGGGTTGCTCAGCATGCAGAGGGGGTCCCCGAGTTGGGTCTTGCGGGTGTTGGTCGACGGGGGTCGCGCTCGGTGGGGAGTCGGCGGTGGAGGAGAGGAGGAGATGGGCTGAGGCGGTCGAAAGTGAAGAAGGGATTCAGAAAACGAGGCTGGAGATGGGTTCGTGGTGACCATCGACGATGAGGAGATCGGGCTCGTCGTCGATGGGTGAGTAGGCGGGTGTTTGGAGGAGAGAGATTGGAGGAGGCAAGAAAATAAGAACGAGGAAGAAGAAGAACGAGAGGGAAAAGAAGGGGGAAAGCTCGGTCGTCGTGGGGGAATGGCGACGTTGGGGGAGCAGGTCTCGCGACGATGGCATGAGAAGCGGGGAGTCGTTGGGGTAAGGCCATTGGGAAAACGCACGGGGAGCAGGGAGTTGGCGAGTGGGCACGGTGGTCGCGGCGAGCGCGAGTCTCGCGGGCGAGCGCGAGGGAGCCGTTGAGGGAAAAAGGGTGGGAAAAAGAGAACGAGGGAGAAGAAGAGGAGTGGGTGAGGGGTTCGGGTCTGGTTTGGTGAGTGCGGGTCGGGTCGGGTATGGTGAGCGCGGGTTTAGGCTTTAGAGTTTAGGTTAGGATTTTATATTTAAATATAATTAAAATATAAAAAATATGGAAAATTTTTGGGGGAAAATACTGAAAAATTTAGAAAAAAATAAACGGGTTAGGATTTGTAATTTAGAAATATTTGAGTTTATAAATTTTTTGTGATCTTTGTAAAAAAATATACGGAAATTATTTAAAATGAACTAGGTATTGCAGAGGGGATCGAAGAGGTGTGAGAAGAAGATGACGAGGGATCGAGGTCGTAGAAGGCAATCGAGACTGGAGAGGAGAAGGCGGCGATGAAGAGGCAACGAGAATCGTCCTTGGCAATGGCGGTGACGAGGGAGGGAACAGAGGAGCTGAAAGAGAAAGAGATAGAAAGAGAAAAGAAAGAGAAAGAGGAGTTTTTTTAGAGAGTGGCGAGAGGAGAAGAGCATTTTTAGGAAATACTAAAATACCGACTGCTGTGAATATGTGAGGGAAAAAGTGATGGGCCAAGGGGGTTTTCAACATGTACCCTTTTTTCTTGGGCCAGGGGTTTTTCAACAATTTACCCTTTTATTTTTGGAAAATAGAATTTTGTAACAAGAATTATCTATAGTGATAGATTATAAATCAATAGAGTTAATTCCTAATTTTAAATATGAGATGCATTTGCTTTATTATAGGGTTCGGGGGGCGGGGGGGGGGGGGGGGGGGGGGGCATATCATGATATTCCAATAATAGAATAAACATGAGAATAATAAGTGGCTTCAAAGCTACAATCAATTTGAGAAAAGAAACCATACTTTGTGTAAAAATATGAAAGAGAATATTATGCCTCAATAGTCCCCTTGCAAGCCTTAAAGGGAAAAGGACATCATTCCTTTATACACTCATCCTCCAATGTACAGGGAATAAGAATTGCTTCTAGAAAAGAATTTGTCAAATACCTTGTGTTTTATTTGACTAAATTTTTTTAATACATGGAATGTATATGCATAAAATAAGATGGAGTACTGTTAGTTTGTAAATCAAAGCTTATTAATATAAGGACATATTGGTACAATTCACACTCTTCTCCTACAAAGAAAATATATATGGGTAGATTACATTTGGGCCACTTGATTTCGAGGGTATTTTGGTGAATGGTCTCTTCAAAATCATAGATCATGGTATTTTACCGTAATAATGAAACTTCATGATATTCCATGATTGTTGAGGGTATTTTAGCATAATTAAATTTATATTTAAACTAATTAAATTGCTCTCTTTCTTTTGAAAGAACCATACAGCTAGTTGTCTATGACCTATTATTCCTAAGACCATCCCTCGAAATATTAGTTTCTATATATTTTTTAAGTTTCGAGAGCCGATTACTTTGTGTATCTTTGTAAGATAACAGATTTTGTATGCAAAGCCATACCGATAGCGTAGCTGCAATTTGTATTCAAAAATTTTCCTCGAAACGAATGTGCGTATTTTTAAAATATACCTAACGAATTGACGTTCTCCTTCAATACATCTAAATACCTTTTTCTAGTATAGTAAAAGAAATCATCGTCAATTGATCCAAATTGGCTAACCCTCATTTTGCTTGACCCAACAACCTTAATTATTAACAGCCAAAGTGGTGGATAAAATAGCAGGAAGCTTGGTCAAGAATGGATCCCAAGCAATCCAATCAAACTTTAGTTAAATGAATAATAATGGGAAAAAGCCAAGAGCATTAGGTCATTGACCACTCAATTATAGCCTCACCTTGGAGGCAAGGGCACAAACTATTCTCCACTTGTGCTACCAATTAACTGATAGCTACATCCCCAACCATACAACGAATCTCATGTCTTGCTTCATGTTGAAGCATGACAATTGACATAACTTCCTTAGGAATCAAGAAAACATAGCCCCTGTATTTTATTTATTATATTTTTCTTCTTCTTCTTCCTCCTCCTCTAGAGAGGATCACGTCCTCACAAGTTGTTTCCAACTTCAAGAGATGCCCTTTTTGTCAATCATAGCTATATATTTTTTTCTTGAGACCTTGAAACTTTATCCCTTTGTGGGGGAGCACCTAGGGGATCTTCTTTGTCAACCTTGGCTATGATCATTGAAGCTTTAATTTCTTGTGTAGTTGGTTGTTGCTAATTTGTGCTTTGGTTTAACTTACAATTCTTTTACGTTAACCCTTTGAATATAAAATATATTCTCTCAACTCTCGTTCTAATTTTGAAGTTTTGATGCAATGAAAATTGTTGCTTTTCAAGCCATTATTACGCTGATATCATTCTCTCCACTGCCCCTGTCATTATTGTCACCATCATTACTACCGTCTTTACCGACACCTCCGTCGTCGTTATTGGAGCCGTTGTATCACCTCCACCGCTATCATTGATGCCGCCATTTCATCGGCACCGGCCACCACCGTTATCCCCTTTGCCTCCACAATCGCAGTCACTTTTGCCTTCACCTCTCTGATTGCCCCTGTTATTGCCTTGTCGTTGTCCCCACCATTTCCACCATCGTTGTTTCCATCCCCATTATTGCAACGACATCCACCGACTTATTAGCTGCCAATTTTTTCCTGATCACTCTCAGATGCTATATTATACTACTAAAAATGATCGGATACAATATTCACGTTTCTAAAAATATGAGGATTAACGAGAACCACTTGCTCCGTCTACCAAGCACATTTTGACCTTTTTCTGTCCATCAGGTAATATTCGTATAGGTTACCCGGCTTCTTATTGGGTAGATAGGGGGACATGATATCCACTGCCGTCCAGATAATAGCACGTTATTTCCATCCTATATCCAACGAGAGACAAGCCGGTTCTGCCATTTGGGAAGGAGATTAGTAGTTGGCAATGATAACTTTCTTTCTCTCTCTCTGGTCTCAAAGATACTCCAATCATTTCAACATATATGTACGTATTCCTCGTCCTTAGGGTTCACCTGGTAATAAACGGTTGAAATAAAGGACACTTTCGTCATTGTTGTTCTAGGGAGTTTCACTTTGGTAAGCATGCCGTCATCATCCAACGGCCATAAATGATATGAACTCCTATTAGCCCTTAGCTGTAAGAAAGCGACTTATGTACCTAATTGGGTAACTTGTGGTACTTAATTTTCGCATACATTTGACGAGCTACATTATATATTGACATATATTACCACAGCTTATAAAATTTTAAACAAAACATATATTAGAAAAAACACCGGCTCATTCTTTTGACTACGTTGTGACAATTATATTGCCATTCATGATTATATGACCCAAAAAAAACACCGGCTCATTCATAGCAACCATTGATGTCTATAAACCAATCATTTTGCCACGTATTATGTCAAAACACCAGCGCATTCATAACAATCTTCGATGTCTATAAACCCACCCATTTGGTCACATGTGAAGTCAAAACACCGGCTCATTCATAACAATCTCGGATGTCTATGAGTCTTCCATTCGGTTCAAGACCTGGTCAAATCACCGGCTCATTCATAACAATCCTGCATTCAGGTGATGGTAGCAACGTAATCCAATCCAGAATACAAAATGATGGATTCATCAAATCCTAAGTGATGACATTTCCTTACATTTCTTAGCTGTTAAAGAAAGCAGAAAAAGCTTGAAACTCATGTATGATCGCAATATCTTTTATATATATGTTCAGATAAAAACGAATATACACATGTTTCCCATCCGATCATCCATAGAAAAACAACATAATTATCTAAACATAGGAAGATTTAACATGAGATCTTACTCACGTTAATTAACCCCAAAAAAACCTTTTAAAAAAACCCAATTTTCTCCTTTTTGATTTTCTCCCACACTCCACACATATTTTTGTGAAAATAAAAAGGTCTTGAGTCTAGTTCACGCCACACGAAATTAAGCCTTCTCCTTCTGCCCACAACCTTTTGCTATAAAAGAAGCGTTGCTTTTCTCTCCCTTTGAATTTGCAACAGCTTATAAAAAGGCCAATGGCACTCAAACTATTCTTTCTTACTTAGCCAAAAAATCAATAAATAAATTTGGAGCCTAAAGGGTGTTGCAATCTCATCAAAGGCAACTCGATTAATGGAGAAGCTCATGAGATTGCCCCCGGGGTTTAGGTTTCATCCGACCGACGAAGAGCTCGTGGTTCAATACCTCAAGCGGAAAGCCTTCTCTTGCCCGTTACCCGCCGCCATCATCCAAGAAATTGATCTCCGGAAATACGACCCTTGGGACTTGCCCGGTAATTAAGTGTACTAAATTCTATGTCCGTTATATATAATAAGTTTAGACGAATCCTATTAGTTTTTCTTTTGAAACTTAGGTTGCTATGAAGGAGAAAGATACTTCTTCAACCTTCAAGAGACAAAATATCGAAACGGGAAGTTTTTGTTCAGTCGAGCGACGATGTCAGGATACTGGAAGGCTACGGGAAAAGATAGACCTGTTATAGGTACCAAACACAATGAGATAGTGGGGATGAAGAAGACCTTAGTCTTCTATCAAGGGAAGCTCCACCATGGAGTCCGAACTCATTGGATCATGCATGAGTACCGCCTCGTCGATCATCAAACCCTAGCTTCCGCATTTCTCCATAGAAAAAACTCAACCCAAGTGAGCTTTTCGCACCTTAATTCGGTTAACTAATGCATGTGTGCATGCGCGCACACATATCATTATTGAAGCTTTTTCAGAGAGGATTAATCTCAATTTTGCTCAAATTTTTTTCTTTTACTTGAATTGTGTAGAGCTCCTTGGTCCAAGGCAAAGATTGGGTGGCATGCCGCATTTTTATGAAGAAAAGCAGTCCCAAGAACGAAGAGGCCAACTTAAGAGTTCGAAATAATAGTATCCGATTCATAGATACAACGAATGATGACCGCGATTTTCAGGCGCATTCTCCTTCCTCTTCTTCGAGTTGTGTCACCGATGTGTCCGATGAAGAATGTAGCATTGGAGAGGAAACAAGCAGCAAATCGATTACTTGATTGGTCTCCATTGTTCTTCACCTTTGCTTATCATCTTCCTTTTGTTTAAGTCCTAGCTTCGGGGAACCCGAATTCGAATAATTTTGATATGTAATTTGTTCTTTATTTCTTTAAAGTTAGAATCATGAAAGCAAGTTGATGTTGCCCAAATCTCTTATTGCAACCTTTTTTCTCTGCTTGTGTATTTGAGAGCATATATACCATAAAGCATAAGAAATCAGAAAATTGTTTTCCTTTAGGGATCTCTTTAATTAATCACCACCGGAGATAACCATATCAGCTCTATATGACACAAATATCAAAGTCGTCTAAGACCCATCCGTTTTTTCCTTGATTTATACATATAATATTTAGACATATTTGGGGAGAAAGAGAATCCAATGCAGTGGCCATGGAAAGAAAAAAGGAGGGAGACAAGATAAGGTTTCAGTTTTTGTGGTTTGTGAAAGAGATGCCTTTAGGGATTATATATGGGTCCCTTGATGGAAACCCTAACCCTAAACAAGTAAATCTTTACTAGATTTTGTTTTGAAATTAATGAGAGGTAGTAGTTGTTTACATCAATTCAAAGACTCTTTCATCACTTCAAATTGGTTAGTCGTCGTGGATATCAATTCATCTGACTTTTGAAGACTTTTATTACCAAATAGAACAAGGAATTCTATGACCTCAACTGCTATTTATAGTCCAATTTTAACCAATTATTAAGATTGTCTCTTAACCAAATATTTAGAAAACGAAATCAACAAGAAATATATCAAGCTTATAGTAGCTATAAATAGTATAATACCTAGAATTCCAACACGTGCTACACGCTACAAAATGTTTTTTTCGAAGAGAGCCAAGCTTGGAAGCGTGCCCCACCATATGGAAGAGATTGTGAATCACGGCATAATCAATATATCAATAATTGAAAGGCTCTTCAATTTGTCACGAAAGGGTCTTTGATTGGTAGCTATATGATAATTGATTGTAGAGCAATCAATTTTTTTTTAACAAAATTAATCATGAAGCCTCCCCGAGTTTTTTTATCGATGCACAAGAACAACCATAAAAAGTAAGAGAATTAATTTTACTAAAAAACTAATTGTTGATAATTCCACCGTAAGACTATTTTTTCAGTGTTAAAAACACGCTACAAGAAAATTGCATTTATTCCGTTGGTATAAGCCCGACGGATTAAATAGATATCCGACGGAATAATTTTATTCCGTCGGACAATACCCGAAATATAAAATTACGACGTAATAAGGCTTATCACGTTGGGTCTTTTACTTATTTCGTCGGTAGTGTTTTTCTCGTCGGCTCGATGCCGACAGACAAGTTAAAAAAACTTGGGAAGTTAACTCATTTTTTCCCCAGTTCGACGCCTTATTCCGTCGGGTATGGCCCGAAGGAATAAAATGGCAACAGAGAAAAAAATGTCTGGCCTGCAATTGCTTCGTCGAAAACATTCGATACAAAAAATATATTCTATATATACTATACAAAGCAATTCCAAATCTAATTCAAATTTCAAATCCATTTCAATCCACAACAAAATATAGAATGAAATATACGAAACACTAAAATTCATTCAATTATAATTCAAATTTATACAAACCGTTAGTTCAATTACAATTACTAAACAACAGAAAACCAATTCTGAGGCTACAAAAAATAACGAGAAGACACAGGATCGAGAAAGCAGGAGTCTTACCGAGAGAGAGAGAGGGAGAGAAAGGGATGAATACGTTTACTGAATATGGTGATTAGAAACATCTCAATCTTCAAAAAACGTATTTATCGTTTTCTTTCTCTCGGCAAGACTCATACTTTCCTCGGTCCCGCATCTTCATGAGGTCACGGTGGGGCACTGTTGCTGTCGGGAGGGCGAGGGCATCAGGATAGTCGCTGAAATCGAGCAACTCCTACAGTGTTATAAATATACAAGTATTAGAAACGGATATACACGATAACTATATGAAAGTTGCATTGAAAATAAAGATTATCATTTAAACTTACATCCGGTATCTCTTTGTCTAATTGTACTAGCCTCATTCTTCTCGCATGCATATTGGCTAGGGCTTCTCCTCGGCTCATACGCCTGGATGAACCTGAAGCCAACGCAGATCTAGATGCAGGAGTCGAGAAGATGGGTGCTCGATCACCAGCGGGAGTATGTGGAGAGCCGTTCGAGTGATATATCGGGATAGACGGAGAAGGGGATGGGGCTGCCGCGGGCTCGGATGTCGCGGGCTCTTGAATGAATACCCCCGGACACACACGAAGAGGATGCAAACTTGGACCAGGATGGGTGTGATATATCGTAGGCGTGATGCCTTGGCCGTCCATATGAACTCTCCCGTGTTGGTCCTGGTTGTGCAGCTGAAGACCTCCTCATTGACCATATGAAGCTCCACGTATATAGGTTGTCGATGGTGCGCCGCAACAAATGTAACTCTCCGCTGCTCAATCTCGCCACTCATCTGTTGCCGTGGGAAATTACAATATGAACCAAGGTCCAAAAATTCGTTTCGGTTTCTTATATATCAATGAATTAAATTTATGGTTCTATATTCGTTTCGGTTTCGGTCTTTTAGATTTGTGGTTTTCTAACAATAAAAGGTTAAATTGAATACAATTATAGTTAAAATTGTATAACAAAATCGTGTAGGAGCATACCTACATAACGCTTAGTCGCCTCTTGTGAGCTGGGGCAGTTAGAGTCACGCGCAAACCCCGTATGAAAAAGCTCAACGCGACTGGGCATTTCTCCCATCTGCCCCGCCTGCTATTTAGATCAATGAATTTAATTTATATCAAGTTTAGAAATTAAAACCGACAAATTAAGAAAATATAGTGTTCTTACACGAGTAACTAAATACTGGGAGGAGTTCATCCCTCCGCCCAACCATCGATCACGGTTATGCCTCTGTGCTGTTGCTCCCCACTCGCTCCTCGCCTGTCTTTTAGATATGTTGTCCAGTGTCATACTAATATTGAATTAATATCTAACGCTATTAAAGTTTTTGGCAATATACGAACCTAAAACTCAGACGACTGGAAGTGATCGATCATAGCGGCCTAATACTCGTCAGTCCAATGCGGGGGCTTCATCGCCCATTTCTCCTCATCGGTGGCATCATTCCTCTATTTTTTTCATACGGAGTGTTTCTGATCACGCCAACTCTCCGATAAGTATATGAATAATCGGTCTCGGACCACGTGTAGAGAGACGGGGGAGCTGTCTATCCACAATACTATAGAGAAGCGCGCATACAAAGAATTGGGGTCAAACATATATATGTGAAAGTAATAAAAGTACGAATGCTTAATTATATAAGCTTACCAATATCTCATCTAAAGCCACTTGCTTCTTGCCCTCTAAAGCCCTCGACGTCCAGTCCACTGCAATGTAATTGGCTCCATCTTTTACTAAATGCGACATGCGCTTCTCATTATTGCAGATTGAGACACAAAATTTCTTTAGATCTTTCACCCTGGGTTCAATGAAATTTCTGTTCGCTGAAAAGTGCACATCGAGCTTCGGACCATCTCGAGGACGAGCCCATACATCCTGCGCCTGTATGGGGGCCCTCTCACCACGGCCATGGCCCGCGGAATCGGAGGAACTGGCTCCCGGGTCCCCCTCAGTATGTCCTCAGCCATGGCCCGTAAATATGGAGGAACCGGCTCCCGGGTCCCCCTCAGTCCGACCACGAGCCCCATGAGAACTGGAGGCCATATCCTGAGAAATGAACTAATGCAACAGAAAAATACAGTAACAATTTCAAGAAACATGTAAACAAAATTATATAGTTGTAAATGAAATGAACAGTTAAGCAAATTAAATAGTTAAGTAAATTACATAGCTGTAGATGAAAAAAATGCAATAAACTAAACTTTTAAATTATATATATGATTATGAATATTACAAAAAGTTAATTAAAATGGAAAGTTAATCATTATCTTCGGTAGCGATGCTCTCACTCGCTTAATTTTGCTCGGAGTCATCGATGAATTGGTCTGCTACACGCGTTGTTCGTTTTTGTCGACGGGCAGTTGATCTTGATGATCCGTCTTCTACAACAATTTCCAGATCGATGTCGGCCCTTGAAAGGCTAACGTCGTCGATATCCAGGTCCAGGTCTTATAATGGTGTGACTGGCGTGCTTGGGAAGCTAATTTCAAGATTTTCATCATCAAGATTTCCAATATTAAAATAGTCTCGCGGATTTGTTCTGATAGTGATATGCCAGACAGCATCCCTAGGGTCCTCCGCATAAAAACACTGACATGCTTGACTCGCTAATATGTAAGGCTCATTCGTGAACGCAAGTCTTGAAGAATTTAGTAGTAGCTCATTTTCTACCTTGTATTCTCATCCATATGTCTTGGTATCATACCAGAGACACTTGAATATGACAACTCTGTGTGCACGATAACATACCTGCACTATATTTTGCAACACACCGTAGTAGTTAAGTTGTCCCGTGATTGGATTGATATTTCTAGATGATGTGTAACCTCTTGTGGTTGATGTAAAAAAAACCACCGCAGTTTTGGAACTTTTTACGTGCATCTTTATCTTGTGTATGAAATCTATATCCATTAATGACATAACCAGTAAGACGCTTAACTAATGGATCTGGTTCAGATGCAAGTATTTTAAAATCTTCTGTTATGTCGGTATCTACGGCTGTATGAACCTAATAAGGCAAAATAAGTATTAGAAAAAATCATATTTAGTTTAACTGTCGCACCCCGCTTCCCAGAAAACGGAAATAGACACGTGACAAACCCGCGATGTATTTGTTCCGAGAAGGTCATTTCCCGGAGTAAATACGCTAAGCGTAAAATAAGCAATATAAAATGACAAGAAATTAACATGAGATTTAAATTTCAACAACTTTATTTACATTCAAACTTGATACATTTACAATACATGAGTTCAACTGAAAAGAAAATATAAGAACAGAAATGCCTAAACATGTGGCATAGATAAACTGAAAGAAAAGATGAGTTAAGTTAAGCTTGAGTAGTGGTCTGGTCGTAATCCCATGTAGTCGCTTCTATCTCCTCGGTCTTTAGACCATCTGACGAACATCTAAAAGAAGAAAGAAATGGGTGGATGCCCGTCAGCGAACTTTCGCTCGGTAAGTCCCCAAGAAAAAGTGTGACGTATAAAAGTATAATAATAAGTTGGAAATAGATATCATGAAGCAATGGATTAGGGGATATGGTGATTAAACATGTCATTTAATATAAGCATGGTAATTCTATGTAATATGCAGTTCTATATATCACGACAAAGTAACATGAGTATAGTATAATATAGCCGTGTAGTGTAGGTATAGTGAACATGAAGTGCATGTAAGTGTCATAAAAGGTCTCTACAAGGATAAACTAATCTAACGTAAGTTCAATGGTGAATGTCAACCAATCTCAAGAGTATTCGTTGTGAATGAATAGTCAGGTGAATGCGAGAAGAGTGTTTTTCTTTTCTTTCATTCATGTAAAATTTGTAAATTGGCATAATATTATTTTGCGGGGCACATCCGGGTTGAGATTGTAGCCGCCGTTGTATTATTTTTTTTTTTTACTGTTTTTGCTCCTATGATAGACCCAAGATGGGGTGGACAAACTACCGGGTTCTTGAAGTGCCGAGTGGCCTACTCATTTTATCTAGGGAGGTTGCTTTACTTCGGGAATTTGGCGGGTAGTTTGCCGCACCCGTAGGGGTCTAGGGTGGGATTTTGTCTATTCATCACGACCGTGGAATCCGTGTTTCGTTACAGGCTTAAATGAAATACGAAAATCCCAGTATATCCAATATATTCATCTGTGATTCTGTGATCTGGAATGCTTATTATTGCGTGAGACGAATGTCTATATATATAAATTATATATAATAAATGTTGCTTATGTTTTGCACCCGCGCTAGTCCAGCCCCCGCTCTGCCAGTAGTTAAGTAACCTAACGGTGTATGACGGGGCCCCGTGGCGAATACGGATGGTATAAGCGTATGTTCTATTTTAGTTTCTTTTACTGCAATGATAATGTTAATTGATAGGATCGCGTTAATTCTAATTAATGCAAGGAAATAAACCTAAAATCTGGTATCGTTGGAACAATTACAAAACCACTCGGTTTTCTTCAAAAAGCATTTTTAAAAGCGGAGCTTAAACCACCCATTTTCAAAAGCTATCGGGTTCCTTCAACTATATCAAGTTCATTACGTTAATGGTTTTTTCGCCAAAAACCAGCCGTAGCCCTCCGTCATTTCAGATAGATATCTACTAGTATTCATGCTATATGTTTTGACCTTCGCCAAGACATAGTGTTTGGTAGCTAGTGGATGCTTATCTATGGCATAAATAGATGCATTAATCTAGGACAGACGTACAGCTGTTTTGGCCTTCGTCAAGGGCTTGTACGAATGGGTCTAGGTTAATCTGGATAAAGACGGGTTGAACTTGACTTGCGACTGATGATGTTTTGACCTTCGTCAAGGTTATAAGCGCACGGGGCAAAAATCACATCGGGAGTTTCAAACATAAAGGAAACTTGCTAGCACTGCATACCTTCTTGAGTGTGTTGTTTTTGGTAGGCTTCCTTCAAATTCATCACACAATGATAGTTGGGTCCTGATCCTACTGTGAGTATCCACTACTCTTCGGGAAACAATTTCACTTAACAATCAATGTTATAAACCAAGTAGGTGTCTAGAACGGTGTTAGCGGGGCTACGACTCCAGGGAAAAGAGGTTATATAATTAAGGAACTTCGCGAAAGCGTTGAAAAACCTCCCTCGAAGTACCGATACTAGCCTGGCCGAAAGGTTAAGCAAGTATTGTGACGTGCGATTAGTCCTGACTAATTCTTCTTTTAGGGTTTGAAGAAGAACTCGAGGAAACAGTGGGAGCCATTCTGTTTAGATAAACTAAAAACCAATCTAAACTTGCAAGAGTATATACTGAGTGTTTCTTTTCTCTTTCTCCTAATTGCAGCGACCATGACGGGACTTAAGCATATATTAGATAAAAATAAACTCGCTGGGTCAAACTAGAAAGACTGGCTGAGGAATGTCCAAATGGCCCTTACATATGATAAGATCGCATACGTGCTCATGGCGAAAGCTCCCCCTATTCCCGGTCCAGCATCCTTGGTCAAGAACATTGAGGTCCGTAAGACCTGGGATCTTGATTGCGTGAAAGCCAAGTGTCTCGTGCTGGCCTCCATGGACAATGAACATCAGAGGCGGTACAAGAAGATGGACCTTGCTTCCATTTTCCTCCATACCAAAGAATTATACGGAGAGCAATCTCGTATCGCAAGATACGAGACCTCGAAGAAACTTTTTCAATCGAGGTTGGCTATCGGATCGTCTGTCAGGGACCACGCCCTGAAGATGATTTCTCTCATTGAAGAGCTCGCGGACCTGAGAACTACGTTGGAAAATGAGTTGTACATCAACTTGATCCTCCAGTCCCTTCCCTTCACCTATGCCCAGTTCATATTGAATTTCAATATGAACTGTCACGCCACGCTTCCCAGTGTACGGGTAAGAAGACGCGACGAGGCCCACTACGTATTTACTCAGAAGTAAACACGCTAAGCGTATCTAAGCAATATAATGAATGTACACAAGAAAAAAATGACAATAAATGTAACTGAATAACAACTTTTATTTATTGAACATTTCTTTACAAGTACAACTGAAAATATAAATACAGAAATGGAAAGTAATGCCTAAACAATGGCATGAACTGAAAAGAAAATATAAACAAGTATTTAGAGCTCTGGGTAAATGGTGAACTGCTCCAAGTCTTCAGTACTGGGCTCGACCTCTAGAGAGTCCGATCCACCTGACAACATTCCAAAGAAAAAGAGAAGGAATGTCGTCAGCGAACAATCGCTCGGTAAGTCCCAAAGATAGGTAAGAATAGACAGATGAGAATATAACTGATATATTGTAATCTTTTTTTTCTGTTAACGCGGTTGTTTGTAGCTTGGTACAAAATATGCCATTGTAAACGAAAGGAGTCCCACTATTCCGGAGACTAAGATATATGGAGCACAAGGAACCATTAAGCCACAATACAACAGCAATGGATATTCAGGTTAGGTGTATTAAAATGACCGTCTCGTGCCACTTCAAACACATTCCGTACCAGTCTACCCTTTTAAAACCCCGTAATGTATTTTGTATTGCATGTATTGTTTTATTTTATAAATGGAAGAATTGCCGAAACCATGATATCATGTAAACGGAATGGATATAAATGGATAGTCATGTAATCAGAATATATCCATGGTTCGGTTTGGTCGAGTCATGTTGATATAGATTGAATTCTGGTATAAATGGATTCATATTGTATTGTAGTTATACTTGAAATAAATTCAAGTCAGATTGATTTCATATTAGATTGAGACTTTGTCTGAGTCAGACACTTTAAAACAAATTGAAGTCCTGAATTAGTTTTGATATTATCGGTAACTGCTGCACATGAACGACAGGATTTGTGTCTTTTTCCAAGACAATTACCGTATTGATAACACCATTTTTAGGTTGTCTACCTTAGATAGGTAAGCACACATATTCTCCGGCTCGCTGAGACTCAAGAGAACTGGTCCCGCTTAAACCTATATTTACTAGGGTCCTTATTGTAAATTAATATAACTTTATAGGGTTTTATGAAAAAGAGTTTTGATATATTTTTAAAATACATCAAGTATTTAATTATCGTCTTTAGAGTTTTCATAATTATAATTTTTTTATAAAGTGAAATATTCTAGTGGATATAACCTAAATTTCCTTGTATATGGTATTTTAGTGTAATATTAGAATTGTATTGATTTGTAATGGTAGTTTCATGAAATTTGTGATTCCTTTGATTTAGAAAACATGGAATATATATATTTTATACTTTAAAGTTGATATTTTGATAATATTTATATGTATTTATATTTATAAAAAATAGAACTTATTTATTAAATAGAAATCACATTTTTCTTAAAAATTGCATTAAAAATTCCATCGATATCGGATGGTCCGTAAGGAGGTCTGCATCTCCCTCTACTAGGCCCGAGAATGTACGATAATCCGTACCATCTCGATCAGGGTTCCCCAAAATGGGTTGTAGAGGCACATTTGTAAGGAATTAAATAATTCACTTTTAAAGAAAACGGTTTTTAAATGTTTATGGTATTTAACTGTAAACTCGTATTTTCCCACAAACTAATATTCCAAAATACATCGTGCTATTTCAAAAATGTGTGTTGTGATGAGGTAGGTCGTTACCTCATGAGTTTTCTAAGGGTAATATGGGTAAAATGAATAAGCAATGTCGTATGTAAACATGATGGTATTTTACCGTAAAAATGAAATAGAAGTTGCAATACTTATTATTTTGAATTGAAACTTGTTTTGAATATTGTTTTATGTTTGTTAAACAATATAAGAAGAGATGGTAATTTGATGTTTAAATTTTTTTTGAGTTTTTAAAGAAAAGATAATCGGAAGTCGGAATAACCCCACTTCCGACGAGTTTTGAAAAGTGGAAGTTTTAGACTAGAGACTGAGAAGGGGAGATGGGACTTACAGGTTGGAATTAGAGAGAAGAGGTAGGGAGAGATTTTGGGATCGTCGGGAAGTCGTTTCGTCGCCGGATTCTTCCCGAAACGTTGCTGGAATTTTGACCTTTGCTAACTCCACTTGTACAACTTTTGAACATAGAATTTTTTAAAGAGTTTTGGCATGGAATTTCTGAATGAGAAGTGCCAAAAATGTAGGGTTGTATTTATAGGGAAAATTAGGGTTTAGGGTAATGAATTGAGAATTAAAAATGTGAATTAAAATGGATTTAAAAGAGGAATTATCACTCTCTGGATAATTGCAGAGAATTCAAACAACATAGGGATAGTGGGGCAGGCCAAGGGATGCTAGGGTTAAAATTTTGTAGCATTCCCTAAAGAGAAAACCGGTGGTGCCAATCCCTTCTATACATCTCGCCGGCCAAATCCGAGGGTGGGGAGCTTGGATTCTTGCCACGTGTTGGTGTCGTCTCATATGGCTCAGTGCACATATTTGATTTTGTTGTGACTTTTCATTTTACGTGTTTTGCACGTGTAAACTTTTGAGTTTCTAAAAGTTTAAAAGAAAATCAACAAAAAATATATGTGGCTGGGAGGATTCGAACGCAGGGGTTACGTCACAGCAGTGTAAGGCTTTACCAATGAGCTACAAGTGCTTTCTTACTGTTCAAAAGCAATTTAAATACTTATAGCATACACAGGATTGCAAATACTCCATTTGTACATAAATTTTTAAATAATTTTCTGTACACTGAAACAGAGTTGTTACATTCTACCCTCCTTATAAAAATTTCGTCCTCGAAATTTACATTTATTTTAAGGACTAATTTACAAACAAGTGAGGGTATCTTGCATGCATGTCTTCCTCACGTTCCCATGTTGATTCTCCCGGTGAGTTTTTTCTCCAAATCACTCGAACCAAGTTTACTTTCTTATTCCGAAGTGACTTCACCTTTCTGTACAAAATTTCAACAGGTTGTTGCTCACAGGATAAGTCTGGCTGTACAGTGAGCTCGGAGTGATCAAGAATATGACTGGGGTCACTCACATACCTTCTGAGTTGAGATATGTGGAACATATTGTGCACTCCTTCCAATGTGGGTGGAAGTGCCAAGCGATAAGCCACTTCTTCGACTCGTTTGAGTATGTCGAACGGTCCAATATACCTCGGACTGAGCTTACCCCATCTTCCAAAGCGAATCACTCCACGGTTTGGAGAAATCTTCAAAAAGACATGATCTCCCGGTTGAAACTCCAAGTGACGGTGCTTTGCATCAGCCCAGTACTTCTGTCGGTCTTGGGCTATGCGCATTCTTTCCCTGATAGTGTGAACAACATCCACTGTTGCTATTATCATCTCAGGACCAAGGAGTTCTCTATCTCCGATGTCGTCCCAACTTAATGGTGATCGACACTTCCTTCCATAAAGAGTTGCGAAGGGTGACATTTCTATACTTGCTTGGTAGCTGTTGTTGTATGAAAACTCCACAAGATGTAGGCGATCTTCCCACGATCCTCCGAAATCTAGCATACACGCTCTTAGCATATTTTTAAGTATCTGAATAGTTCACTCAGACTATCCATCTGTTTGTGGATGGTAAGTTGTGCTAAAATTTAGAGTTGTTCCCAAGCTAGCATGTAGACTCTGCTAAAATTGCGATCGAAATCTGGTGTCACGATCGGAGACAATGCAAACCGGTACTCCATGTAATCTCACGATCTCCTGCATGAGTTCATGGGTATCAGAACTAGTACACTATGAAGAGTTAAATCTTGTTTAGATTCATACTTACTTCCATGTACTTCTTTGCAAGTGTCTCAGTCGATTGGCCAACTCGAAATGGGATGAAGTGAGCCGACTTAGTGAGTCGATCCACAATAACCCTTACCGTATCGTTACCTTTCGTACTGCGAGGAAGAGTAGTCACGAAATCCATAGTGATGTGTTGCCACTTCCATTCTGGGATAGGTAACGGTTGAAGTAAACCAGTTGTCCTGTGATGTTCAGCCTTTATTTGCTGACACACCAAGCATTTAGCGACGCTTCTGGCTACTTCACACTTAATTCCATGCCACCGGTAATTTTGACGCAGATTTTTATACATCTTTGTGCCTCCAGGAAGTATTGAATAAGGAGAGTTGTGAGCTTCTTTCATCAACTCTTCCCATATAGAACCTTTTGGTACACACAACCTACTGTCGTATCTCAAAAATCTGTCTTCATGGATGATGAAGTCTGTTCGAAGTCCACTTTCTACTTGTTCTCTGATCTTTTGCAACTTGGCATCACTTACTTGAGCTGCTTTGATCTGATTGACAATAGTAGACCGAACTTTTAAGTTCATCAAACTTGAAGCGTTACCTGGCATGACCACTTCTATCTCCATCTGATGCAAATCTTGTTTAAGCTTCCACTGTGCGGTGAGATTCATTGATAGATGTTGGCGACTAAGTGTATCAGGTACTACATTCACCTTTCCTGTATGATATTGTAGGTTGATGTCGAAGTTCTCTATGAGTTCTAACCATCTTCTCTGTCGCATATTCAACTCTTTCTGAGTAAACACATATTTCAGACTTTTGTGGTCTGTGTATATGTCCACTCGTTCACCAAGAAGATAATGGCGCAAAATCTTGAGTGCAAAGATTACGGCCACCAACTCCAAATCATGCGTCGGATAGTTGCGCTCATGAATCTTCAGCTGTCTTGATGCATAAGCTATAACTTTACCGTGCTGATGTAGAACACATCCTAATCCCTTACCGGATGCATCGCAATGCACTTCAAAACCTCCAGATTGGTCCGGTATGACAAGGATAGGTGTTGATGTCAATTTTGACTTGAGTTCTACGAAAGCTCGTTCACATGCTTCTGACCACACGAATTCTTCATCTTTACGTGTGAGCTTGGTCAGGGGTGTTGCAATCTTAGAGAATCCTTCAATAAACCTTCTGTAATATCCTGCTAAACCCAAGAAACTTCGAATGTCCTTTACTGACTTCGGTGTCGGCCATTCGCTTACTGCTGATACCTTAGCTGGATCTACAGAGATTCCATCGCCTGATACAATTTGTCTAAGAAAACCGACTTGATCTAGCCAAAACTCGCACTTGTTGTACTTGGCATAGAGTTGATGCTGTCGCAAAGTCTCCAGGACAATTCATAGGTGCTCGGCATGTTCTTTCCGACTCTTAGAATACACCAGGATGTCATCGATAAAGATGACAACAAACATGTCTAGGTACTCTCGGAAAACTTGATTCATTAGGTTCATGAATATAGCTGGTGCGTTGGCCACTCTAAATAGCATCACAAGAAATTCATAATGACCATAGCGAGTCCTGAATGCCGTCTTCGGAATATCAGACTCTTTGACCTTCACCTGATGATAACCCGAACGAAGATCTAACTTAGAGAAAACGCAAGATCCACTTAGCTGATCGAATAGGTCGTCGATGAGCGGAAGTGAATACTTGTTTTTTATAGTTATTTCGTTCAGAGTTCTATAATCAATGCACATTCTGTATGAACCTTCCTTCTTCTTCACAAGTAGAACTGGTGATCTCCAACTTGAAGTGCTGGGACGAATCCATCCTTTCTTCAATAATTCGTCCAACTGAGTACGGATCTCTTTCAAACCTTCGGGACTTGGGAAATATGGTACTTTGATCACCGGTTGTGCTCCAGGTACTAAATCAATGTTGAATTCAAGAGCTCGATCAGGAGGCAAACCTGATATGTCTTCAGGAAATATATCGTCGAACTCTCGAACTAGCTCTGGTTTCGATCCTTCCTCTGCTTGAAGTGTTGCAATCACTGCCTTCTTCGGTTTTGCTTTGTATGTGCTTGGCTTCAGGGTACGGTCTCCACTTTTGAAATAAAATACCGGATGGTCTGGAATCTCGAACAATACTCTCCTTTGAAGACAGTCGATGGTAGCGTAAAAAGTTCTGAGCCAATCCATACCCAAAACGACATCGAAATTCGGTATGTCCAGCACCTTGAAGTCAGCATAGAATTCTTTGCTGCAGATGACCACTGGACACACGTCGTATCATATTATTGCCTTTAGAACGCCGTTCTCTGAACTGACATTCTAGCTGGATACAAGTAGTTTAACTGGAATCGCATAAGTTCGGACGAACCGTTGCGACATAAAGCAATGAGATGCTCCAGTATCGAAGAGTGCTAGTGCAGGAAGTGAGGCTACTAAGATCGTGCCTAAGTTATGTGGGATCGGATTTAGGTATAAGAAAAGATATATGGGTATATATAAAGACTGAAAGAAAGCTTGAAAGGAAAAAGTTACCAGTGATGACTTGGCCAGTGGCTTCAGCTTCTTCCACAGTCATTGTGAAAGACTGTCGCCTCGGTACATTCCTCCTTGCTGGAGGAGCATTTCTCTGTCCGTTCCATTGTCCTTGAGGTAAGTTCCTTTGAGTTTGGTGGAACCGACGAGGAAGAGGTGCAGTGGGTCCACAAGGAGGTGGAGCTGGGAGAGAAAGTCATGGAGCAGGTGCCTTGATAGATGGCCGCCGCGGATAGGTAATCGCTGGTATGGGTGCAGCATTTGGATTGAGTTTACGAGGAAAAGACCCAATATCATGCGTGGCTAAGCCACGGACTAAGCAAAGGCGATTAGCACGCCGGCCGTCCTTCTCCAGGTGTCCATCCCTCCTGCAGTAGGTGCAAATGGCTGGGCTGGACCGATTGATTAGTACTCCCGGTCTCCTAGGCATAAAAGGTGGCCTTGAAGAGGCTCCTCCTGCCATCTGGGTGGCAAGGCGCTTCACCCCGGCAGATTGGGGTCTACCCTTCATCTTCACTACTGCCTCATATCGACGGGCAGCTTTCATGGCCAGTTCATGGGTTGGGAAACCCCCTGTAGCTAAGACAGCTTGGATCTCCGGATCCAACCCTTGCTGAAATCGTCCGGGCCTGATCTCAACAGTTGGTATCAAGTGTGCCGCGATCCTGTTAAGGTCTTATGTTAGCTATGTAGTATGTGATATAAGAATATCAAATATTGAGACATATCTTACCTACTGAGCATGGTAAACTCAGCATCATACTCATCCACAGATTTGGTCCACATCGAATCCTGTTGCAGGTGGATGAATTGCTGCACCATTTCAAATCGGGCAATCTCGGGAAAATACTTTGCGTCGAACATGTCGTGAAAAGTTTTCGATTCGATCGGCTGGTCAAGACGGCTTTCTTCTGCCTTCTACCAAACTCGGGCGTTGTCGGTGAGTTGCAGCTTCGCAACTCGTACCCAAGCGATCTCTGCCGCTTGTGCTGCTGCCAGATCATCCTAAATGCTCTATCACGCCCCGCTTCCCGGTGTACGGGCAAAGGGACGCAACTGGCCCGCTACGTATATACTCAGAAATAAACACGCTAAGCGTATCTAAGCAATATAAGTAAAATGTACACAGGAGACATGAATATGAATGAACAACAACTTTTATTTATTAAACATTCTTTTACAGGTACAACTGAAAATGTAAATACAAGGATGGAAAGCAATGCATAAACAATGACATGAACTGAAATGAAATGTACAAGGTCAATACTCAAGGTCTTCTGTGAACTGCTCTAAGTGCTTCTGGCTGGTCTCGAACTCCTCAGAGTCGGATCCTCCTGAAAACATTCCAAAGAAGAAGAGAAATAGGAATGTCGTCAGCGAACAATCGCTCAGTAAGTCACAAAGAAAGAAGGAGAAGAATAAACAGAGAATAGAACTGGTGAAGTAGATATGTTATATTGTTATACTAAGGTAGTTGTTGTAGCTTGGTACAGAATATGCCAGTGTATACGAGAGGAGTCCAACTTACACCATGGACTTTGGTAACCCGTAGTACAAAGCTCCGTTGAAAATACCACGGAACAACGGCATGGATGTAATAACGTCTTTTAGTGACCACCACATGCCACCTTTAACATGTTTCGTACCAGTCTATCCCTTTATAAACCCCGTAATATTTATTGTATTATATGAACCGATAGTATTGTATTGGCTTTTAGTAAATGGAAGACTTGCCGAAATCATGATATCAGTAAACGGAATGGATATAAATGGATAGTCATGTAATCAGAGTATATCCATGGTTCGGTTCGGTCATGTTCATGTTGATATGGATTGTATTCTGGTATTCATGGATTCATGTTATATTGTAGTTATACTTGAATTGGATTCAAGTCAGATTGATTTCAGATTTGACCATGACTCGAACTGAGTCAGACACTTAAAAAAGAAATTAAAGTCCTGATTGTTTTGGAGTTATCGGTAACTGCCGCACATGGACGGTAGGATTTGTGTCTTTTTCCAAGACAATTACCGTGTTGATAACACCGTTGTTAGGTTGTCTATCTTAGATAAGCAAGCACCCATATTCTCCGGCTCCCTGAGGCTCAAGAGAACCGGTCCCGCTTAAACCTATATTTACTAGGGTCCTTTTTGTAAATTAATATAACTTGAGAGCGGTTTAGGAAAAATAGTTTTTGATATATTTTCAAATTACACCTCAAGTATTTAATTATCGTCTTTAGGGTTTTCATGATTTTAATTTTTATAAAGTGAAATATTCTAGTGGATATAACCTAGTTTTCATTCTATATGGTATTTTAGTGTAATCGTGGAATGGTATTGAATTGTAAAGATAGTTTCATGACATTTGTGATTCTTTTGCTTTAGAAAACATGGAATATTATTATATTATATTTAAAATAGATATTTTGATAATAGTTATATATATATATATATTTAATAAAAATAAAGTTTATTTATTTTGTAGAAATCTCATTTTCTTAAAAATTGCATCAAAATTCCATCGAGATCGAATACTCCTTGCGGAGGTCTGCATCTCGCTCTACTAGGTCCGAGGATGTGCGATAACCCGCACCATCCCGATCGGGGTTCCCCAAAATGGGTTGTAGAGGCGTATTTGCAAAAAATTAAATAACACACATTTTAAAGAAAACGGTTTTGAATGTTCAAGTTATTTATTCGTAATCTCGTATTTTCCCATAAATTAGAGTCCTAAAATTCATCGTGCTATGTCAAGAATGTGTGTTGTGATGAGGTTGGTCATTACCTCATGAATTATCTAAAGGTAATACGGTTAAATTGAACAATTATAAGTTGTATGTAATATGATGGTACTTTACTGTAAAAGTGAAATAAAAATTGCAACATGAATTATTTTGAGATGAAACTTGTTCTAATGTGTTTATTTATGTTTGTTAAACATTATGAGAGAATATGGTATTTTATTATTTAAGAAAAATGAAGTTTTTAAAGAAAAACGAATCAGAAGTCGGAATAACTCCGCTTCCGACGAGTTTTGAAAAAGAGAAGTTTTAGAATAGAGATGGAGGAGAGGAGTGGGGACTTACAGGTTAGAAACAAGAGGAGAGAGAGAGAGGAAGCTATTGGAACCGTCGGGACGTCGTTTCGTCGCCGGATTCTCCTCGGAAATTCGCCGAACTTCGACCTTTGCTAACTCCACTTGAACAACTTAGGACTTGGAAATTTTTAAGAGTTTTTGTAATGAAATTCTGAATGAGGAGGGGTGAATTGTGGTGTGGTATTTATAGGGAAAATTAGGGTTTAGGGTAATGAAGAAATGAATTAAAAATGCATTAAAATTTTGGATTAATGCTCATTTTTAATTCTCTGTTAATGTGCAGGAAAAACAAACAAAACTAGGGTAGTGGAGGGAGGCCAAGGGTAAGTGTGCAGAATAAGGGGGCTATTCCCTACGGAGGAGCCCGGCGGTGCCGGTCTCAAAGCTCATCTCGCCGGTCGAGATCCGGTGAGGGATGATAGGATTTTGGTCATATGTTGGTGTCGTTTGGTATAACTCAGTGAACGTGTTTGTTTTATCTGTGACTTTTCATTTTACGTGTGGTGCACGTGTAAACCTTTGGGCTTCTAAAAGATTAAAAGAAAAATCAATTAAAAATATATGTAGCTGGGGGGATTTGAACACAAAGGCTATGTCACAGCAGTGCATGGCTTTACTAATGAGCTACAAGTTATTTCTTGCTATTCAAAAGCAAATTAAATTTATAACTTGTGCTCAGGCTCAGGTGTTCCTTTCTGTATTTTTGAAAAAATTCTGTACAGAAATTTTAGGGTTGTTACATTCTACCCTCCTTATAAAAATTCTGTCCTCGAAATTTATAAAAGGAAAGTGTAACAGATTTAAGGAGAGTTTGGTGATAGAACTATTGATAGTGCATGAAAAATATGTGGAAGAACGAAAGAATGCAAAAGTTTTGGTAAGATTGAAAAAGATGTGAGGGAATTACCACGGTTATCTTGGTCTACAGCCTCGACTTCTATGGTCGCTAAAGTGAAAGCCTGTCGCCGGGGTGCATTCCTCCTAGCTGGAGGCACATTCCTCTGTCCTTGAGGCATGTTCCTATGCCCTCGAGACATGTTCCTCAGTGCTTGATGGAATTGGCGAGGAGGCTGTGCAAGAGGTCCACGTGGAGGTGGAGCTGTAAGAGCAAGACGAGATGCAGGAGCCTGGATAGCTGGCCGCTGCGGATAAGTGCTGTGAGTTGGAACTATGTTGCGCCTATAAGGACATGTTCCAATTCCATGATTGGATGCGCCACAAACTAAGCACAGGCATTTTGAGCGCCTACAGTCCTTCCACAAGTGTCCATCCCTTTTGTAGTAGAAGAGAAAATCTGGACTTGACCGGTTATCTGTTTCTTCCGGTCTCCCGGGTTCAAAAGTTGGCCTTGAAGAGGCTCCTCCTGCCATCTGAGTGGCAGGGCGCTTCACTCCGACAGATTGAGATTTGCCCTTCATCTTCACCACTGCCTCATATCGACGGGAAGCTTTCAAAGCCAACTCGTGAGTTGGGAAATCCCATGTAGCTAAGGCAGCTTGGATTTCCGGATCTAACCCTTGCTGAAATCGTCTGGACCTGATCTCAGCAGTCGGTATCAAGTGTGCCGCAAATATGTTGTGGTCTTGTGTTAGCTGTGTAGTATGCGATATTAGAAAATCAAATATTGAAACATATCTTACTTACTGAGCATGGTAAACTCAGCATCATACTCATCCACAGATTTGGTCCACATCGAACCCTGTTGTAGGCGGATAAATTGCTGCTCCATGTCAAATCGGGCAGTCTCTGGGAAGTACTTCGCGTCGAACATGTCGCGAAAAGTCCCTCATTCGATAGGTTGGGCAAGACGGCTTCTTCCGCCTTCCACCATACTCGGGCGTTGTCGGTGAGTTGCAGCTTCACAACTCGAACCCAAGCGATCTCTGGCACTTGTGCCGCTGCCAGGTCATTCTCAATACTTTGAGCCTATCCTTCAGCTTCCAGGGGGCTCTCTTTTCCTGAAAATTGTTTTGGGTGCAAAGCCTGGAATTGCTTCACTCCGGGTGCTTCCGCTTCTGGACGGTTCATCAGAATAGCAGTCTGCTGCTGCTGTCCTTCCAGGAGACTTCGGATTGCCTCAAGTAGTACCGTCTGCTCATTGATCGGAGCAGCAACGGTAAGCATAAGCGTAGAGGTGGTGGTATGTTGTTGAAATTGGTACTGGTGCTGTTTGGAGAATCCATAACCTTGAAAGAAAAATAGGGTTAGGATACATTCAAAGTATGTAAAATTGTAAAATTCAAGTAATGTGAAATGTAAAGAAAGTTTTTAGTTGCTGGTTCTTGTGTTATATTGCTTAGGACTTCATGCAGAATTGACCCGCATGTCCATGCAGAACTGACCCGCATAGGCCGCCAACAAAACCTGTCACGCCCCGCTTCCTGGTGTATGGGCAAGGGGACGCGACTGGCCCGCTACGCATTTACTCAGAAGTAAACACGCTAAGCATATCTAAGCAATATAAGTAAAATGTACACAAGAGATATGAATATGAATGAACTGCAATTTTTATTTATTAAACATTCTTTTACAGGTACAACTGGAAATCTAAATACAAGGATGGAAAGTAATGCCTAAACAATGGCATGAACTGAAATGAAATATACAAGTAAGGTTAATGCTCAGGGTCTTCTATGAACTGCTCCAAGTGCTCCTGGCTGGTCTCGAACTCCTCAGAGTCAGGTCCTCCTGACAACATTCCAAAGAAGAAGAGAAATAAGAATGTCGTCAGCGAACAATCGCTCGGTAAGTCCCAAAGAAAGAAGGAGAAGAATAAACAGATAATAGAACAGGTGAAGTAGATATGTTATATTTGTTATACTAACGTAGTTGTTGTAGCTTGGTACAGAATATACCAGTGTATACGAGAGGAGTCCAACTTACACCATGGACTTTGGTAACCCGTAGGACAAGGCTCCGTCGAAAATACCACGGAACAACAGTATGAATGTAATAACGTCTTTTAGTGACCACCTCGTGCCACCTTTAACATGTTCCGTACTAGTCTACCCCTTTAAAACCCCGTAATATTTATTGTATTGATTGAACTGATTGTATTGTATTGTCTTGTGGTAAATGAAAGACTTGCCGAAACCATGATATCAGTAAACGGAATGGATATAAATGGATAGTCATGTAATCAGAGTATATCCATGGTTCGGTTCGGTCATGTTCATGTTGATATGGATTGTATTATGGTATTCATGGATTCATGTTGTATTGTAGTTATACTTGAATTGGATTCAAGTCAGATTGATTTCAGATTTGACCATGACTCGAACTGAGTCAGACACTTTAAAAAGAAATTGAAGTCCTGATTGTTTTGGAGTTATCGGTAACTGCTGCACATGGACGACAGGATTTGTGTCTTTTTCCAAGACAATTACCGTGTTGATAATACCGTTGTTAGGTTGTGTAACGACCATATTTTCTAATACCTAATAAAATATATTTTATTTATATTTCTACTATCAAATAATTATTTACGTGTTTCTTTTATAGAAGAATAATTTTTAAAGCAATGTTAATAATTTTCAAAGCATTAAATATGATTAAAGGAAATTTGTAAAATCTATTTATTGTTTTATAGGCTTAAAATGTTTTAATAAAATTTTATAACGCCTTAAAATAATCTACATATTTCTATCATCAATTAAAAATATTTTAAAAGATAAACTAGATATTCTATAATTTTAGTAACTAGCTAAAACCGTGGGAACGGTTATATTACTTAGTTTTAGCCCAAAACTATTTTTATACTAAAGATAATAATAAAATATATTTTCTGAAATTTTTCCATAATTTTCCCGTGTTTTTAACTATTTTTAACAATTTTTTAAAGCCAAATCCAATTTTTAAAATAATAAACAGAAATGTTATTTTTATAAAATAAAAAAAAATAATTATAAGTCCCTTTTAACCTGGACCGTTGGATCACAAGATCCAACGGCCTAGAGCCCGCTGTCAGCGCCCACGTGGTGGGGACCACGCGAAAGCGCGTGATCCCCACACACAGCTGCAGGCGTATCGAAGGACGACACGTGGAGGCAGCGGGACTGTTGGAGGCTTGATCTCAGCCGTTGGATCTTGATCCAACGGCTGAGGTAAAGATCCAACGGCTGAGGTAAAGAGGTGGCGGACGCAATCATTGGCTGAATGATTCGCAATCATGGCCGGCGTGATTTTCCGTGCAATTTAACAGATTTTTGGATTTTCTTGTTACTTTTTGAACGCTATAAATAGACACCTTCAAACCTAAATTTCTCATACCACCGAACTCCAAAAATTCTGAAAAAAATACCGGTGCCTTCGTATCGACGACGCCGACGCTATGGCTTCATTCAATCGCAGAGGAAAAATCGGGACGCGGAGCTATTGAGGATTTAGTACGAGACTACGTTTTCAACTCTTCGGCATCCGACTCAAACAAAAGGTAGGATCCGCCTCTCTCCCCTTTTCCTGTCACCTTCTTCTATCTCAATAACCTAGTTCCAACTTCTAATTATCAACCCCATTTAAAATGGTGTTATAATATTTGTGCATACCCTTTTTCCTTGTACCCTTAATCATGATAATGTTAACCCATATTTTAAAACGGTGTTTAAATTTCCCCTGTACACAAAATTATATTGCGCACCCATAATACCTGGAATCTGATGTAATCCATGAATTGTCATTTCACCTCTGGCATACCCATACTATAAAAATGATCTCGAAATAGGTTACTTCCACAAGATACCCTCGTTTAATTAAAATATTATATTTGTTTAAATAACTATAAGAAATAAAGATATGTGAAATAAATATTTTAGATACAGTATACGTATATTTTACTTACAAATATTTTTAAAAACCCCTCAACTTTTTAAGGAAAAAATATTAAATTTAAATAACGATATCTTTTTAAAAAGGGAATATTTAGTGTCTTTTAAAAGGTAATTTTAAAATAACACCAATCTAGAATAAAGGAAAGGTTGTAGGCATCGATCGTTTATCTAAACCAGACTTTGTGGTGCCTAGGCTAGACAAGTGAGAAATGTAACTTTAAAAGGCCCGTCTCACGGTGATTCGTGAGTGAATCCCTCCTTTCCTTACTTGTGCTTACCTGGCCACAATTGGCGGTGAAGAGGCGATTTGAGGACCTCATAACTTGTCCTTTTGGAATATTAGGAGCAGTCTAGATTTTCAAATAAAAACCTCTTGCAAATGATTTTCAAATAAACACCACAACCTTTTATCGAAAGGATATTTTCCGTAAAATATTATGTTTTTCCAAAATAATAAATATCCCAAATATCATGGTTTTTCTTAGAAGTAATAAAAGATATTTAAACACTATTATTTCTTTTTTACTAAGCTTTCTCTAAGATAACGCGAAATACTTTACAAACTCTAGAAAATAAAACGAGTGGTTGTGGAAGGCCATATTAAACGAGATCAATACTTTTTAATTTTCCAGTTTATGACAACATGACATATACAAAACATGATACGGTTAGGGTTAGAATGCGCGGACCTAGGTATGGAAAACTTTATGAAGATCCCTGCAGGCAGGGTGAACAGTCCAAAGTGTGGACGACTATACAAATATGAAGATCCCGATATTCCGGGTGAACAGTCCAAAGTGTGGACGACTATACAAATATGAAGATCCCGATATTCCGGGTGAACAGTCCAAAGTGTGAACGACTATACAAATATGAAGATCCCGATATTCCGGGTGAACAGTCCGATATATGGGTGACTATACAATGTGGAAATTCCATGCCTAGAGGTATACGCACTAACTCTAATTCGTCAAAACCTTTATACTGAACCACGGGGATGGGTAGTTTGATTAGGCAAGGATAATTCGGAACTCGGATTCCCCTACTACTCGATCATGATCCCGGGAAGTGAAACGGTACATTTCACTTCCCCGGTTGTTGTTCCGTGGCCACAACGAAATAATCGCGAGTATCCGGACCCTTGTTTAACAAACTAAAACGTTTACAATACCTATTGATACTCAACACCAAACCCACATCATGTGATATACCTACATGTTACCTTATCTACCTTTCTTCATGAGACATGAGTTATTCAGTATCTTGGATGTGGATATTTTACCAGTTTAGACTTGTTGTTTATTATGGAACTGAAGGGAGGTAATACCTGTGCACTTGAGTGATATTCACGCTAGACAAAGCTCCATCATAGTCATGGGACACCTTGCGGGGATGTTCACGCTACCACATTGATTGCCATTTCAGGCACGAGCACCATCTCATACTACTTCCAGCTAGTCATGGGATACCTCAAGGATACGAGTATGTTCACCCGTCAATTCTATCCATACACACTTTGTTTAACCTGATCCAACTCTTAGACTGAACATCCGTTTGACTTGACTTGAACCTTTACCAAACATATACAACCTACTCATTTTCACATATCTAATTGGTATATAACCTCATACCTTTATACACATGTACATATACACATGTTCGTTTCTATACCTTTACTTTCTTATGAGGGAATCCTATCCGAGTATAACTCGCTGACGGACCTTCCTTTTCTTCCTTTATCTTTGGAATGTCCGTCAGATAAGAATGAGTATTATAGCGAAGATCAAGACGTGAAGCCAGCTTATGAAGATTATGCAGACTGGACGATGGAAGATTAGCTAGATTTAATTTTTTATTGTTGTCCACATGTTTAGGGCTTTTGTTTCTCCTCGATGTAATTAAACTACTTAGTTTATTTTACTCTTTCTTTTAGGATGTAATAAAGTTTGGTTAATGGAAATAAAATGCCTTTCGCTTTTATTATTTTTGTTTTGGTACACATCCTGTATATTAAATATTCATACGCTTAACGTAACTGTATTGAATAGACCACATTCAATACAGTTAAGTTGCGGACCTTGCCACGTCATCCTTCTCCTTCTTTTGGGAAGCGGGGCGTGACAGGTTGTCTACCTTAGATAAGCAAGCACCCATATTCTTCGGCTCCCCGAGGCTCAAGAGAACCGGTCCCGCTTAAACCTATATTTACTAGGGTCCTTTTTGTAAATTAATATAACTTGAGGGGGTTTTATGAAAAATAGTTTTTGATATATTTTCAAATTACACCTCAAATATTTAATTATCGTATTTAGAGTTTTCATGATTGTAATTTTTATAAAGTAAAATATTCTGGTGGATATAGCCTAGTTTTCATTGTATATGGTATTTTAGTGTAATTTTGGAATGGTATTGAATTGTAAAGGTAGTTTCATGACATTTGCGATTTTTTTGCTTTAGAAAGCATGGAATATTCATATATTATATTTAAAATAGATATTTTGATAATAGTTATATATATATATATATATATTTAATAAAAATAAAGTTTATTTATTTTGGAGAAATGTCATTTTCTTAAAAATTGCATCAAAATTCCATCGAGATCGAATGCTCCTTGCGGAGGTCTGTATCTCGCTCTACTAGGCCCGAGGATGTGCGATAACCCGCACCATCCCGATCGGCGTTCCCCAAAATGGGTTGTAGATGCGTATTTGCAAGGAATTAAAAAAACACACTTTTTAAAGAAAACGGTTTTGAATGTTCAAAGTATTTATTCGTAATCTCGTATTTTCCCGTAAACTAGAGTCCCAAAATTCATCGTGCTATGTCAAGAATGTGTGTTGTGATGAAGTAGGTCATTATCTCGTGAATTATCTAAAGATAATACGGTTAAATTGAACAATTATAAGTTGTATGTAACATGATGGTATTTTACTGTAAAAGTGAAATAAAAATTGCAACATGAATTATTTTGAGATGAAACTTGTTCTAATGTGTTTATTTATATTTGTTAAACATTATGAAAGAATATGGTATTTTATTATTTAAGAAAAATGGAGTTTTTAAAGAAAAATGAATCGGAAGTCGGAATAACTCCGCTTCCGACGAGTTTTGAAAAAGAGCAGTTTTAGAATAGAGATGGAGGAGGGGAGTAGGGACTTACAGGTTAGAAAATAAGAGGAGAGAGAGTGGAAGCTATTGGAACCGTCTGGACGTCGTTTCGTCGCCGAATTCTCCTTGGAACTTCGCCGGAATTTCGACTTTTGCTAACTCTACTTGCACAACTTAGGACTTGGAAAATTTAGAGAGTTTTTGTAATGAAATTCTGAGTGAGTAGGGGTAAAATGTGGTGTGGTATTTATAGGGAAAATTAGGGTTTTGGGTAATGAAGAAATGAATTGAAAATGCATTAAAATTTTGGACTAGGGTAGTGGAGGGAGGCCAAGGGTCAAGTATGCAGAACAAGGGGGTTATTCCCTACGGAGGGGCCCAGCGGTGCCGGTCTCAAAGCTTATCTCGCCGGTCGAGATCCTGCGAGGGATGGTGGGATTTTGGCCACGTGTTGGTGTCGTTTGGTATAACCCAGTGCACGTGTTTGCTTTATCTGTGACTTTTCATTTTACGTGTAGTGCACGTGTAAACCTTTAGGTTTCTAAAAGATTAAAAGAAAAATCAATTAAAAATATATGTGGCTGGGGGGATTTGAACACAGGGGCTACGTCACAGCAGTGCATGGCTTTACCAATGAGCTACAAGTTATTTCTTGTTGTTCAAAAGCAAATTAAATTTATAACTTGTACTCGGGCTCAGATGTTCCTTTCTGTATTTTTGAAAAAATTATGTACAGAAAGTTTAGGGTCGTTACACTCTGAACCCATTCTTCAGCTTCCAGGGGGCTCTCTTTTCCTGAAAATTACTTTGGATGCAATGCCCGGAATTACTTTACTCCAGGCGCTTCCGCTTCTAGATAGCTCAGTAATATAGCAATATGTTGTCGTTGTCCTTCCAGGTGGCTTCGGATTGCCTAAAGCATTACCGTCTGCTCATTGATCGGAGCAGCAACGGTAGGCGTAAGCGGAAGAGGTGGTAGTGTGTTGTTGAAGTTGGTGCTGGTATTGTTTGGAGAATCCATAACCTTGAAAGAAAAAAATAGGGTTAGGATAGATTCAAACTATATGAAATTGTAAGATTCAAGCAATATAAAATGTAAAGAATGTTTTTAGTTGCTGATTCTTGTGTTATATTGTTTAGGACTTCATGCAGAATTGACATGTATGTCCATGCAGAACTGACCTGCATGGCCCACCAACAAAACCTGTCATGCCCCACTTCCCAGTGTACGGGTAAGAAAACGCGACGAGGCCCGCTGCGTATTTACTCAGAAGTAAACACGCTAAGCGTATCTAAGCAATATAATGAATGTACACAAGAAAAAAATGATAATAAATGTAACTGAACAGCAACTTTTATTTATTAAACATTTCTTTACAAGTATAACTGAAAATGTAAATACAGGAACGGAAAGCAATGCCTAAACAATGGCATGAACTGAAAAGAAAATATATACAAGTATCTAGAGCTCGGGTCAATGGCGAACTGCTCCAAGTCTTCAGTACTGGGCTCGACCTCCAGAGAGTCCGATCCACCTGACAACATTCCAAAGAAAAAGAGAAGGAATGTCGTCAGCGAACAATCGCTCTGTAAGTCCCAAAGATAGGTAAGAATAGACAGATGAGAATATAACTGATATATTGTAATCTTTTTTTTCTGTTAACGCGGTTGTTTGTAGTTTGGTACAGAATATGCCATTGTATACGAAAGGAGTCTCACTATTCCGGAGACTAAGATATATGGAGCACAAGGAACCGTTAAGCCACGGTATAACAGCAATGGATATTCATGTTAGGTGTATTAAAATGACCGTCTCGTGCCACTTCAAACACATTCCGTACCAGTCTACCTTTTTAAAACCCCGTAATGTATTTTGTATTGCATGTATTGTTTTATTTTATAAATGGAAGAATTGCCGAAACCATGATATCATGTAAACGGAATGGATATAAATGGATAGTCATGTAATCAGAATATATCTATGGTTCGGTTTGGTCGAGTCATGTTGATATAGATTGAATTCTTGTATAAATGGATTCATATTGTATTGTAGTTATACTTGAATTAAATTCAAGTCAGATTGATTTCATATTAGATTGAGACTGTGTCTGAGTCAGACACTTTAAAACAAATTGAAGTCCTGAATTAGTTTTGATATTATCGGTAACTGCTGCACATGAATGACAGGATTTGTGTCTTTTTCAAGATAATTACCGTATTGATAACACCGTTTTTAGGTTGTCTACCTTAGATAGGTAAGCACACATATTCTCCAGCTCCCTGAGGTTCAAAAGAACTGGCCCCGCTTAAACCTATGTTTACTAGGGTCCTTATTGTAAATTAATATAACTTGAGGGGGCTTTATGAAAAATAGTTTTGATATATTTTCAAAATACACCTCAAATATTTAATTATCGTCTTTAGGGTTTTCATAATTATAATTTTTTTATAAAGTGAAATATTCTAGTGGATATAATCTAAATTTCATTGTATATGGTATTTTAGTGTAATATTGGAATTGTATTGATTTGTAATGGTAGTTTCATGAAATTTGTGATTCCTTTGATTTAGAAAACATGGAATATATATATTGTATACTTAAAGTAGATATTTTGATAATATTTATACATATTTATATTTATAAAAAATAGAACTTATTTATTAAATAGAAATCACATTTTTCTTAAAAATTGCATTAAAAATCCCACCAAGATCGGATGCTCCGTGAGGAGGTCTGCATCTCGCTCTACTAGGCCCGAGAATGTGCGATAATCCGTACCATCTAGATCGGGGTTCCCTAAAATGGGTTGTAGAGGCGCATTTGCAAGGAATTAAATAATTCACTTTTAAAGAAAACGGTTTTTAAATGTTTGTGGTATTTAACTGTAAACTCGTATTTTCCCATAAACTAATGTTCCAAAAGACATCGTGCTATGTCAAAAATGTGTGTTGTGATGAGGTAGGTCGTTACCTCATGATTTTTCTAAAGGTAATATGGGTAAAATGAATAAGTAATGTCGTATGTAAACATGATGGTATTTTACCGTAAAAATGAAATAGAAGTTGCAATACATATTATTTTGAATTGAAACTTGTTTTGAATATTGTTTTATGTTTGTTAAATAATATAAGAAGAGATGGTAATTTGTTGTTTAAATTTTTTTTGAGTTTTTAAAGAAAAGAGAATCGGAAGTCGGAATAACCCCGCTTCCAACGAGTTTTGAAAAGTGAAAGTTTTAGACTAGAGACTGAGAAGGGGGGATGGGACTTACAGGTTGGAATTAGAGAGAAGAGGTAGGGGAGATTTTGGGATCGTCGGGAAGTCGTTTCGTCGCCGGATTCTTCCCGAAACGTTGCTGGAATTTTGACCTTTGCTAACTCCACTTGTATAACTTTTGAACTTAGAATTTTTTAAAGAGTTTTGGTATGGAAATTCTGAATGAGAAGGGAAAAAATGTAGGGTTGTATTTATAGGAAAAATTAGGGTTTAAGGTAATGAATTGAGAATTAAAAATGTGCATTAAAATGGATTTAAGAGAGAAATTATCACTCTCTGGATAATTGCAGAGAATTCAACAACATGGGGGTAGTGGGGTAGGCCAAGGGATGCTAGGATTAAAATTTTGTAGCATTCCCTACGGAGAAAACCGGCGGTGTCGGTCCTTTCTATACATCTCGCCGGCCAAATCCGAGGGTGGGGAGCTTGGATTCTTGCCACATGTTGGTGTCGTCTCATATAGCTCAGTGCACATGTTTGATTTTGTTGTGACTTTTCATTTTACGTGTTTTGCACGTGTAAACTTTTGAGTTTCTAAAAGTTTAAAAGAAAATCAACAAAAAATATGTGGCTGGGAGGATTCGAACGCAGGGGTTACGTCACAGCAGTGCAAGGCTTTACCAATAAGCTACAAGTACTTTCTTGCTGTTCAAAAGCAATTTAAATACTTATAGCATACACAGGATTGCAAATACTCCATTTGTACATAAATTTTTAAATAATTTTCTGTACACTGAAACAGAGTTGTTACATTCTACCCTCCTTACAAAAATTTCGTCCTCAAAATTTACATTTATTTTAAAGACTAATTTACAAACAAGTGAGGGTATCTTGCACGCATGTCTTTCTCACGTTCCCATGTTGATTCTCCTGGTGAGTCTTTTCTCCAAATCACTCGAACCAAGTTTACTTCCTTTTTCCGAAGTGACATCACCTTTCTGTCCAGGATTTCAACAGGTTGTTGCTCACAGGATAAGTCTGGCTGTACAGTGAGCTCGGAGTGATCAAGAATATGACTGGGGTCACTCACATACCTTCTGAGTTGGGATATATGGAACACATTGTGCACTCCTTCCAATGTGGGTGGAAGTGCCAAGCGATAAGCCATTTCTTCGACTCGTTCGAGTATGTCGAACGGTCCAATATATCTCGAACTGAGCTTACCCCGTCTTCCAAAGTGAATCACTCCACGGTTTGGAGAAATCTTCAAAAAGACATGATCTCCCGGTTGGAACTCTAAGTGACGGTGCTTTGCATCAGCCTAGTGCTTATGTCGGTCTTGGGCTATGCACATTCTTTCCATGATAGTGCGAACAACATCCACTGTTGCTATTATCATCTAAGGACCAAGGAGTTCTCTATCTTCGTTGTCAGCGAGCAATCGCTCGGTAAGTCCCAAAGATAAGTAAGAATAGACAGATGAGAATATAACTGGTATATTGTAATCTTTTTGTTCTATTAACGCGGTTGTTTGTAGCTTGGTACAGAATATGCCAGTGTATACGAGAGGAGTCCCACTATTCCGGAGACTAAGGTATACGGAGCACAAGGAACCGTTAAGCCACAGTACAACAGCAATGGATATTCAGGCTAGGTGTATTAAAATGACCGTCTTGTGCCACTTCTAACACATTCCGTACCAGTCTACCCCTTTAAAACCCCGTAATGTATTTTGTATTACTTGTATTGTTTTGTTTTATAAATGGAAGACTTGGCGAAACCATGATATCATGTAAACGGAATAGATATAAATGGATAGTCATGTAATCAGAATATATCCATGGTTCGGTTTGGTCAAGTCATATTGATATAGATTGAATTCTGGTATAAATAGATTCATATTGTATTGTAGTTATACTTGAATTGAATTCAAGTCAGATTGATTTCATAGTAGATTGAGACTCTGTCTCGGTCAGACACTTTAAAACAAATTGAAGTCCTGAATTAGTTTTGATGTTATCGGTAACTGCTGCACATGGACGGGAGGATTTGTGTCTTTTTTCATGAAAATTACCGTATTGATGACACCGTTTTTAGATTGTCTACCTTAAATAGGCAAGCACCCATATTCTCCGGCTCCCTGAGGCTCAAGAGAACTAGTCCCGCTTAAACCTATGTTTACTAGGGTCCTTATTGTAAATTAATATAACTTGAGAGGGTTTTATGAAAAATAGTTTTGATATATTTTCAAAATACACCTCAAGTATTTAAGTATCGTCTTTAGGGTTTTCATAATTGTAATTTTTTTATAAAGTGAAATATTCTAGTGGATATAACTTAGATTTCATTATATTTGGTATTTTAGTGTAATATTGAAATTGTATTGATTTATAATGGCAGTTTCATGAAATTTGTGATTACTTTGATTTAGAAAACATGGAATATATATATTTTATACTTAAAGTATATATTTTGATAATATTTATATATATTTATATTTATAAAAAATAGAACTTATTTATTAAATAGAAATCACATTTTTCTTATAAATTGCATTAAAAATCCCATCGAGATCGGATGCTCAGTGAGGAGGTCTGCATCTCGCTCTACTAGGCCCGACGATGTGCGATAACCCGCACCATCCCGATTGGGGTTACCCAAAATGGGTTGTATAGGCGCATTTGCAAGAAATTAAATAATACACTTTTAAAGAAAACGGTTTTTGAATCTTTATGGTATTTAACTGTAAACTCGTATTTTTTCCCACAAACTAATGTTCCAAAACTCATCATGCTATGTCAAAAATGTGTGTTGTGATGAATTAGGTCATTACCTCGTGAGTTTTCTAAAGGTAATATGGGTAAAATGAATAAGCAATGTCGTATGTAAATATGATGGTATTTTACCGTAAAAATGAAATAGAAGTTGCAATACATATTATTTTGAATTGAAACTTGTTGTGACTGTTTTTTTTATGTTTGTTAAACAATATAAGAAGATATGGTAATTTGTTGTTTAAGAAAAATTTGAGATTTTAAAGAAAAGAGAATCGGAAGTCGAAATAACTCCGTTTCCAACAAGTTTTGAAAAGTGGAAGTTTTAGACTAGATATTGAGAAGGGGAGAGGGGACTTACAGGTTGGAATTAGAGAGAAGGGGAGAGGGGACTTACAGGTTGGAATTAGAGAGAAGAGGCAGGGGAGATTTTGGGATCGTCGAGGAGTCGTTTCGTCGCCGGATTCTTCCCGAAATGTCGCCGGAATTTTGACCTTTGCTAACTCCATTTGTACAACTTTTGAACTTAGAATTTTTAGAGAGTTTTGACATGGAATTTCTGAATGAGGAGGACAAAAAATGTAGGGTTGTATTTATAAGGAAAATTAGGGTTTAGGGTAATGAATTGAGAATTAAAAATGTGCATTAAAATGGATTTAAGAGGGGTATAATCACTCTCTGGATAATTACAGAGAATTCAAACAACATGGGGGTAGTGGGGTAAGCCAAAGGGTGCTAGGGTTAAAATTTTGTAGCATTCCCTACGGAGAAAACCGGAGGTGCCGGTCCCTTCTATACATCTCGCCGGCCAAATCCGAGGGTGGGGAGCTTAGATTCTTGCCACGTGTTGGTGTCGTCTCATATAGCTCAGTGCACGTGTTTGATTTTGTTGTGACTTTTCATTTTACGTGTTTTGCACCTGTAAACTTTTGAGCTTCTAAAAGTTTAAAAGAAAATCTACAAAAAATATATGTGGCTAGGGGGATTCGAACACAGAAGCTACATTACGGCAGTGCAAGGTTTTACCAATGAGCTGCAGGTGCCTTCTTGCTATTCAAAAGCAATTTAAATACTTATAGCATACACAGGATTGCAAATACTCCATTTGTACATAAATTTTTAAACAATTTTCTGTACACTGAAACAGAGTTGTTACATGAACAGTATGGAAGTTACACTTCCTTTGCTCGTCAACATGTTGAGGATGGCAGAGGGCACCTTGAACAAAAGCAAGGAAACACTCGCTCTTTTTATTGGAGGATCTTCTTCTTTTAGATCCAAGGCTAAGGTTAAGAGGAAGAAGAAGAAGGCCCCTACCAAACCGAGGGGAGGTGTGTAGAAGGTGCAGGGAAAGGGAAAGGAAAAGATGGGAGGGGCAGCCACAAAGGAAGAGTGCTTCTATTGTCGGAAGAAGGGTCATTGGAAGAAGGATTGAAGGGCCCTAAAGGCCATGAATCAGGACACGAAGCAAGTTGTGGCTTCGGCTTCAGGTGTGTTCGTGATTGAAAACTGCTTTTCTATATACTATACTTCCTAGGTATTGGATACCGGATCAGGATCTCACATCTGTAATTCTTTGCAGGCGTTGAGAAGCCGTGGAGTTTTGAGGAAAGATGATATGACCCTCAGGGTTGGCAATGGAGCCAGTGTGGACGCTGTTGCAGTAGGAGAATATCACCTTGGATTGGCAAGTGGACATATTTTGTTATTGCATAACTGATTTTGTGTACCCAGTATGGTGTGTAATATTATATCAGTAGCTTTATTGTCAAATGAAGAATATAATTTTGCACTTGTAAGCAATGTTATCAACATTCACCTAAATCATGAAATGGTTGGGTCGGGTACACTTAGTAACGGAATATACATTCTCAATCAATATCAAGTTTTCAACGTCCAAAACACACTAAAAAGAAAAGCTCCAGAATCAACCAAGTTTTTCTATGACATTGTAGACTCGGTCATATCAATGAAACACGACTGACTAATTTAGTTAAAGAAGGATACTTAGATCCGTTTGAGTATCAATCATATGCAACTTGTTAATCATGTATCATAGGAAAGATGACAAAAACTCCGTTCACTGGACACGAAGAAAGAGCCACTGAGCTCCTAGGACTCATACACAGCGACGTGTGTGGGTCAATGTCTACACATGCACGAAGTGGCTATTCCTACTTCATTACTTTCATAGATGATTTCTCTAGGTATGGACATGTATTCTTAATGAACCATAAATCCGAGACCTTTGAGAAATTCCAAGAGTATAAGAATGAAGCAGAAAAGCAAACCGGCAAAAATATCAAGATGCTCCGTTCCGATAGGGGCGGAGAATACTTAAATGCCGAGTTTCTGGAATACCTAAAAGAGAATGGAATTCTCTCTCAGCTTACTCCTCCATACACATTACAACACAACGGTGTATCAGAAATATGAAATCGCATCTTACTTGATATAATGCGTTCCATGATGAGTAATGCTGAGTTGCCGCCCTCCTTCTGGGGTTATGCACTGGAATCTGCTGCATACCTATTGAACAAGGTTCCAACTAAGTCTGTGCCTACCACTCCATATGAAATGTGGAGTGGGAAGAAACCCTGTCTTAAGTATTTGAAGATATGGGGCTGCCCTGCCTTTGTCAAAAAGGTTCATCTGGACAAACTCGAGGCACGTTCAGCACTGTGTAAGTTTGTGGGATACCCCAAAAATTCTAGAGGGTATTATTTCTATCACGCTGAGGAACAAAAGATCTTTGTTTCTTATCATGCCCGCTTCACCGAAACTCAATTTCTTGAAAAGAGAGATAAGTGGGAGCGCGATAAAGCTGGAAGAAATTCCAGAACTACAAACTATTACTGAAAACTTAGTAGAACTTGAGATTTCAATGGAACAGGACGTACCCACGCCACTCCGCAGATCTAGTAGGCAGTTTCATCCGCCCGAGAGATACTACGGTTTTCTCGTAGACGGGGATCGAGAGGATTGCATCATCAACGATGATGAGCCGACTAGTTTTCAGCAAGCCATTACAAGTAAAGACTCGGTGAAGTGGCGGATGCTATGCGATCCGAGATAGAATCCATGTACAAAAACAAAGTTTGGACTTTGGATTTTGCTCCTACTGGGGTAAAACCCGTAGGATGCAAATGGATCTTCAAAAAGAAGATTGATGTAGATGGTCAGGTAGAAACCTACAAAACTAGACTTGTTGCTAAAGGTTTTCGTCAAAGACCAGGATTGGACTATGACGAAACTTTTTCACGAGTGGCTATGCTTAAATCCATTCGGATCCTACTTGCCATTGCTGCTTTCCATGACTATAAGATCTGGCAGATGGATGTTAAAACCGCCTTTCTAAATGGAAATTTAGAAGAGTGTGTTTTCATGGATCAACCAAAGGGTTTCATAGACAGTGGGAGCAGCGGAAAGGTATGCAAATTGCTCAAATCCATTTATGGATTAAAGCAGGCATCGCGGAGTTGGAACATCTGCTTTGATGAGACGGTCAGAGAATTTGACTTTATCAAAAATGTGGATGAACCTTGTATTTATAAGAAAATTGTAGGGAGAACTGTGGTATTTCTCGTTTTATACGTTGATGACATTCTCCTAATAAGAAATGACATTCCTATGCTACAATCGGCCAAGTTGTTCTTATCACAGAAGTTCTTTATGAAAGACCTGGGTGATGTCTCGTACATTCTGGGGATTAAGATCTATCGTGACAGATCTAAAAGAATGTTGGGATTTTCACAGTCGAAGTACATTGACACCGTACTAAAGAGGTTTGGTATGGAAAATTCTAAGCGCGGCAATTTGCCCGCTTGTCACGGAATCACCCTCTCCAAAGACATGTCTCTTAAGATTGATGAGGAGAAGGCTCGCATGAGCATAGTACCCTACATTTCGGCGGTAGGGTCGATAATGTATGCGATGTTATGTACGAGACCAGATGTAGCTTACGCACTTAGCGTGGTAAGTAGGTATCAGTCTAACCCAGATGAGAAACATTGGATAGCAGTAAAGAACATTCTTAAGTACCTCAGAAAGACTAAAGAGATGTTCCTGGTGTACGGTAATGGAACCTCCAGATCGAGGCTTTTACCGACTCTGGCATCCAAACTGACATGGATGACTCTAAATCTGTCTCGGATTATGTGTTTACCCTCAACGGAGGGGCAATCTGTTGGAAGAGTTCCAAACAGGATACCGTAGCAGACTCGATGATGGAGGCTGAGTATATCGTTGTGAGCGATACCGCAAAAGAGACAGTCTGGATCAGGAAGTTCGTTTCTGAACTTCAGGTGGTTCTATCCATTGCTAATCCAATACCATTGTATTCGATAACAACGGTGCCATGGCTTTGGCAAAGGAACTACGGTCACATCAGAAATCCAGACATATCATGAGGCGGTATCACCTGATCAGAGAGATCGTGGATCGCAAGGAGATCGAGATGCGGAGAGTGGACACAAAAGACAACACGGCAGATCCATTCACCAAGGCCATCCCTCAAGTCTAGTTCGAGAGACTGTTCGAGATGTTGGGCATGCGGTACGCCAGCAACTGGGTCTAGTACAGACAGTGGGTACTTATTGCACCAATTACAGGCCTTAGTGCAAGTGGGAGAATGTTGGATATGTATGCCCTAGAGGCCTTCATTATATAGGATGCTAGGGATATATGTACAGGACAATCTTGCTCGATATGATAGTATACTATTTGGTTTGTTTTTATCTTAATATGTGATGTGTTTTACCTTGTATTTCATATCTTGTATACATGTTGATAAAGCCCGTAGGATCTTTGCCTGACTACCAGCGTTGTGATGGCGATCATACTTGTGGGAGCTGGGTAGTCGATAAGCACATCCTTAAAAGTGTCCTTAGTCGTAGGAGTATAGAGACTGGGCATCGATACTCCACAGTAGACTAGTGTATTGTAAAATTTTGGAAAATTATAAATATTAATTTATAATTTTAAATATAAAAATAATGAGTTTATAAAAATTATATCACATACAACTTTTGGTATCGGAATTTTATCCGTAAAAATGTAGTTATTTCGGTAAATGTGAATAAAAGTGTGTGATGTCATAAAAATGATATTTTAATTATTTTAACATGACATTGTATTTTTCATTTAGCTAATGACATTTAAGTGATATATTTATTATTTCATATTTTTTAAAATTGTTAAATGGATTTAGTTATGACATTAAAGGTTTTGAAATTTGAAAATTCTTTTAATGGTTGTTATATTATAACCTAAATCTAAACCCTCACATACAACATATCCTCACCATGCTCAACACTCTCCACCTCCTTCTTCATAACTTTACACATCCTCCTTGCATGAACACACCACTTCACTTCATGGTAACACATCCTACTCCTCTCATGCCACCTCCACCTCTCAACCTCCACCTCATGCTTTCTCTACACACACACACACACATATGAACTCCTTAGCTTCTCAACTGAACAAAGAGTTAATTCTTTAAGTTTCAAACTAATTTTCACAAGTGTTCCTCAATCCTAATGAAAGAAACATTAATCCTTCATCAAATGGTGCACACTCTCATCCTAGAAGCCACTACAACCATAGGTGCTTCCACAAACACTTCTTGATCAAGATCTTCTAGTACAAAATCTTCATACGTATAATTCCTTTCCTCCTTGCAAGTTCTGTATAAGTTCATATCTGTTTTTAGTATGCAGTACAGAAAACAGTGTATTTTGTGATATCTAGCTCACTAAAATTGAATCTGGAATCATTAGGTAAAACTACTAGAAAAACTAGCAAGACCAAAACTATAATGAGACCACTAGATAACTTTACTCAAAGCCTGAGACCTCAACTCCATGTTTTGGCCGGCGAAAATACCCTAAAATCCGAGCTCGCCGGACTTTTGGTGGGTTTTGATGTTGAATTTTCTTCTGTAGCTTAGGTTTGGTATTTTATAAGTTTCTGTATTGTTTGTTTTGACTCAATAATTACACAGTAAAATCTGGGAATGATTAGTAGTGGTTTTACCAAATTTCAGATATTACGATATGGGTTTTCGTATTTTGAACTGCAGCTGAATCGTTAACGTTTATACGTTAACAACAGAAATATATTGTCGTTTTTGGGTTAAGTATACTGTATGTTCTAACCTATGGGTGCCTATCTCGTTGTTTTGAGTTTTGATATGATATAACGACGATTATAGATACGATTGCGAAGATTTCCGAGACGGAATTGGCGGACATAGCAGCGTGGATTTTAGCAAGCTCATCAAGTTGGTGAGTAGATTTGCATCTACAGGGGAAGTTGGGTAGATGGCGTATAGCACCCCCGCAACCTTATAAATAGTAGTATGGTATATAGTAGTTTTAGTAATTACTAAGAGTATGGATATTGAAATTAATTTGCATATAGCATGATACTCATTTGCATATAGTTTACGTATGGTTTGGGTAAATTGATACGAAAGAGTATGCCGTACTAGAGGTGAATTTGATATGATAATAATGTGAGGTATTGTATTAGATATTATACTGTATTGATGATAATGAGATTTGTATGCCGAATAACGGCCAAGTTACCCTTAAACTCGTAAATAAATGTTTTATTCCGTTTTAGAATATAATACTTGAGTGAGCTATACTCATTTTAAAACCAATGTTTCATTCGTTTTCAAAGATAATGGTATAGCTCATAGTAAGTATTTACATTTATTAGTTATGCTTAGAACTACTTACTAGTTCGCGTGATAGTAGTAATATTATACGTTTCCGTAGTACGAACACTCTGATGGAACACTGCACAATTACCAATGAGTACTATGCCGCATAAGCACATATACATATGTTACACTACACCTCATTGGTACTACCATGTCACTGTAGGACCGTTATGATATATAATGCTAATGTAGATGTCGATATGAGTAGACTTTTACACTTTTAGAACACTTACACAAATACTAATGATTGGCATGCTGCACGAGCACAGACGCGTAGATTACACTACACATCATTAGTAGTGTCGTGCCACAGTAGGATTAATATCTTTGTGCCTGTATGATTTATTTACGCAGTCTTACTTTATTTCCTGTTGCACATTGCGAATACCAGTACTATAGATGTTAATATTTGATTCTTATGGATTTTCTGGATGTTTTACTCCTGATGATATATATCAGTGGTATGGGACACTGTTATATATGTATATGTATAATATATCATTAGAATGATCTATGCAATTATTATCATTCTTTACTTGATATTTTTGGATATGATGAGTTGGCGTCCACCATGAGCTTGATATTTTCTAATTATTTTATTCCGAACCGAGTGGGATAGCTATACGGTTTCGGACTTGTTACTTATCCGGTCTGAGCGGGGTAGCTAAACAGTCGGATACATGGTGGACCCGGGTCGAGACCGAGGGGCAGGATATCCGCAGTTGAGACGGGGAGCCTAGCGAAGATACTCGATAGCGGAGATAGAGACGAGCACGACAGATATCCAGGGGATACTGACAGGGGTTCGATTGGGCACGACGGATATCCAGAGGATACAGACCGGGGCCAGGGATATCGGGTGGCGATCATCTATTGAGATGGTGTCGACGATATCTGCATTTGCGTGTCGATGATGGAAATGAGAGATTTGAGGATTTACGTGTTGATGATGGGCACGAGAGATTTTGATTTCGGATGTCGATACTGGACATCCATATATTTATATATATATATATATATATTGATATGTTGATATCATGAGGTACATAGTTAGATTACAGTTATTGTAGCCGTCCAGGACTGATCCGGGGGACAGTACCTGCATATCATTTTTTAGGCATTTGCATATAGAAAGGAATTCAAAAGCGAGCTATAGCCTCCATATTTTGACATGTCTGATATGACACTGAAATCTTTAAATTATAAACCTCTAAACCTTCTTTATTAAAACGGCAGAACATATATCTAAAATAAGATACTTATTATATTTCATACCATCACGTCTGCTTGTATGCCGTGACATATCTATTTCGCGGCTATTTTAAAGAAGAGGTTTATATACATATATTTTCGGATACTTGGGCTTATACCTAGATACAGGTCATTTGCATTTGATGTGTTCTACTCGGGATTTCATGACAGATAGTGATGCATTATGATACATATGCATATTATATATTATATTAGTACAGATTATGATAGTACAATACTTATGACCTAGGTATCGTCGTGCATTTCGATTTCTACCTTGTGATGTACTTTTATTCACTGAGTTGGCAACTCATCCCCATTGTGCCACAGTTTCTTGCAGGTTTTACCGCTTGGATTATCAGCGGCTTGGGCACACATTCCTTTTGGTGATTGCTTGGGTAGGTGAGCTACTATCATATCGTACTCACTCTTGGTTATTCATATATTCTTGTATCTAACAAAAACTCCATCGACATAGAAAGTATATATTGTGGACTTAGAAGCGAGACTTAGAAATTTGTGTGTTGTGGTGTCGTACTCATTGGAGTCGACTTTTTATATAGTTTGCTTGGTTGCTCCGCCGTTTGGGCGTGGAAGCTAGCTTCCGTTGGGATGCTATCTTATTATTATGTTGTATTGGGTTGTTATGCGAAATTTACGAAGCAGGTGCTATCGAATTTCAAAATGACATAGATGCTCTTTAAACATAATTAGTGAAAATCAAGTGGTTATTTTAAATTGATTCCTTCTGATGATTATTTAAACATCACCTCCAATGTTTTCAAAAAGAAAAGGGTTTAGATTCCGGGCTTCGGCTTACTTGAACCGCGTCGGCGTCTTTAGATGTCATGTGATTTAAGTGTCGGTCACGTGCCACATTTGGTTTGTCTTTATCTTAACATGTGATGTGTTTTACCTTGTATTTCATATCTTGTATACATGTTGATAAAGCTCGTAGGGTCTTTGCCTGACTACCAGCGTTATGATGGTGATCATATTTGTGGGAGCTGGGTAGTCGATAGGCACATCCTTAAAAGTGTCCCTAGTCATAGGAGCATCGAGACTGGGCATCGATACTCCAAAGTAAACTAGTGTATACATATCTAGACCGTGACGAAGGGCGATGGATTGGTCCTGAAACTATTGGTGAGGTGTACCTAAGATTGTATACAGGTGCTCACTGGGTGTGAGTACACCAGACAGGACTTGCCGAGAACTGACTAGATGGTATTATACCTAGCGTCAGATAGCAGTTCTTTGGTTACATGAGTGTAGATAGTCTGTCGACCTGAGGTCGTCATTTGTCTCGTGTGAGTTCCCACTGTGCTTTGATTACTATCCTACCCTACCACGACTCAAAGGAGTCATACAAACAGGTTTTAGTTGGGTACAGTCCCGAGCCATATGGAGGCAATGAGCAACTGTTGGGGATTCGTCTCTCCCGGTATAGGGAGTCGATGTCGCGCAGTGATTGGTTGGTCAACACCATAAGTCCCTGGCCATGGCGGATTGAGAATTACTGATGGTTGGACCAGTAGATTCTCGGATGGTCTTGAGCCACACCGACACGACTTGTCTGGTTATTAGGGGTCTGAAGTTTTCCACCCCGCTAGACCTTACATGCGATACTCTCAGACGAACAGACCGGACTGCACAGAGATTGTCACGGACAAGCTCAGTAGGGGTTCGAATGAGTTCACTCGTCGGCCTTCTTTTCGACATGTACCTGGGTTGCCGTTACGTACAGCTAGTGTCGCTGACAGACTTGTGGTTAAACCCACTATCAGCGTATTGTTGAATCTTTAGAGTCCCACACAGAGGGTTTCCCTGGTTCAGGTGAGACGATGTAGAGGCCGTATGGTCTTACGGCAGGGTTTCGATCACATACATGTACTGGCTACACGGATGATGTTCGGACGGATAATACTAGTGGACTTTGGTTTAAGCCGGATCCTAATATTATATTATTGGATTAATCATGTCTCATTGTATTCGTATTTTTCGAAATACGAATACGGGTATGTATTTACGATGAGGGCATTCTTGTAATTTCACAAGAATGAGCTTCTAGAAGGAGACGCCTCATTACTTGATTTATCCTTTTTTGGAAAAGGATTTGTAACACCCGAGCCCAATACTACAAATTTCTGTTACCGTTGAGCATTAATGTGATACTCCTTTCATTTAGCCTGCCTGTTTGTCACTTACCGTAAAAATTTTATCTGGCAAAGTCATTTCTGCACATAACAAATTTTAGCATCTAAAATGAAATTAAAAATATCCATCTTGGCCTACTCGACACCCTTAGCCTCGTGGTAGCGTCAGTGCTCCGTGTTCTCGACCCGTTCGGTGAAACGGGCGAGTTTGGACGGCTACGCACGCGTACAGGTGTCCGTCTTGGGGGTTTGCTTTCTAATCATAAAACACCTCATTTTAAAATTTGGAACCCGCTTAAAATCCTATTATTTAAATTTCAAATTTTTGGACCCAACCCGGGCGCGATTTGGAAATGTTTTATTTAGCGCCGAAATCCCAAATGTTAATAATCTTTAAAACCTTATATATTTCGCTAACATTAACTAATCAAATATTTTTTTAAAACAGAATAATATTTTTTAAATCTCTACGTTTTTGTGCTCAGCCAATCGCGAGGCACATTTACCCCGTGGGCCCCTCCATTATCTCTATCTTTCTCTCTCTCTCTCTCTAATCTCATTCTCTCTCTCTCTCTCTCTTTTATATATTTTCTCCTCCCATAATTTTTCCAGAATGCAACCTTCACCCTCGCGAGAAAACCTATCACGAGCCTCAACCCTAGCCACCTTCACCGTCGCCGCCGCAGCCCCGTCGCCGGCGCCAGCGTCACCGTCACCCTCGCCTCCGCCTCCTCCTCTCAACCTCAACCCTTGTCTTCTCCCCCCGCGCACCCTGCACGACAGCGGCCACCTGCAGACTTCCCTGCAGTCGCCTGAGACGTCACCCGCGACCACCTGCGCCGCCCTGGTCACCGCCGACGATCAACAGACCCCCCAGTGATCGCCTCTGAAAGTGTTTCCCTTCTCTCCTCCTCTCCTTCTCCCTCTCTTCATTTCAAAACTGAAACCTGCAGCTGGAACTTTCTGCAGATCGCCGCCGTCGATCTCGCCGTCGTTGCTAGTGCCCTCTGGACCAGTAAGTATTCCCCCATCTTCTTCTTCTCTGGTCATTTCCTTCTTTCCAAGATCTACACCCGTTCGAAACCCTATTCACTGTTTTTGTACTCGCCGGAATCCGGCCGTGCCGGCGATGTGTCCCGATAATCCAGCAGAGTACTCTGACCCGTGTGGTTCCTTGGTTCGTTGTTTGGGTTCAATCCGTGAACCGTGCGTCCGTCGCGAGTTTCCCCGCCGACGTTACGTTCCGTTTTGCCCGGTTCGCGGCCCGTTGAGGCAAGTAACCCTTGCTACATGCTATACAATATATTTATAAATGTATTGACACCCTAAACCTGTAAAACTTAACTTGGTATAGTCGTTTCCTATTTTGGTTGCAATATGGCATTATATCATTTTACCGTTAACATAGAATTTACAGTTTGCCAATTTAAACCTAATAACCAAGTCTACCTATTTAATCACATTTTACTGTTTAATAGATGGTAGCACTTACCCATGTAGTTCTATTACATTCGGACATTCGTATTCAAAGGCTTGATATAACTGTATTGAACCGATACCTGAACTATTGACCACTAAGGATGTTTAAACCTGTTAACCTAATTAAACGGCTGCATTGTATTACTGCACTCTTGTAATCGAATAAAACATGCTTATTATTTAATTCATTGCTTATTTCATATTGTTAAATACCCTGTTCGATTATATATCTGTTTGTGAGCACACCCACGATATTGTTACATCTTGACTTGACATTGTCACACATTGTATATATTGATACACCTGACATGGTACCGCATACTGTTGACTTGACCTGATGTACAATGAGCTGACCCATTACCTGATCCTGTGTCTAATGCCAACAAACCTGACATGTAGTCCTCATGGACCGTTCCTGTTGTCTATCCAGACAAACCTGCTTTTACCCGATCCTGTGTTGACATTAGTTCTAGATTACTGAATACCTGACTCGACACATATAACTTGAGGGTATGGGGAAATCAAAGGTGAAATCTGACTTGTAACTTGACAGTTCACTACCTGTATTGAGTGTACACATTCATGTTTTGTGCCTAGCGGCATGTCTCGGTTTTAGCTGAGAATATTGTGGCCGTGGTCCCGGGTATGTACGGGATACTATCGAGTGTACACATTCCTGTTTTGTGCCTAGCAGCATGTCTCGGCTGCAGCCGAGAATATTGTAGCCGTGATCCCGGGTATGTACGGGATACTATTGAGTTACATCGAAGATTCATCAATTGGTTTCAAAGACTTTAGACTAGAAAACCTGACAGAACAGTTTAGTTACCCACTGCACACTACCCTGCACTGCTTGTTTCACATTATTGCTCTATTCATGTTTAATTTTTGCATTGCCTGTTACATTGTTCATATTATATTACTTGTTGACATGACGCGCTGACGTCTGGGTTTTGCATGGCCCAGATTCTGTACCGCTGTCGCAGATCGAGCAGGAGTATTTCAGCCAGCAGGCTGAGTTGTGAGTTTAGTGTTAGTTTTATTTCTTGCATTCATTTCCTGATGTGAGCCCGCATTATGGGACATACCTTTCAGTTATTTGTATTGGATCATTTGCTTCCGCATTTATTTATTATTGACTCTTGTTATTCTGGATTATGGACATGTTTTAGATGGTTTTTAGCTTGTTCTTGATATCTCTACAGCCGTAATGTGACTGTGGATGGATACTTCCTACCCACAGGTAGCATGGTTGGCTATGTCACGTGCCCAATCTAGCGTACTCTGGGAAGCGGGGCGTGACACGGTTCTTTTGGTATCAGAGACATAGGTTAGTTGGGTTGATTCTTTTGTAGTTGGGTATTGTACCCAATACACGAATCAGAATGCCCGTGTTTAGGAAACATGTCCTGCCACCTTGCCGTTTACCATTCTTGAATCACATTCTTCCTGATTATATCTTTTACGACGTGCAAACTTACTTTGCATGTCGACTCGAAAAACATGATTTCTTGTTATCTCTAGGACTTAGGTGACTTGGGTGGAGTTAAGTAATTGTGGCTATGATACCGCGGCATAGTTACAATGCGGTACTCTATTTAAGTATCTTGGAGTTCTAGCCTTGATCTATATATTAAATCTATCATCATGCTAATGTTGGGTGTTTTTTATTTCAGGAATATGGCAGATAAGAATTTCAAGACGTACCAGAGGCGTGTGGACGAAGCCGCCATGCTTGGAGTGATAAGAGGAATGCTGGAAAATCAGAAGAGGCAGACCGAGCTGATCCAGCAGCAAGCAGATTCGTTTCAGGAAGGTTTGCAGATCGTTCAGCAGTCTGTAAACAACGCTGGAGCTAAACAAGTTGACCGAGTAGGGACCGTGGCAGATTTCAGACGTTTGGGTCCGTCTACATTCACTGGTTTGGAGGAGCTGTTGCCAGCCGAGCAGTGGCTAGTTGACACGGAGAATTTGCTGATTGCGGCACAGATTTCAGAGGACAAAAGAGTTGACGTGGTACGCATTCAGTTAGTGGACTACGCCCGAGAGTGGTGGCTTGTGGAAGAGACCCGCTTGCCCAAGCCGATCAAGTGGGCGGATTTTTATAAGAGTTTCCTGGAGAAGTTCTTCCCGCGGACTGCACGGGAGGAAATGGAAGAGAAGTTTATTGGGCTAAGGCAGAATGGAGCACCCGTGGACGTGTATGCAGCAGAGTGGACGAGACTCGGCAGATTCGCTGGACCTTTAGTCGCCAACGATGCAGACAGGGCACGAAGGTTCATGCGCAGCTTGGATGTGGACATCCAGAGGCAGATTGTCTTCCTGGGTTTGACCACTTTCTCACAGGTTCTTACGGCAGCTCGGGAACAACAGAGTTTATCTGGGATGAAAGGGAGCTTGCAGCAGACAACAGTTGCGGCCAGGAAGCCCGCATTTGTACCTAACCGAGCTCATGGTCGTAAGGGTATTCTAGTGGACCGTCGTGGTGTAGCACCAATGAAGAAGCCTGTGATTGTTGATCGAAGAAAGAGCATGAATTGTAACTACTGCAATTTACCTGGCCACATGCAAAATGATTGTCGAAGGAGGCTAGGACTCTGTTTGGTTTGTGGAGCGGCAGATCACGCCGTTAATGCTTGTCCGTCGAAGCTTCGTACGAGAGATGATATTCAGAAGCCTCCGCAGAGACCGTTCCAAGGGCAGAAACAGCTGACTCAAGGACCTAATCAGGCTCGAGCTTTTACCTTGACAGCTGAGGAAGCCCAGGCATCAGGAGAAGTTGTTTCTAGTACTTTACTCATTCATGGTTTTCCCGCATTGGCATTATTTGATTCTGGTGCATCCCACTGTTTTATGTCATCCAAATTTATAACTACGCACTCGATTACCTGCACGACCCTGTCTAGTTTCTGGGACATACACACTGGGAATGGGAAAATCATATCTAGTAGGGAGTGTAAAGATTGTACAGTTGTTGTGTGCGGACGGGAGCTCTTTGCAGATTTCTTAGTGATAGATACGGGCAGCTATGAAGTCGTCTTGGGAATGGATTTTCTTGGCACTTTCCACGCTCACATTGACTGTAGGGCAAAGAAAGTAATTTTCCAGATTCCCGGACATCCCGAGTTTACCTTCACTGGAGGAAGCAGTTCTGTCGGGCCAGTCGAGTTTAGGGCTAGGCTGACAAACAATATTCTTGCAGCAATGGAAGTTGATAGTGGTGAAGAACCGGCGGTTGTTCGCGATTTTATGGACGTATTTGAAGATATATCGGGTTTACCGCCGAAGCGAGACGTGGAGTTCGCAATTGATCTTATTCCTGGTGCAGCGCCAGTATCTAAAGCGTATTATCCAATAACACCAGTAGAGTTGGAAGAAGTTAAGAAACAGGTTGCTGAATTGCTTGAGAAGGGTTGGATTCGAAGCAGTAACTCGCCTTGGGGAGCTCCAGTTCTTCTAGTAAAGAAGAAGGATGGCACGAGAAGGATGTGCATCGACTATCGAGAATTAAACCGGGTGACTATTAAGAACAAGTACCCGATCCCTCGCATTGGAGAACTTTTTGAGCAGCTTAGTGGCGCGAGGGTATTCTCGAAGCTGGAGTTGCGATCCGGATATCATCAGGTTCGAGTGAAAACAGAAGATTTTTGCAAGACGGCGTTTCGAACTCGGTATGGACATTACGAGTACTTAGTGATGCCCTTCGGAGTAACGAATGCGCCGACAGTATTCATGGACTTGATGAACCAAATCTTTTCACCGTACTTGGACCAGTTTATTATGGTATTCATTGACGATATTCTGGTTTACTCGAAGAGCTTTGAGGAGCATACAGAACACTTGAAGATCGCACTGCAGACGTTGAGACAGGAGAAATTGTATGCGAAAATAAGTAAGTGCGAGTTTTGGCTGGAGGAAGTGAAGTTTTTGGGGCATGTTGTGTCTGGCGATAGCATTGCCGTCGACCCAGAAAAGATTGCAGCAGTTCGAGATTGGCCTATTCCAAAGAATGTCGCTGAGATAAGAAGTTTCCTTGGTTTAGCCGGATACTACAGGAGATTTGTGGAGAACTTTGCTCGCCTGGCAGAGCCGTTGACCAAGCTTACGCGTAAGGAGGTACCTTTCGTATAGACGGATAAGTGTGCGTTAGCTTTCGAGATGTTGAAGCAGAAGTTGATAACCGCCCCAATTCTGACCGTGCCAGACAATTCCGGAGGATTGGTGATTCACAGCGACGCATCTGGGAAAGGATTGGGATGTGTTTTGATGCAGCATGGGAAGGTTGTAGCATACGCATCAAGACAACTGAAGACCCATGAGAAGAATTATCCAACTCATGACTTGGAGCTTGCGGCTGTGATCTTCGCTTTGAAGATTTGGAGACACTACCTTTGGGCGAGAGAGTCGAAGTTTTTACCGATCATAAGAGCTTGAAGTATGTGTTCACTCAGAAGGAGCTTAACATGAGGCAGCGTAGATGGTTGGAGCTGATGGCTGACTACGATCTTGATCTTTAGTACCATCCGGGGAAGGTGAATGTTGTGCCGGATGCGCTTAGTCGGTTACCAGCAATTCAGGTATTAACTACGCAGAAGGAGATCGTTGCAGATTTTCGAAGATTTGACTTGGAGGTTGTGCTACCACGTTCTACGGGACAGTTGATGCAGTTGCAGGTGCAGTCGTCTTTAATTGAGAAAATTAAAGCAGCACAATCGCAGGATCCTAGACTGCAAAAGTTTCGAGAGTAAGTTGAAGCCAGACTACGAACAGATTTACTGGTCCATGAAGATGGTTCATTGAGGTATGGTAGCCGTTTATGTGTGCCAAAGGGAGATGTTCGTGAAGAGCTTATGAAGGAGGCACACAGTTCAGCTTATTCTGTACATCCAGGAGGCACAAAGATGTACCGTGATATTCGACAGCATTTTTGGTGGGAAGGCATGAAACGGGAGATTGCTCGCTTTGTGGCTAAGTGCTTGGTGTGTCAGCAAATTAAGGCTGAACATCAAAGGGTTGCTGGTTTATTGCAACCACTTCCGATTCCTCAGTGGAAGTGGGAACATATAACCATGGATTTCGTGACGGCTTTATCGCGGAGTCCAAAGGGCAACAATGCAGTATGGGTGATTGTTGATCGGTTGACCAAGGCTGCTCACTTTATTCCCTTCCGGGTTGGTCAATCAATGGAGACTTTGGCAGAACGGTACATGCAGGAGATTGTAAGATTGCATGGAGTACCGGTGAGCATCGTGTCCGATCGGGACACTTGGTTCTTATCACACTTCTGGAGGAGTTTACAGGAAAGTTTGGGGACTCGATTGAAGTTTAGGACAGCTTATCATCCTCAAACAGATGGTCAGTCGGAGAGAACGATCCAAACTCTTGAAGACATGTTGAGAGCATGCATGTTGGACTTCAAGGGTTCGTGGGAGAATCATCTACACTTGGTGGAGTTCTCTTACAACAACAGTTTTCAGGCAACTATCCAGATGGCTCCGTTTGAAGGTTTGTATGGTCGTAAATGCCGTTCACCGGTTTGTTGGGATGATGTCGGTGAACGAAAATTGTTGGGACCAGATTTGGTAGTGCAGACAGTTGAGAAGGTTAACACTATCAGAAAGCATATGAAGACAGCTCAAGACCGACAGAAGAGTTGGGCTGACACGTCAAGAAGACCTCTAGAGTTCGCTGTGGGTGATTTGGTATTCTTGAAAATATCACCGACTAGAGGGGTGATTCGTTTTGGGAGTCGAGGAAAGCTTAGTCCTCGATTTGTTGGACCCTTCGAGATATTGGAGCGTGTTGGAGAGGTAGCGTACCGTTTGGCGTTACCGCAGTCCTTGGCAGGTGTGCACGATGTGTTTCACGTATCTTAACTACGAAGGTATGTTCGAGATGAAACACACGTTTTGGATCATTCGGAGTTAACAGTACGGGAAGATTTGACTTTTGAGGAGAGACCGGTTGAAATCGTGGATCGAAGGGAAAAGGTTCTTAAGAACAAGGTTATCCCACTTGTGCTTGTTTCTTAGGGTAATCGATCGCATGGAGAGTCCACTTGGGAACGAGAAGATGAGATCCGGCAGAAATTTCCTCACATTTTCCTGTAGTTTTCTATCTTTGTATTCTTGGAATTTCGAGGACGAAATTCTTTTGTAGTTGGGTATGATATAACACCCGAGCCCAATACTACTAATTTCTGTTACTGTTGAGCATTAATGTAATACTCCTTTCATTTAGCCTGCCTGTTTGTCACTTACTGTAAAATTTTTATCTGGCAAAGTCATTTCTGCACATAACAAATTTTAGCATCTAATATGAAATTAAAAATATCCATCTTGGCCTACTCGACACCCCTATCCTCGTGGTAGCGTCCGTGCTTCGTGTTCTCGTCCCGTTCGGTGAAACGGGCGAGTTTGGACGGCTACGCGCGCGTACAAGTGTCCGTCTTGGGGGTATGCTTTTTAATCATAAAACACCTCATTTTAAAATTTGGAACCCGCTTAAAATCCTATTATTTAAATTTTAAATTTTTGGACCCAACCCGGGCGCAATTTGGAAATGTTTTATTTAGCGCCGAAATCCCAAATTTTAATAATCTTTAAAACTTTATATATTTCGCTAACATTAACTAATCAAATATTTTTTTAAAACAGAATAATATTTTTTAAATCTCTACTTTTTTGTGCTCACCCAATCGCGGGGCACGTTTACCCCGTGGGTCCCTCCATTATCTCTATCTCTCTCTCTCTCTATCTATCTAATCTCATTCTCTCTCTCTCTTTTATATATTTTTCCCTCCCATAATTTTCCCAGAACGCAACCTTCACCCTCACAAGAAAACCCATCACGAGCCTCAACCCTAGACACCTTCACCGTCACCGCCGCAGCCCCGACGCCGGCGCCAGCGTCACCCTCACCCTCGCCTCCGCCTCCTCCTCTCAACCTCAACCCTTGTCTTCTCCCCCCGCGCACCCTGCATGACAGCGGCCACCTGCAGACTTCCCTGCAGTCGCCTGAGACGTCACCCGCGACCACCTGCGCCGCCCTGGTCGCCGCCGACGATCAACAGACCCCCCAGTGATCGCCTCTGTAAGTGTTTCCCTTCTCTCCTCCTCTCCTTCTCCCTCTCTTCATTTCAAAACTGAAACCTGCGGCTGGATCTTTCTGCAGATCGCCGGAGACGCCGTTCTCGCCGCCGTCGATCTCGCCGTCGTTGCTAGTGCCCTCTGGACCAGTAAGTATTCCCCCATCTTCTTCTTCTCTGGTCATTTCCTTCTTTCCAAGATCTACACCCGTTCGAAACCCTATTCACTGTTTTTATGCTCGCCGGAATCCGGCCGTGCCGGCGACGTGTCCCGACAATCCAGCAGAGTACTCTGACCTGTGTGGTTCCTTGGTTCGTTGTTTGGGTTCAATCCGTGAACCGTGCGTCCGTCGCAAGTTTCCCCGCCGACGTTACGTTCCGTTTTTCCCGGTTCGCGGCCCGTTGAGGCAAGTACCCCTTGCTACATGCTATACAATATATTTATAAATGTATTGACACCCTAAACCTGTAAAACTTAACTTGGTATAGTCGTTTCCTATTTTGGTTGCAATATGGCATTATATCATTTTACCGTTAACATAGAATTTACAGTTTGCCAATTTAAACCTAATAACCAAGTCTACCTGTTTAATCACATTTTACTGTTTAATAGATGGTAGCACTTACCCATGTAGTTCTATTACATTCGGACATTCGTATTCAAAGGCTTGATATAACTGTATTGAACCGATACCTGAATTATTGCACCGCTAAGGATGTTTAAACCTGTTAACCTAATTAAACGGCTGCATTGTATTACTGCACTCTTGTGATCGAATGAAACATGCTTATTATTTAATTCATTGCTTATTTCATATTGTTAAATACCCTGTTCGATTATATATCTGTTTGTGAGCACACCCACGATATTGTTACATCTTGACTTGACATTGTCACACATTGTATATATTGATACACCTGACATGGTACAGCATACTGTTGACTTGACCTGATGTACAATGACCTTACCCATTACCTGATCATGTGTCTAATGCCAACAAACCTGACATGTAGTCCTCATGGACCGTTCCTGTTGTCTATCCAGACAAACCTGCTTTTACCCGATCCTGTGTTGACATTAGTTCTAGATTACTGAATACCTGACTCGACACATATAACTTGAGGGTATGGGGAAATCAAAGGTGAAATCTGACTTGTAACTTGACAGTTCACTACCTGTATTGAGTGTACACATTCCTGTTTTGTGCCTAGCGGCATGTCTCGGTTTTAGCCGAGAATATTGTGGCCGTGGTCCCGGGTATGTACGGGATACTATCGAGTGTACACATTCCTGTTTTGTGCCTAGCGGCATGTCTCGGCTGCAGCCGAGAATATTGTGGCCGTGGACCCGGGTATGTACGGGATACTATTGAGTTACATCGACGATTCATCAATTGGTTTCAAAGACTTTAGACTAGAAAACCTGACAGAACAGTTTAGTTACCCACTGCACACTACCCTGCACTGCTTGTTTCACATTATTGCTCTATTCATGTTTAATTTTTGCATTGCCTGTTACATTGTTCATATTATATTACTTGTTGACATGACGCGCTGACGTCTGGGTTTTGTATGGCCCAGATTCTGTACCGCTGTCGCAGACCGAGCAGGAGTATTTCAGCCAGCAGGCTGAGTTGTGAGTTTAGTGTTAGTTTTATTTCTTGCATTCATTTCCTGATGTGAGCCCGCATTATGGGACATACCTTTCAGTTATTTGTATTGGATCATTTGCTTCCGCATTTATTTATTATTGACTCTTGTTATTCTGGATTATGGACATGTTTTAGATGGTTTTTAGCTTGTTCTTGATATCTCTACAGCCGTAATGTGACTGTGGATGGATACTTCCTACCCACAGGTAGCATAGTTGGCTATGTCACGTGCCCAATCTAGCGTACTCTGGGAAGCGGGGCGTGACAGGATTATTGAGGTGGAATTTGGGGAGACACTTGAGGAATGGTTGAAAACATGGCTTGGTATTTATTTATTCATTTGTGGTTACTATTCAAGTATGGGTGATTATTTTGTGAGTTAAATAATCCATGCTTGAATTATTGTGTAGAGACTTAACCATTCTCTCAATTATTATCTATTATCTCTAGTTCATTTTCACTTCCCCACTCTCTCTCCTAATTTCCTCTCCTCCTCCCTCAAGCTCCAACCCTTCACATGTCTTGTGATTCATAGATCTCTTGAGACATATTAGTCCATTGATCATTCTCTATATCTACTTAGTAGTCTTTTTTAGCAAATTAGGCCACTAAGTTACCTCACTTGAGGTTGAAGCTTGACCATAAACCCTCGGGTGGATCTTCTTCGACATAAAGGAGACCGGCAACCGAGTTCGATTCTAGCTACCTAGGAGCCAAAAAAAGGAGAAGAAGGTTGAGCTTGATCCAAGGAGCCAAGAACCAAGACAAGACCCGAAGGACTTGACACGAAGGTACAACGCTCTAACCGAGTAGTTAGAACTTTCTTGTAGTATATCTTAGTTAGTTAAGATTTAATCAAGATCCTAAATTGATAAAGTTTATGTTGCAAAGCAAACTTGATCTTTTGACAAAGAAAAAATTGTTTTTGATGTATTCCGCCTCCCCGCGAACTCGCGGGGTGTGCGACATAGACTTACACATTGTCTAGGTTAATTTGAACCCACCCGTACATACCCTTGACGAAAGACAAAATAGTAGTACAACTGTCCCAAACCAACGCATTTATCTATGCTACAGATGAATACCCAGCAGCTACCAATCACTATGCCTTGGCGAATGTCAAAATATATAGCTTGAATACTACTGAATACCCATCTGAAATGACGGAGGGTTACAAATGGTTTTGGCGAAACCATGAACGTAATGAACTTGATATAGTCGAAGGAACCATGATAGCTTTTAAAAGGAGTGGTTTAGGCTCCGCATTTAAAAGTTGCTTTTTGAAGAAAACCAAGTGGTTTTGAAACAGTTCCAACGATTAAACTTTGGTTTGTTTTGCTTGCATTAATCAATGTTAATACGGTCCCATCATTTAATCTTATCATTGTAGAAAAGAAACGAAAATATAACGTACGCTTATGCCATCCGCATTCGCCACGGGGCCCCGTCATGCACCGTTAGGTTACTTAACTAATGGCAGAGCGGGGGCTGGACTAGCGGGGATGCAAAACATAAGCAATACCTACTATATATATATATATCCATTCGTCTGACGTAATAATAGGCATTCCAGATCACAGATAAATATATTGGATATATTAGGAATTCCGCGTTTCGTTTAAGCTTATAACGAAAGACGGATTCCACGGTCGTGATGAATAGCCAAACCTCACCTTAGACCCCTACGGATGCGGCAAACTACCCGCCAAATTCCCGAAGTGAAGCAACCTCCCTCAGTAAAACGAGTGGGCCACACGGCACTTCAAGAACCCGGTAGTTTGTGCACCCACCTTGGGTCTATCCTAGGAGGGAAAAACAGTAAATGAAAAAATACAACGGTGGTTACAAGCTCAATCCGGATGTGCCCCGCAAAATAATATTACATCACATTTACAAATTACATGAATGAAAGAAAAGAAAACATTCTTCTCACATCCCCCGGCTATTAATCCACGACAATCCAATACTCCATATACACAAACCACAATCACAGATCACAGATATGTGCAACCCCCCACTAATCGACGTATAGCGATCAGCAGACGTTTAACATCATATATCCAAATACAGAAAACCCGATTAGCCAAGTAATCTTAGAATTTCGATCGATAAACTAAAACCGTGTCTACCCCATGCACAATCTAGTACACAAACAAATCTGGGTAGAAACCAAATATTCCCAAAATCACAATTCTAAATCATAGACCCACAGAAGAAAATTGGACCGAGTCAGCCTTGACTCGGCCGCGGAACGGCAGCAAAACACACTGTGTTGCCACGGTTCCGCGGCGGTCTTGGCGATTCACGAACCCAATTTTCTCCTGTGTTCACTAAAAACCCTGTTTGTATTTTTAAGGCCTATGAAATGATTTTTATACCAGTTTTGAAAATCGACAGAAAGCTCGGTTTTTGAATCGTGATTTCGGGATTTTTCGTCGATCGAATTTCTAACTACTTGCTAACTAGCTAGTTTAGGTTTAGTAGGTTATGATACCACTGTAAGTCGATGTCGCACACTGATTGAAATGATTTAGCGTGCTTGCGCTTTCTAAAAGATAGATCAAAAATATTTGTAACCGCAATTAAGAACGGCGTCGCATGAAGCTAGCCGGTGAGTACGGGTCGATCCACAGAGACGGGTAAATTTCTTTTATGTGTTTTAACGAGTTGATTCAAAATGTTGTTTTGATTGGTTTATAAAAATCTATAAAAACTGGATCTAATTAATCTAATTAAGAGTCTTGCTAGGGTTAGGCTTAGGGGAAGTTTTGGAGATTAACGTTTTTCCTCACCGCTTTCAATGCCTTATTTTTTAGATCTATTAGATGTTGAGGTAATTATTAATAAAGTGAATCCAAATCTTTTGGGAAGATGTTTCTTCCTCTAGATTTGTATCCTTCCTTTGTTGATAATTACCCTAACCCCCACGGAAAACGCGCGCAACCGGCCCTTTGTACTACGGTTCATCGTTACCTCGAAGGGTAGGATGCCGCAGGGAGCGGTTGTACTCGTATGCGTGGAGTTCTAATTCATTAGGTGAAAGTGGCATTGAAAGGGGTGAGAGATCTCATCTCTCATCCCTTTCCCTAAGGCTAACCCTAACAAGCGAGGAGATTACTCGCTCATTAGGGGATGAGAAAACATTTTAATTAAAAGAAGAAGAAACATAATTTACCTTACTAGGTTGACGGCTCCGTCCAAACAAGAAAAACAGATCTGAAAATAACTCCCAGAAAGTCTGAATTTTATTGATTGAAAAGAGGCATAGGGTTTTACAGATTTGAGATTACAATTTATAAGTAAACAGGAGAATTAGGGTTTCAGAGTCTCGCACATGCGCAATTACTGATTTGACCTCTAAAAATCCCAACACCCAAACCGTCGCACCGACACAAGAAGTCGGTGCCGACACGTGCAATAAACGGCCGCGGATCCGCGGCAAATGTTGGCTTGGGCCGCGGATCCGCGGCCCTTTGGTGGGCTTGGCTCACCAAAATTCCTGTGCTGCATCTTGGTTGTTAGGGCTTCTTAGTTCTTCATAACTTTTCTCTGTTTGGATTCTGGGTCTTCTCCAGATCTTCAGTGAAAACTTGTTCGTATCTTTTGACCGTTCACTTTGACATTTTGGACCTTGCACTGTTCTTCGTCTAGGCTTGACTAGGATCCGTCTACTTGTTTGTCAAAAGTCACTTTTCTGTATCAGCTTTCGTCTTTTTCACTGTATCTGCATCCAAGCCCTGTATCCTGTAACATGTAACAAACGTGCGTCAAGAGTACCTGTTTACTTATAAAATGGATAAGAATAGGGGAATGAAAAATGCATTATTATGGTCTGAACAAATACCCCCAAACTTACCTTTTGCTCGTCCTCGAGCAAACTTATTATTTATTCACTAAAATCCTAACCACACTTTCGCAGGGAAACGCGATTGCACTGAGCACGTGCAACAAGCCGTTAAACCTCTAGGTGTCCCTAGTAGGAGGAGTGTTGTCTCCTGAGGGTTTTCAGCGGATTACACCCACAAAATCCTATCAACTCGGCCCATTGACTTTTGTTTTCCAATTAGGTCTTCTAACAAGGAATTCTATTATCTTTTACCCGTAAATTATCCACCCGCATTCTTCACACTTCCTCATCTTTTAACTTAAGATTATATATATCCTATAGACTTACTTAGCTTTAGGTATTTCCTAAGTTTTCCTTCTAGGGTTCCATCTCCACTTAGGAATTTTTATCAACTCTACTAAAGATACAAGTTTATTCTTCATTCCTTTCTCTTATCTAAATTCCAATCACATATCCCTACGTGTGTGTATATATCGCCCCTACACTTGGAAATTCAAATCAAGCAATCATACTCTCGTCCAAAGCACTTATTAATTAGTGAATTTTTAAATGAAATTTGCTTACACATCCTTCATGCGACCGTTAATACTTCTTGAGGTACCAACGACCGATTACAAAATACGTTTGCACTTTAAAGCGTACTTCCTAGTCTTTGCAACACCCAAGGCTTTAGCAGTGACTCCCAAACCAGTTGGTCTAAGGCACTAGGTGATAAGGCACCCTCGCTAAACATTTTTCTATTTTTACAGCCTTAGGTAATCACAAAAACCAGTGTCCATTTTTTTCTTTTCTTTATTCACACTTTTTTTTCTTTTTTTTTCTTCGTACTAAGGACTTTAAACAAGAGCATTTCAAGGTCTCTTCTACTATTCCAAGTTTCAAGGCGCGTGATTGTGCAAATTGTAGGGTATACGTTTTCAGAATCTAGACTTAAGCTAGGAACTATTTGTTCAGACCATAATAATGCATTTTTCATTCCCCTATTCTTATCCATTTTATAAGTAAACAGGTACTCTTGACGCACGTTTGTTGCATGTTACAGGATACAGGGCTTGGATGCAGATACAGTGAAAAAGACGAAAGCTGATACAGAAAAGTGACTTTTGACAAACAAGTAGACGGATCCTAGTCAAGCCTAGACGAAGAACAGTGCAAGGTCCAAAATGTCAAAGTGAACGGTCAAAAGATACGAACAAGTTTTCACTGAAGATCTGGAGAAGACCCAGAGTCCAAACAGAGAAAAGTTATGAAGAACTAAGAAGCCCTAACAACCAAGATGCAGCACAGGAATTTTGGTGAGCCATCTTTATTAATAATTACCCTAACCCCCACGGAAAACGCGCGCAACCGGCCCTTTGTCCTACGGTTCATCGTTACCTCAAAGGGTAGGATGCCGCAGGGAGCGGTTGTGCTCGTATGCGTGGAGTTCTAATTCATTAGGTGAAAGTGGCATTGAAAGGGGTGAGAGATCTCATCTCTCATCCCTTTCCCTAAGGCTAACCCTAACAAGCGAGGAGATTACTCGCTCATTAGGGGATGAGAAAACATTTTAATTAAAAGAAGAAGAAACATAATTTACCTTACTAGGTTGACGGCTCCGTCCAAACAAGAAGAACAGATCTGAAAATAACTCCCAGAAAGTCTGAATTTTATTGATTGAAAAGAGGCATAGGATTTTACAGATTTGAGATTACAATTTATAAGTAAACAGGAGAATTAGGGTTTCAGAGTCTCGCACATGCGCAATTACTGATTTGACCTCTAAAAATCCCAACACCCAAACCGTCGCACCGACACAAGAAGTCGGTGCCGACACGTGCAATAAACGGCCGCGGATCCGCGGCAAATGTTGGCTTGGGCCGCGGATCCGCGGCCCTTTGGTGGGCTTGGCTCACCAAAATTCCTGTGCTGCATCTTGGTTGTTAGGGCTTCTTAGTTCTTCATAACTTTTCTCTGTTTGGATTCTGGGTCTTCTCCAGATCTTCAGTGAAAACTTGTTCGTATCTTTTGACCGTTCACTTTGACATTTTGGACCTTGCACTGTTCTTCGTCTAGGCTTGACTAGGATCCGTCTACTTGTTTGTCAAAAGTCACTTTTCTGTATCAGCTTTCGTCTTTTTCACTGTATCTGCATCCAAGCCCTGTATCCTGTAACATGTAACAAACGTGCGTCAAGAGTACCTGTTTACTTATAAAATGGATAAGAATAGGGGAATGAAAAATGCATTATTATGGTCTGAACAAATACCCCCAAACTTACCTTTTGCTCGTCCTCGAGCAAACTTATTATTTATTCACTAAAATCCTAACCACACTTTCGCAGGGAAATGCGATTGCACTGAGCACGTGCAACAAGCCGTTAAACCTCTAGGTGTCCCTAGTAGGAGGAGTGTTGTCTCCTGAGGGTTTTCAGCGGATTACACCCACAAAATCCTATCAACTCGGCTCATTGACTTTTGTTTTCCAATTAGGTCTTCTAACAAGGAATTCTATTATCTTTTACCCGTAAATTATCCACCCGCATTCTTCACACTTCCTCATCTTTTAACTTAAGATTATATATATCCTATAGACTTACTTAGCTTTTGGCATTTCCTAAGTTTTCCTTCTACGGTTCCATCTCCACTTAGGAATTTTTATCAACTCTACTAAAGATACAAGTTCTATTCTTCATTCCTTTCTCTTATCTAAATTCCAATCACATATCCCTACGTGTGTGTATGTATCGCCCCTACACTTGGAAATTCAAATCAAGCAATCATACTCTCGTCCAAAGCACTTATTAATTACTGAATTTTTAAATGAAATTTGCTTACACATCCTTCATGCGACCGTTAATACTTCTTGAGGTACCAACGACCGATTACAAAATGCGTTTGCACTTTAAAGCGTACTTCCTAGTCTTTGCAATACCCAAGGCTTTAGCAGTGACTCCCAAACCAGTTGGTCTAAGGCACTAGGTGATAAGGCACCCTCGCTAAACATTTTTCTATTTTTACAGCCTTAGGTAATCACAAAAACCAGTGTCCATTTTTTTCTTTTCTTTATTCACACTTTTTTTTTCTTTTTTTTTCTTCGTACTAAGGACTTTAAACAAGAGCATTTCAAGGTCTCTTCTACTATTCCAAGTTTCAAGGCGCGTGATTGTGCAAATTGTAGGGTATACGTTTTCAGAATCTAGACTTAAGCTAGGAACTATTTTTCAAACTTTTACTCTAATAAGAACATCAATACTCTTCCCTTGTTTCGACTTAGCCCAAGAAGTCAACCCAAAATTTGTCTATTTCTAAATAAACTACAAGGCATATACTTTCTACCGTTAAACTTTAAGGAAGGTTATTTTTAGGGTTTTTAATTTACTAAGTCTAAGATCTAGTTGTTCCTAACCAGTTAACCTATTTGTCAAACTCAAAGTCAAATAAGCCAAAATTGAATACGATAATTTTATAATTTTTCAAATTTTTCAAATTTTTATGGGTTTTCAAATAATTAAGCAAATGCAAAAATATGTACAAATGAATGCGAAGGAAGAAGACGTACCGAGCATACCCCCAAACTTGAACTTGACAGTGTCCTCACTGTCATGCTAAACCAAGAGGGTCAAACTACCGGCACTCCCATGTTTATTTATTTATAGTTTTTTTTATTGTTAAGAAAAACAAAAATATATACAAAAAGGCCCTCCCCCAAACTTCATTTAAACTATGTTAGACATTACTGCCAAACTTTGCATCGGTCAAAAGTCAACACCAACCAGTTGAAAAATTTATCAGTAAAGAATATTGGTTGGTGGAAGAATGAGTTGTGGTGGTCCGCAAAGAATTGGGGAAGATAGAAGTAGTGGTATGGGAGGTGAGGAGGTAAATATACAGGTGATGGTGATGCATCGAAACGAGAATGTAAATGATCAGCAATCAGTGGAGTGTTGGCATTCTCGTAGCTTATTAAAAGAAATGGGGGTATTTCAACTTCTAAAGGAGGAGGTTGACTCACCACAATACCCCCAAGATGTTCCTGTGGGTCCTCTATTGACATGGCATCATCCATCAATTGTGTATGATATTCAATTATGAGGGGACTTATCTCCTCGATGTCTGCCATAGTCCAACCGAAAACTTGTCGCCTATCTTGTAAGACCATTAAGAGGGCGTTCTCTTGCTCGAGGGCTAGAGAGGCCGATATGATAATGGGAAGGGTCTCATTTTCACCTATGTAAGCATATCTAAGGTGAGACGGCAAGGGCGTGAGTTCGAATTTCTGAGGCGAAAGAATCATTGCAGAATCTACCTCGACCTCAAAGGACTCTAACACAGGTTCGAAATCACTGCAAACAACCGATTCGGATGGTTCGGCTAACTCATCCAAAAATTCAAAAGACTCATATTCGGGCTGTGAGTCATCGTCATCCGAAAAAGTGAAACATTCATAATCAGTGTCGGTTGTGTCAACGGTGGTAGGCTCAAGGAGGGACGCACTAGTGGCGTCAAAACTGTTTTCATCAAATAGAAATCTTTCAAGCTCGCAGTCCTCCTACGTGATTTCGTGAATAGAGCAAACTTCTCGTGTACTAGTTTTAGGTACGGGGGGCAGACTTCCCATCTTATAAATATTGAACTCACTAGACCTCTTTCCGAAGGATAGAGTCATGGAGCCATTGCGACAATTTATTACGGCATTGGAAGTGGCCAAAAATGGTCGACCAAGAATCACCGGAATTTGGTTTCTTGGGTTAGCAACAGGTTGTGTATCCATAATGATAAAATCAACGGGGAATATGAACTCCCCAACTTTGATCAACACATCCTCTAGTTGGCCCCTTGGATAGGTGATTGATCGATCAGCCATTTGGAGAGTGCAACGAGTGGGTTTCAACTCTCCAACCCCTAATTGTTCGTACACGGAGTAGGGAATCAGGTTAACACTAGACCCAAGATCTAAAAGTGCTCGATTAATTTTCTTATCCCCAATTGTGATTGAAATAGTAGGACAGCCGGGGTCCTTTCGTTTTTGGGGTAAGGTTTGATGGTGGTTAATAGCATTGCTCACTGCACTAGCCACTAGCACTTTCTTGGGTACTTGAGATGCCTTTCTCTTCGAGGTGCATAAGCCCTTTAAGATTTTCGCGTATGAAGGGACTTGTTGGATAGCATCCAAGAGAGGTATATTTATGCTAACCTGCTTAAATATCTCCACAATCTTTTCCACTTGTGCATTTGGTTTATTAGGACTCAACCTGTTTGGGAATGGAGCATTCTGAAAATTCGTTGAGTCACAAGTTTGTGGAGTAGAATGTGGAGTAGGAACGGATCCCAGTGTGGATGTGTTCGTGTTGTGAGAAATGGGTCCGTTCGAGTCAGAAGAAGTAGAGCCGTGTGAAGGGTGAAGAATAAGCTCTAAAGAAAAAGGTGAAGAAGGAAGTGAAGAAAATGAAGAAGGGGAAGAAGAACCACCGGCGGGGATGTCATCACTAGTTCCCACATTATTTTGCAACTCTCTTCCGGATCTCAACGTGGTCACTGCATTTACATTGTGATTGTGATATGCGTTTTGTGTGTGACCGGGATTGGGCAATGGTTGAGATGGAAGCTTTCCCTTTTCTCTCTCGCTCAACGCAGCAGTTAATTATGCAATTTGTGCCTCAATAGATTTGATACTTTGATCGTGTGAGGCATTGTTATTCATTAAAGATTGAACATAACTTTCAAATCTTGCTGCGGATTCTGTAGTTTGCTTAAGAAATGCATCTAGACTTTTTTCGAGCGAAATAACCTTATCATCATTTGGTTGAACCAAATTGTTCGTTTGATTTGTATAAGGTTGTTGTTGGAAAGGTTGCTGGTTTTGAGTTTGTAAAGGTGCTTGTTGTTGTTGTGGAGGAGGTCTTTGAAAATTGTTATTCCCTTGGAACTGTTGATTTGGGTGACTCCTCCGCCCCTGATTGTATGCCGAAGAGTACGGATCGTTTCTTTGTCGTTGCTGAAATGCAGCATTGACTTGATCATGTCCTTGAATAGGTGCATTATAAGGACACTCTTCGGTTAGATGTGATGGATTAGAACAAAAAGCACAAACAGGTCGTGTAGGTAGAGTAGGGGCAGGAGAAGACGATGAGATTTTGGTCTCAATGGCTTCTAGCTTTTTCATAAGTAAGGCCATCTCGGCCTTCATAGCAATCGACATATCTATTTGATGTATGCCTGCCCTAGATTGACCAACTGAAGAAGATGATGTGGTCTTGGTACTCTCCCACTGAATTGTTTGCTCACTTAGGTCCTCAAGAAACTGCCAAGCTTCGTCGCTAGACTTGGAGAGAAAATGACCTTGACATATTGTTTCTAGCAACTGCTTCGTTGCTGCGTTCAATCCCTCGTATAATGTTTGGTAAAGTTGCCAACTTTCTATCCCATGATGAGGGCATTGAACAAGTAGGTCTTTAAATCTCTCGAAGCACTTCCAGAATGGTTCGGAAGGAAGCTGTGAAAATTGTATAATCTCGTTTCGGATTCTAGCAGTTTTGTGATGAGGATAGAACTTTTTCAGAAAAGCCCTCACAAACTCGTCCCAATTCCTAATGGAATGTGATGCGGTGCTGGTATAGCCACTTCTCGGCTTAGGGGTCGCATAAGGTAAAAGGAATGACCCTTAGCCTTATTGCGTCATCACTTAATTGGGGTTGTCTTCATCATGGCGCAAACGTTTTGGAATTTATTAATGAAAATATATGCATCTTCGGATTCCAACCCATGAAACTTAGGCAGCATATTGATGAAGTGTGGTTTTATTTCAAAATTATCCCCATTTGCCGGTGGGGGTGAAAGACATGTAGGTAAAGAAGTGCGGACGGGGTAGAAGAGATCCTGGAGCGCGACTCGTGCGGGCGCTACAACAGGCGGAAGATTCGGGTTATTCGCACCTGGCGGAGGTGGAAATCATTCCCGTCGGTAAGGTATCGTTGGGGTTGAATCCCGACATACCTTCGGTGAAAGAATTTGAAGGTGGAGGTAAGGAAATGGACGGAATGTCGACGAAGGGTTCGTCGAAGGGTTCGTTGGTCGGTACCAACGAAACACGGACTAATCGGGCGTTAGTATCCCTAGTCCAAAATGACATACACTAAAAGGGGTAGTGTAGTCAGAAAATAGAAAAACAGAATGTGGGGGTAAGACAACGTCAATGAAGGAGAATTGGTGGAAGTGAGGTGCAAGTTTTCTTAGCGGCAAGTTGCAAGTTTTGAAAAGATTTTTCTTTATTTTTTATTGGAGAGTTTTGCAAGAAGGTTTTAGAAAATGGGACTCGTGACACAAATGTATCAACCACACATGCACAATCAGACCTAGATCTAGGGTTGCCTAGGTCTGCTAGACAGCTCCTAACTAGGGCTAGAAATAGGACCTCAAACCGCCTCTTCACGGACAAGTACGACCAGGTAAGTGGGAAGGAACCACAAAAGTGGGCCTAATTAATAACCACTAGCCTAGACACCGCAATGTCGGTTAGGATAAACGGTCGATGCCTATACTAGTCATTTTCCTATTGAGCTCGATGTCCTTAGGTCTGAGTCTAGTCTTTTTTAATTAATTGTGGTCAATGCACATGCTTTAGGTGTTTTCTGAGGTCCTGCGAAGGGTGATGAAATCCCCACCCAATCTGAGTTTGGTCAATTAGCCCCTTAAAGTCCGATTAAATTATGCAAAACAATAAAATTCACTTGCAATCAAATTTTTAGCGCGGCGCAAAGAAACCTGCAGAAAATCTGTTATTTAGAAGGGGAGAGAAGATTTTTAGCGCAAAGAATTCCTGCAGAAAATTTTTACAGAAAGATATATGGTAGGTTACAGAGGGGAGAAGGAGGAATCAAACCATGCAATTTTTAGGTGCTGACGTGGCAAGAGGAGCGCGGATCCGCGGTCTAATGGCCCCAAATGCGGCGGAAACGCGGCTTAGCAGAGGGATCAGGATCTGTAAAATTTTGTGCTGCTCTGTACTGAGATTTCCTCTCTGTTCTGATATGTACTTTTCTGTTTTTTTTTCTTTCTGTAAAATTCCAGATCCAAAAGTTTTTGCTGTTCCTGCAAGATTCAAAAGATACACCCTTCAAACAGATCAAAGTTGATAATTTTTGTATTTTTTATATTTTCAGATTTTTATAATTTTTAAAATTTATATCAACCCGAAAATTCACAAAAAGAAAGATTACGCCGTCCCCGGCAACGGCGCCATTTGATTAGTCCAAAAACTTGTATTTACCGCAATCAGAAACGGCGTCGCTTCGCAGCTAGCCGGTGAGTACGGGTCGATCCACAGAGACGGGTAAATTTCTTTTATGTGTTTTAACGAGTTGATTCAAAATGTTGTTTTGATTGGTTTATAAAAATCTATAAAAACTGGATCTAATTAATCTAATTAAGAGTCTTGCTAGGGTTAGGCTTAGGGGAAGTTTTGGAGATTAACGTTTTTCCTCACCGCTTTCAATGCCTTCTTTTTAAGATCTATTAGATGTTGAGGTAATTATTAATAAAGTGGATCCAAATCTTTTGGGAAGATGTTTCTTCCTCTAGATTTGTATCCTTCCTTTGTTGATAATTACCCTAACCCCCCACGGAAAACGCGCGCAACCGGCCCTTTGTACTACGGTTCATCGTTACCTCGAAGGGTAGGATGCTGCAGGGAGCGGTTGTGCTCGTATGCGTGGAGTTCTAATTCATTAGGTGAAAGTGGCATTGAAAGGGGTGAGAGATCTCATCTCTCATCCCTTTCCCTAAGGCTAACCCTAACAAGCGAGGAGATTACTCGCTCATTAGGGGATGAGAAAACATTTTAATTAAAAGAAGAAGAAACATAATTTACCTTACTAGGTTGACGGCTCCGTCCAAACAAGAAGAACAGATCTGAAAATAACTCCCAGAAAGTATGAATTTTATTGATTGAAAAGAGGCATAGGGTTTTACAGATTTGAGATTACAATTTATAAGTAAACAGGAGAATTAGGGTTTCAGAGTCTCGCACATGCGCAATTACTGATTTGACCTCTAAAAATCCCAACACCCAAACCGTCGCACCGACACAAGAAGTCGGTGCCGACATGTGCAATAAACGGCCGCGGATCCGCGGCAAATGTTGGCTTGGGCCGCGGATCCGCGGCCTTTTGGTGGGCTTGGCTCACCAAAATTCCTGTGCTGCATCTTGGTTGTTAGGGCTTCTTAGTTCTTCATAACTTTTCTCTGTTTGGATTCTGGGTCTTCTCCAGATCTTCAGTGAAAACTTGTTCGTATCTTTTGACCGTTCACTTTGACATTTTGGACCTTGCACTGTTCTTCGTCTAGGCTTGACTAGGATCCGTCTACTTGTTTGTCAAAAGTCACTTTTCTGTATCAGCTTTCGTCTTTTTCACTGTATCTGCATCCAAGTCCTGTATCCTGTAACATGCAACAAACGTGCGTCAAGAGTACCTGTTTACTTATAAAATGGATAAGAATAGGGGAATGAAAAATGCATTATTATGGTCTGAACACACACCCCGCGAGTTCACGGGGAGGCGGAATTTTCAAAAACGATTTTTATGAGTTTCGCAACACCGACTAAACTCCAGGCTCTTTACGGAACCTTAACTAGCTAAACTAACTAGGAGGTTTAACTACTATGATAGATGATTATACCTCCGTGAACTAGTCCTTCGGGTCTTCTTTTCCTCCTCTTCTTGGCTCCTAGAAGAATGGATCGAGCTTGCGACGTCGGCCTCCTCGCGTCAAATATGATCCACCCGAGAGTATGTGCTTCAAGCTTCAACCTTTAAACCGAGGTAACTAGGGTACTTAGATCGCTAAGCTAAATAGCCTAGGTGATGTAGAGTAGCTAAAGGAGTGTTTTATCTCATTAGGTCCTAGGGTTCACAACACATGTGAGGGTTAGGACCTTGGAGGAAGAAGGAGAGAAAATGAAGAGAGAGAATGAAATGTTGCAAATGAGCTAGTGTTTCAAAGTGTGATGAATGGGTCAAGTCTTTCACTCATTGAAGCATGGAATTTTTCACAATATAAAATCCCCACCATGCTTCAATAGTAATGCCAAACCAATAAAATAATACATAAGCCATACCTCACACCATGCCACAAATATCTCTCATTTTCCATCTCACTAATCTATTTATGAAAATAGATAAAGCAATAATGAGGTGTCCCCTTCTAGAAGCATCTCTTGTAGAATTACAAGAATACCCTCACCGTATATACATACTCGTATTCGTATTCCGAAAAATACGAATACAATGAGATGATAACAATCCAATAATACAATATTAGGATCCGGCTTAAACCAAAGCCCACTTGTATCATCCGTCCTAACAGCATCCGTATAGCCAATACATGTATGTGATCGGAACTCTGTCGTAAAACCATATAGCCTCTACATCGTTTCGCCCGAAGCAGGGAAACCCTCTGTGTGAGACTCTAAAGACTCGACAGTACACTGGCAGTAGGTTTAACCACAAGCACGTCAGCGGTACTAGCTGCATGTAACGGCTATCCAGATATCTGTCGATAAGAAGGCCGATGAGCAAACTCATCTGAACTCCTACTGAGCCTATCTATGACAATCTTCGTACAATCCGGTCTGTTCGTCTGAGATACTCGCATATTGGATCTAAGGGGATGGTAAACGTCAGAATCCTAATAGTGCAATAAGTCGTGCCAGAGTAGAGCCCAAAACACCCTGAGAAACTACTGGAGTACCTACCAGTAAATCTCGCTTGCCCTGGCCAGGGACTTTGTGTAATGGCTTTCCGAACACAGTGCAATATCAACCCCCAATATCGGGAGAGACGAATCCTATCTAACCGCTACTGCCTTCAAGTGCTTCGGGACTGCACCCAGCTACTACCTGTTTGCATGACTCCTTTGAGCCATAATAGGGTAGTAATCTAGGAACGGTGGGAACACACTTGAGACGAAGTGGGGATATCAAGTCAACGGAGTAAGCTGTACTCATGTCACCTGAGAACTGCTACCTGACGATAGGTATAATACCAATTAGCAGTTCCCCACGAGTCCTGTCTAGTGTAACTCATAACCCAATGAGCACCTGTATACTATCTCCAGCACGACGTACTAATGGCTGTAGGACAGACCATCTACCCTACCGGGATAAGAAGCGTATACACTAGTCTACTCTGGAGTATCGATGCCCTGTCTTGATAATCCTACGACTAGGAACATGTATAAGGATGTGTTTATAGACTATCCAGCCCCCCACTAGTATGACTGTCATCACAACGCTGGTAGTCAAGCAAAGATCCTAAGGACTCTACCAATATGTATAAGCGATATGCTAAAAGAAACACATGCACATATTGAGGTAGAAACAAACCAAGTAGCATACTACCATTTTGAGCAAGATTGTTATTATATCCGTGTATATCTCAAGCTTCCAAAATGTAATATACAAACCAGTACTATACAATAATGGCCTCTAGGGCATATATCACTACACCTAGTTGTGGGAGTATCAAGACTGGGTATCGATACTCCAGAGTAAACTAGTGTATACATATCTAGACCCTGACGAGGGGCGATGGTTGGTCCCGCAGCCATTGGTGTGGTGCATCTAAGATTGTATACAGGTGTTCACTGGGATGAGTACACTGGACGGACTCGCCGAGAACTGGCTAGATGGTATTATACCTAACGTCAGATAGCAGTTCTCTGGTGACATGAGTGCAAATAGTCTGTCGACCTGAGGTCGTCATTTGTCTCGTGTGAGTTCCCATTGTGCTTTAATTACCACCCTACCACGGCTTTACCGAGTAGTGCAAACAGGTTTTAGTTGGGTACAATCCCGAGCCACATAGAGGCAGTGAGCGGTTGTTGGGGATTCGTCTTTCCCGATATAGGGAGTCGATGTCACACTGTGTTCGGTTGACCAACACCATAAGTCCTTGGCCAGGGCGGATTGAGAATTACTGGTAGTTAGACCAGTAGATTCTCGGATGGTCTTGAGCCACATCGGCACGACTTGTCAGGTTATTAGGGGTCTGATGTGATCCACCCCGTAGACCCGACATGCGATACTCTTAGACGAACAGACCAGACTATACAGAGATTGTCACGGACAGGCTCGGTAGGGGTTCGAATGAGTTTGCTCGTCGGCCTTCTTTTCGACAGGTATCTGAGTAGCCGTTACGTACAGCCAGTGCCACTGACGGACTTATGGTTAAACCTACTACCAGCGTACTGTCGAGTCTTTAGAGTCCCGCACAGAGAGTTTTCCTGGTTCAGGCGAAACGATGTAAAGGCCGTATGGTTTTACGTGCAGGGTTCCAATCATATACGTGTACTAGCTACACGGATGTTGTTCGGACGGATAATACTAGTGGGCTTAGGATCAAGCCGCATTCTAGTATTATATTATTGGATTATCTTTATCTCTTGATATTCGTATTTGTTGCAGTACGTGTTAGTGTTTATGCCCTAGAAGGCCATTACTGTATCATACTAGCTTGTATATTACTTAATGGAAGCTTGGGATATTCACATGTATATAACAGTCTTGCTAAACATGGTAGTATGCTACTTGGTTTTTCTATCTTAATATGTGAGTATACGTATTGATAGAGCTCTTAGGATCTTGCTTGTCTACCAGCGTTGTGATGGCAGTCACACTAGTGGGGGCTGGGTAGTCTACAAGCACATCCTTATTCAGGTCCCTGGTCGTTGGATTATCGAGACAGAGCATCGATACTCCGGAGTAGACTAGTGTGTACGCTTCTCATCCCAGTTGGGGAGATGGTCTGTCCCACAGCCGTCAGTACGTCGTACTGGAGATAGTATACAGGTGCTCGTTAGGTTACGGGTACACCGGACAGGACTCACAGGGAACTGTTGGTTGGTTTGATACCAGTCGTCAGTGAACAGTTCCCAGGTGACATGAGTACAGCGTAGTCCGCAGACTTGACACTGCTACTTCGCCTCGAGTGTGTCCCACTGTTCTTAGATTGCTACCCTACCACGGCTCAAAGGAGTCGTGCAAACAGGTAGCAGTTGGGTGCAGTCCCGAGCACTTGGAGGCAGTGGCGGTTAGACAGGATTCGTCCCTCCCGGTATTGGGAGTAGATATCGTGCTGTGTCAGAGAGCCATTACGCAAAGTCCCTGGCCAGGGCAAGCGAGATTTGCTGGTAGGTTCCAGCAGTTTCTCAGGGTGTAATGGGCTTCACTCCGACACGACTTATACCGCTATTAGGGGACTGACGCTTGCCGCCCCCCTAGGCCCGATATGCGATAGTCATGGACGAACGGACCGGACTGTATGGAGATTGTCACATCAGACTCAGTAGGAGTTCGGATGGGTTTACTCATCGGCCTTCTTATCGACAACTACCTGGGGACCGTTACGTACAGCTAGTGCCGCTTGCGGTCTGTGGTTAAACCCACTGCCAGCGTAGTAGTCGAGTCTCTAGAGTCCCACACAGAGAGTTTCCTACTCCAGGCGAAACGATATAGAGGTTGCATGGTTTTGCGACAAAGGGTTCGGACGCATACGTGCGTTTACGCGCGTACGACTTTCGGACAGTTTTTACCAGTCGGCTTTGGTTTAAGCCAGTTACTGGTATCCGGTTATTGGATTTTTACAGTCTAAAGTTTTTCCGTATTTTTACGGATCGGAGGGGCGTTCTCGTAATTACTCGAGAAGCTTCTAGAAGATGTGACTAAGGAGGTTTCTTTTGGATAAGAGAGTGAGTCATAGTGGTGATTCATTCACTTCATTAATGCACATTTATTGCTTAATGACTCATGTTAATGAATCATCACAAGATATTTTGTGAAGCATGCTTATTCATTTCCTTTATTGATTATTTGAAAATAAGAATGCTTCATAATATTATGATACACTCTCTCTCTTCTCTCATTATGATATCACACATTCTCTCTCCTCAAGCTCTCATCTTCTAACCCTAATCCTTAATCCTCATGTGTTGAGATCAAAGGATTAGTTAGACTAAACAATCCATAACCTTCACTCTATATCATCCTCTCATCTTTGATTAGCAATCAAAGTTGATTAGTTACCTCAAGTTAGAGGTTTAGCTTGGTGTTTTGCTCTCGGGTGGATCGTCTACTACCTAGAGAAGGTCGAGGAGAACAAAGGAGGACGTAAAGAAGAAGGACCGGTTTCATTAGGTATAATCCCTAATCACTTATGAAAAGAAACTCATAGAATACGGTTTTTTAGAGTTTAGCTTCGATTCAAGCGGTTAGTCGATGTTCGTTGTTTAAACTTGATAGTTTTTGAAAATTCCGCCTCCCCATAAGTACTGGGGTGAACTACATCGACTTACAGTGGTATCAGAGCCTCGCTAAACACTAAATAACTTAATCGCAAATTTGTACGAATTTCGAACGAAAAAACGAAGCCGGAAAACCCTAATTCTGTTTAGTTTCTGTCGAACTTAAAATGAAGTCCTAAAATTTTTCTGGTGTGTTCAGAGAGCTTGACATGACCACAGGAGAACACCCAAGAAATTCGAGCCAATAATTCGACTAAAGCGCCGCGGAAGCGCCGCGGATCCTACCGATCCGCCGCGCTTCCGCGGCCGAGTTGCCGAGTCATGGGCTCAATTTTTTTGGGTGGGTCCCCTATGATATTTGGGGTTTTCTGGAATATTTAATTATTGCTCAGGTTACTGTTTTACAGAGCAGATTTTAGAGCAATATTGATGTTGTTTATTCGATCGAATTGTACAGTATTTGCGTATTGGATTATATCTGTGATTGTTTGATGTGTTCGTAAACCTCCCCCAACTGCTAGTATGTCGGTTGGCAGGGGGTTGCACATTTCTGAAATGGTTATATCTGTTTGTGCATATAAACTGTATTGGACTGTTGTGGTGTATAGCCGGGGTTAGCAAAGGGTTATTGTTTAATTCATTTGTTGTAAATGTAATTTGTTGTAATATTATTTTCGCGGGGCACTTCCAGGTTGCGGTTGTAGCCACCGTTGTATTATTTCATTTTACTGTTTTTGCTCCTAGGACTGACCCAAGGTGGGGTACACAGACTGCCGGGTGGGTAGTTTGCCGTACCCGTAGGGGTCGAGGGTGGGGTAAACGGCTATTCATCACAACTGTGTAATCTGTCTTTTCTTGCAGGCTCGAAAGAAATACAGATTGCTTGCAAATCCAATATTGTTTATCTGTGTTCTGGAATGAATATCATTGCGTCAGACGAATGTAAAATATCTATATTTATTATAGCTATTTAGACGTCACTTATGTTTTACACCCGCGCTAGCCCAGCCCCCGCTCTGTCGTTAGTTAAGTAACCTAACGGGTGATGACGGGACCCCGTGGCGAATGCGGATGGCATAAGAGGACGTTATATTTTCGTTGTTTTCTGCAATGATAGGTTAATGATGGGACGCATTATCTATAATGCAAAGTAAAACAAACCAAAGTTTAAATCGTTGGAACAATTTAAAAGAAACCACTCGGTTATTTTTAAAAAAGATATTTTTAAATGCGGAGATTTAACCACTCCTTTTAAAAGCTATCAGGTTCCTTCGGTTATATCAAGTTCACTACGTTCACGGTTTCGCCAAAACCATTCGTAGCCCTCCGTCATTTCATCTGGGTATTCAGTAGTATTCAAGCTATGTATTTTGACCTAACGCCAAGGCATAGTGTTTGGTAGCTGCTGGATATTCATTTGTTGCATAGATAGATGAGTTAGTTTGGGACAGTCGTATTATCATTTTGGCCGAACGTCAAGGATATATACGGATGGGTTCAAACTGACAGGATAATGATGGGTAGAACTTGACATGTGACTTATGACATTTTGACCTAACGCCAAGGTCATAAGAACATGGGGTAAAAACTTCTATCGGGAATTTCTAAAGAAACTGAAATTTGCAAAGAGATGCATACCATTTTGAGTTTGATGAATGTTGGTAGCATTCCTACAGCATTATCAGACGATGATATTTGGATCCCGATCCTACTGTGAGTATATGCTACTTATCAGGATATTCGTCGCTTAACGATCAATGCTATAAACCTAGTAGGTGTCCAGAAAAGTGTCAGCGGGGTTACGCCCCCAGAGAAAAGAGGTTATTTAATTAAGGAACTTCGCGAAAGCGTTGGAAAACCTCCCTCGAAGTATCGACACCGGCCTGGCTGAACGGTTAAGCAAGTATTGTACGGTGAGAATAGTCTTGGCTAATTCTTCTTTTATGGTTTGAGGAAGGATTCGAGAAACAGTGGGAGCCATCCAGTTTAGATAAACTAAAAACCACTCTAAACTTGCAAGAGCATCATGCTAAAGAGTTTTCTTCTCTCTCTCCTAATTGCAGCGACCCTGAAAATGACTGGACTTAAGTTACTTTTAGAGAAAAATATACTGACGGGGCCAAACTATAAAGATTGGCTGCGGAATGTCAAGATGGCTTTGACCTATGACAAACTGGGGTACGTCCTCACCGCTGCAGCACCTGCTGTCCTTGGTCCCAAATCCAGCAATGCGGATAAGGAAATCCGCAAAACCTGGGATTTAGATTGCGCGAGAGCCAAGTGCATCGTGCTTGCCTCGATGAACAATGAACATCAGAGGAGGCACGAGGATATGTCCCTAGATGGCATATTTCTCCATACAAAGGAACTTTATGGAGAGCAATCTCGTATAGCAAGATACGAGACCTCTAAGAAACTGTTTCGAGCGAGGTTGGCTGTCGGGTCATCTGTAGGTGAACATGTCCTACAGATGATCGGCTATATTGAAGAGCTCGCGGACCTTGGGACGACTTTGGATAATGAGCTCTATACAGACCTTGTTCTCCAGTCCCTTCCTCCCACCTACGCCCAGTTTATCCTCAACTTCAATCTTCAAGGAAAAGAAGTTGAACTTGCGGAACTCCTGAACATGTTAAGGAGTGCAGAGGGCACCTTGCAGAAGGCAAGGGAAACACCCGCTATGTTTGTTGGCGGTTCATCTTCTTCCGGGTCCAAGGCTAGGGCCAAAGGAAGGAAGAAGAAGGCCGCACCCAGACCTAGAGGAGGTGTTAGTAAGGTGGGAAAGAAGGGAAAGAAAAAGTTTACAGCACCGGTAGTTGGCCTGGATGAGTGCTTCCATTGTCACAGGAAAGGGCACTGGAAGAAGGATTGCAAGGCGTGGAACGCCAAGAACCAGGAACCGAAGCAAGCTGTGGCTTCGACTTCAGGTGTGTTTGTAATTGAGAATTGTCTGTCAATCAACTCTACTTCCTGGGTATTGGATACCGGGTCAGGATCTCATATTTGCAATTCATTGCAGGCACTGAGAAACCGTAGAGTGCTGAAGGAAGGTGATATGATCCTCAGGGTTGCTAACGGAGCTAGCGTGGGAGCTGCGTCCGTCGGGGATTATCACCTAGGATTGACGAGTGGACACATTTTGGTTTTACATAACTGTTATTTTGTACCCAGCTTAACGTGTAATATCATATCAGTTTCCTTGTTATCAAATAAAGGTTATGATTTCACGTTTGTAAGAGATGTTGTCAACATCCACCTTAATCATGGTTTGATTGGGTCCGGTACTCTAAATAACGGCATATATGTGTTAAACCAACTCCAAATTTTCAATGTCCAGAACACACTAAAAAGAAAGTCTCCAGATTTAAATAAAGCTTTCTTATGGCATTGTAGACTGGGTCACATCAATGAGAGAAGGTTAACTAAGTTGCATAGAGAAGGATATTTGGACACGTTCGAATATCAAACTTATGACACTTGTCAATCTTGTCTCAAAGGAAAGATGACAAAGACTCCATTCACTGGACAAGGAGTAAGAGCGAGCGAGCTCTTAGGACTCATACACAGTGATGTATGCGGTCCAATGTCTACACATGCGAGAGGTGGTTATTCCTATTTCATTACTTTCACAGATGATTACTCAAGATACGGATTCATTTATCTGATGAAACATAAATCCGAGGCTTTTGAGAAATTCCAGGAGTATAAGAATGAAGTAGAAAACCAAATCGGCAAAAGTATTAAGACACTTAGATCTGATCGAGGTGGTGAATACTTGAGTGCCGAGTTCCTAGGTTACCTAAAAGAGAAAGGAATTCTCTCTCAGCTTACTCCTCCATACACTCCACAGCATAACGGTGTATCGGAGAGACGGAATCGAACCCTATTGGATATGGTACGATCCATGATGAGTAATGCTGAGTTACCGCGATCTTTCTGGGGACATGCGCTAGAATCAGCGGCATATCTTTTGAACATGGTACCTACCAAGACTGTGCCTACCACTCCATATCAGATGTGGAGTGGGAAGAAACCCCATCTACAGTATATTAAGATTTGGGGATGTCCAGCTTTTGTTAAAAAGCAGCATGTGGACAAGCTCGAGGCACGATCAGTAAAGTGTTTGTTTGTGGGATATCCAAAGCACTCCAGGGGATATCTATTCTATTACGCAGAGGAACAGAAGGTATTTGTTTCTCGTAATGCCCATTTTCTAGAACATCAGTTTTTAGAAAAGGAATCAAGTGGGAGCGAAATAGAACTGGAAGAAATTCCAGAACCACAAACTGCTACTGAAAGTTTGGTAGAACCAGAGGTTCAAGAAGAACAGAACATTCCCGCACCCCTCCGCAGGAGTAGTAGGCCGTCTCATCCGCCTGAGAGATACTACGGTTTTCTCATTGACGGGGATAGAGAGGATTGCATCATAGATGATGATGAACCTACTGACTTCCAGCAGGCCATCCAGAGCGGCGACTCGGTACGATGGCTAGATGCAATGCGGACCGAAATGGAGTCCATGTACACCAACAAAGTATGGACTTTGGACTTTGCTCCAGATGGGGTAAAACCCATAGGATGCAAATGGATCTTCAAGAAAAAGATTGGTGTAGATGGACAGGTGGAAACCTATAAGGCTAGACTTGTTGCAAAGGGTTTTCGTCAAAGACCTGGTTTGGACTATGACGAAACCTTTTCTCCAGTGGCTATGCTCAAATCCATTCGGGTCCTTCTTGCTATTGCTGCCTTCCATGATTATGAAATCTGGCAGATGGACGTAAAGACGGCTTTTCTGAATGGAAATTTAGAAGAGAGCGTCTATATGGATCAGCCAGAGGGTTTCAATCAGAGTGGGAGCAGCGGGAAAGTATGCAAGCTGCTTAAGTCCATTTATGGACTAAAGCAGGCATCGCGGAGTTGGAACATCTGTTTTGATGAGACAGTCAAAGAATATGACTTTATCAAAAATCCAGATGAACCGTGCATATATAGTAAAGTTGTGGCCAGAAGTGTCGTATTCCTCGTCTTGTACGTGGATGACATTCTATTGATAGGAAATGACATTCCTATGCTACAATCTGTCAAAGGATTCTTGTCACACAGGTTCTCCATGAAAGACCTGGGTGATGCCTCTTACATTCTGGGGATCCGGATCTATCGTGATAGATCCAAGAGGATGTTGGGACTTTCGCAGTCCAGGTATATCGACACTGTACTGAAAAGATTCAGTATGGAAGATTCTAAGCGCGGTAATCTACCGGCTTGTCACGGAATCACCCTCTCCAAAGAGATGTCTCCCAAGACTGATTTGGAAAGGGAACGCATGTCTATTATACCCTACGCTTCTGCGGTAGGCTCTATAATGTATGCGATGTTGTGTACCAGACCAGATGTAGCTTACGCACTAAGCGTGGTAAGCCGGTATCAGTCAGACCCAGGGGAGAAACACTGGATAGCAGTAAAGAACATTCTCAAGTACCTGAGGAGGACTAAGGAGATGTTCTTGGTTTACGGCGGAAAAGACCTCAGGTTGGAGGCCTTTGCTGATTCCGGCTTCCAGAGTGATAAGGACGATTCCAAGTCCATGTCGGGTTATGTCTTTACCCTCAATGGAGGGGCGGTGTGCTGGAAGAGCTCCAAGCAGGACACCGTTGCTGACTCGACGATGGAAGCGGAGTATATAGCTGCTTGCGATGCCGCAAAAGAAGCAGTCTGGATGAAGAAGTTCCTAACAGAACTTCAGGTGGTTCCTACCATAGTTGATCCAATACCTCTGTATTGCGACAACAACGGAGCTATAGCTTTAGCGAAGGAACCAAGGTCCCATCAGAAGTCCAGACACATCTTGAGGCGGTATCACCTGATCAGGGAGATCATTGATCGTCAGGAGATCGAGGTTCGGAGAGTTGCTTCAGAAGAGAACATTGCTGATCCATTCACGAAGGCCCTTCCTCAGATTCAGTTCGAGAGGCTACTCGAGATCATTGGTCTGCGATATGCCAGTACATGGCCCTAGTGCAAGTGGGAGATTGTTAGTGTTTATGCCCTAGAAGGCCATTACTGTATCATACTAGCTTGTATATTACTTAATGGAAGCTTGGGATATTCACATGTATATAACAGTCTTGCTAAACATGGTAGTATGCTACTTGGTTTTTCTATCTTAATATGTGAGTATACGTATTGATAGAGCTCTTAGGATCTTGCTTGTCTACCAGCGTTGTGATGGCAGTCACACTAGTGGGGGCTGGGTAGTCTACAAGCACATCCTTATTCAGGTCCCTGGTCGTTGGATTATCGAGACAGAGCATCGATACTCCGGAGTAGACTAGTGTGTACGCTTCTCATCCCAGTTGGGGAGATGGTCTGTCCCACAGCCGTCAGTACGTCGTACTGGAGATAGTATACAGGTGCTCGTTAGGTTACGGGTACACCGGACAGGACTCACAGGGAACTGTTGGTTGGTTTGATACCAGTCGTCAGTGAACAGTTCCCAGGTGACATGAGTACAGCGTAGTCCGCAGACTTGACACTGCTACTTCGCCTCGAGTGTGTCCCACTGTTCTTAGATTGCTACCCTACCACGGCTCAAAGGAGTCGTGCAAACAGGTAGCAGTTGGGTGCAGTCCCGAGCACTTGGAGGCAGTGGCGGTTAGACAGGATTCGTCCCTCCCGGTATTGGGAGTAGATATCGTGCTGTGTCAGAGAGCCATTACGCAAAGTCCCTGGCCAGGGCAAGCGAGATTTGCTGGTAGGTTCCAGCAGTTTCTCAGGGTGTAATGGGCTTCACTCCGACACGACTTATACCGCTATTAGGGGACTGACGCTTGCCGCCCCCCTAGGCCCGATATGCGATAGTCATGGACGAACGGACCGGACTGTATGGAGATTGTCACATCAGACTCAGTAGGAGTTCGGATGGGTTTACTCATCGGCCTTCTTATCGACAACTACCTGGGGACCGTTACGTACAGCTAGTGCCGCTTGCGGTCTGTGGTTAAACCCACTGCCAGCGTAGTAGTCGAGTCTCTAGAGTCCCACACAGAGAGTTTCCTACTCCAGGCGAAACGATATAGAGGTTGCATGGTTTTGCGACAAAGGGTTCGGACGCATACGTGCGTTTACGCGCGTACGACTTTCGGACAGTTTTTACCAGTCGGCTTTGGTTTAAGCCAGTTACTGGTATCCGGTTATTGGATTTTTACAGTCTAAAGTTTTTCCGTATTTTTACGGATCGGAGGGGCGTTCTCGTAATTACTCGAGAAGCTTCTAGAAGATGTGACTAAGGAGGTTTCTTTTGGATAAGAGAGTGAGTCATAGTGGTGATTCATTCACTTCATTAATGCACATTTATTGCTTAATGACTCATGTTAATGAATCATCACAAGATATTTTGTGAAGCATGCTTATTCATTTCCTTTATTGATTATTTGAAAATAAGAATGCTTCATAATATTATGATACACTCTCTCTCTTCTCTCATTATGATATCACACATTCTCTCTCCTCAAGCTCTCATCTTCTAACCCTAATCCTTAATCTTCATGTGTTGAGATCAAAGGATTAGTTAGACTAAACAATCCATAACCTTCACTCTATATCATCCTCTCATCTTTGATTAGCAATCAAAGTTGATTAGTTACCTCAAGTTAGAGGTTTAGCTTGGTGTTTTGCTCTCGGGTGGATCGTCTACTACCTAGAGAAGGTCGAGGAGAACAAAGGAGGACGTAAAGAAGAAGGACCGGTTTCATTAGGTATAATCCCTAATCACTTATGAAAAGAAACTCATAGAATACGGTTTTTTAGAGTTTAGCTTCGATTCAAGCGGTTAGTCGATGTTCGTTGTTTAAACTTGATAGTTTTTGAAAATTCCGCCTCCCCATAAGTACTGGGGTGAACTACATCGACTTACAGTACGAATACGAGTATGTATATACGGTGAGGGCATTCTTATAATTTTACAAGATATGCTTCTAGAAGAGGACACCTCATTTTGGATATATCTATTTTTGGATAATAGATAATGAGGTGGAGGAATGGAGATATTTATGGTATGGTTTGAAGCATGACTAATTCTTTTGTTTATTCCTTTGCCCTTACTATTCAAGCATGGTTACATTTTTCTATGGAAAAATAATACATGCTTGATTTTTGGCAAAAGACTTAGCCATTCTTCACTTGCTCATGCTAGACTTCATTCTACACTTTGCACTCTCTCTCCATTGCTCTCTTTCTTCCTCAAACCCTAACCCTCACATGTGTTGTGAATCCTAGGGTTCTTTGAGATAAACTTGTCCAATTAACTCTCTACATCTCCTTAGCCTCCTAGATTAGCAAACTAGGTATTTTAGTTACCTTATTCTTGAGGTTAGAGATTGAACCATAGATTCTCGGGTGGATCGTCTTCGACACGAGGAGGTCGACGATCAAGCGCGATCCGTACCATCTAGGAGCTAAGGAAGAGGGAAAGAAGACCCGAAAGACTTGTATCTTAGAGGTATAAACCACTATCATAGTAGTTTAGAACCTTTATGATTTTAGTTAGTTAAGGTTTCTGAATGATCTTGGAAGTTTGGTCGATATTACTCGTATTAAAATTGTTTTATGTAAATTTCGCCTCTCCACAAACCATGTGGAGTGTGTGACATCGACTTACATGGACATCATGTACTTCGTTGCAGCAATTGACCATCTGCCATTCCCCATTTCTCGAAAGTGCAATTCAGGACGCAACCTTTCATGTAGGTACCACTATCGAACCGCAAGTGTATCCTTAGATTTGGATTTCACATTCAATAAGGTGTTAAGGAATAGCTTGCATACGTTCTTCTCGATGTGTATAAAGTCTAAGTTATGACGTAGATTGAAATCGCGTCAATATACTAGCTCGTTGAAAATGGGATTCTTCCTCCAGTGACTACCATCAACCCGTGGAATTGTATATTCTGTCGTTCTCCCGAAAACAATATTATTGAAACATTGTGTGGCCTCCCACAACTTCAAACCCGTCGACTCAGGAGGGCATGCTTATGCTCTTATTTACCATTGAACTTGCTGCAATTACGTCGATATGGGTGGTTTATATCCAACCATCGACGATGACCTGTGTAGCAGTTGATCTTGCGCAAACCTACTTTAGGATCACAAACGGTTTGCTCTAGACATATCGGGAAAGCTTTGTAATATTTAGTTCTCCATCCAGACAACATCGCGTAGGCTGGAAAATCGTTGATTGTCCACAAGTGCACCGCACGAAATGTAAATGTCTCCTTCTTGTGGGAATCGTATATTTGTATACCTGGCTCCCACAACTCTTTCAGTTCCTTAATCAACGGTCTCAAGTATCCATTGATATTATTTGAAGGAGATGTACTTTTAGGTATCAATAAGGGTATCTGTGTGTAAGAATGCTTCGTACTCATCCATGGAGCTAGATTATTAGCAACAAGTGTAACAGGCTATATACTGCAATTTACACTGTGGCCGAACGACTTCATGCCATCTGCAGATAAACCAAGCCTGATATTACGGGAATCCGCAGCAAAATCTTTATAAAGGGCATCAAAGTGTTCATCTCTTTACCATCGGTTGGATGCCGCAGGACTCCGTCCTTAGTGCAACCATTTGCATGCCATGACATGCTATCAGTAGTTTTGGTTAATAGAAATAAACGCCGAAATCTTTACTTGATTGAGAAGTATCGCGAAATCTTTGATGGCTAGGAGCATCGAGTGTAGACCCATGATCACCGTTATCCCTTCGAGGGATGATCCCATTAGATAAGTTACAAGTTCTACAGTTATCCAACTTCTTATCCTTCTCTATCCAGTATAACATGCAATCGTTCGGACACGAGTCGATTTTCTCATAATTGAAACACATATCATTCAAGATTTTCTTCGTCTTTGTGAAATTTTCCGGCAGCAGCGCTTTAGGGTAAGTCTCCCTTTGCACCTCAAGAAACTGATCGAAAGACTTGTTAGTCGAATTATTCTGGCATTTGAGATGAAACATTTTGACAATCCATACCAACTTAGAGATGTTTGCGCCTTCGAAAAGGGGTACATTTGCATTATCCATATACTTCATATATTTTGTCGATTCTGCATCAGGGAGACTATGGATATCTTCCTCTTCGACATTAAATTCAGGAACAATATCATGATCAGGATGCATGCCGGTTTGGAGCTCGTCCAACATACTATTCAAACCGGTGTCTCTAACATTCGTAAGACAGGGATCATTTGGCCTAATCCAACGACTCGTAGACATGTCGACTATCGGTCTCACTTCTCCATAATACGTCCTTTGTGCATACCCAGGAGATATCTTGTTTTTCAATAGATGTTCATACAGTATATCTCGACGGAGGTCGTAACCGTTATGATACTTTTTACACGGACACGAAATCAGTTCTTCAAGAGACCGGTCTCTCAATGCAAATTCCATAAACTCTTCGACGTCGGCCTTGTATTCATCACTAAATTTGGACACCTGCATCCAACTCCTATCCATTACTATCCGATATCTGACATCATGTATTATGTAATCGGCTATTTATTTTATGTCTTTAATTAAGGTTTAATATTTCGGTTTGGTCTATCAATCCATCACATCTGCCGTCGAGAGTAAAACTTCTATCCCATTAAGAATTTATAACGCATACATCCCTGCGTTTGTGCTTTCATTCATTTCGAGAAAATTTCGGCAGCACCTCCTCACTGTTCTCCGAGCACACTGCAATAGAAGAGAATATAATTTCAATACTGAATATCAACGATAAAATTAATGATCATCCCCTCTATATTTATACACGGAGAACCATCGAAAAGATGCCGAAAAAACTAATCTCGAAAAAAATGAAAAAACAAATGCAGGGTATGTTTGCGTTATACATTCTTAACTGTCGACACTGGACAAATCTATCGGTTATAGTACGACCAGTTCTCTCGTCACATAAATTATATGACGGTTGCAGAAACAAATGATTAAACGCTTAGTTTTGACAACCATCATGTAGTTTTATGTCGTGATGGAGACCGTTGTGTATATAACTAATTAACGGGTTCTAAGATGCATTTCGATTTTTTGAATGTGAGATTCTCGATGATAACAAGTAAATTTCATGTTATCATCGAGAATCGTACACTTAGTATATATTGTAAGATTTTCATATTGCTTTGATGTTCGAGGTTCAATTCACAATGGATATGGTTGAGAAATTTATTCGCATGTACACACATATACACACATACACAGACAAGCATACGCACACACCCACACACAAGCATACACATACACACAGAGACACACACATAAACGCATTTACTAAATTACTATAAAATACCTAAAATATTTCTCCCTAAACTATCTTTGCTATTGTTGTTTTCTCACTAAACTATCTTGAAATTTTTCATAAGCAGTCTATTTCTTCAATTTTACTAATTTACACTAAAATACTCTTAACTATTGTTGGTTTTTTACTAAACTATCTTAACAAATTTAAAGATACAATTCATCTTCTTAAATTAGCCAAATTACTATAAATTTAAATAAAATACACTCAACTAGCGTTGCAATTTCACTTAAATACCCTTAAATATTGTTGATTTTCCGTAAACTACATACAAAAATTAGCTAAATTATTCTAACCCTAACCCTAACACTAACCCTAACCCCCAACCCTAACACTAACACTAACACTAAAACCTAACCCCCAACCCAACCCCTAACCCCTACCCTAACATTAAAACCTTAAATCTAACCCTTAACCACCAACCCAAACCTTCCCTAATCCATCAACAACAACAACAACATCGACATCAGCAACAACAATATCGACAACATCGACTTCAACAACAGCATCGCCAACACAAATTTACCCAATTTACAAAATATTAAAAATTAAACAAGAAATTTAAAATTAAACAAATTTTACTTGCCTACTGTCGAAAGGATCGGGCTCGAACAGGGAAGCTTCGACGGCGGCTCTTCACCAGCAACGATCTTGAACGTCGACCGCTGCCTGAGAGAGAGAGGAAGAGAGAGATTGTGAGTGAGTGTGAGAGCGAGAGAGTGATAGAGAGAGAGGAGATTACCATCGGAAAAGCGGAGGAGCGGCGGGTTCGGTCGCCGGAGGGGTCGATCGGAGCAGAGGAGGAGAGGAGCGGCGGGTCAAGGGTTTTTTGGCTTGGGTTTGGGGGGAAATGAGAAGACAGATCGGGCTCGGAGGCTGCTATATTTATTAAGTTATTCCGTCGGATTATAGCCGACAAAATAACTTAATAAAATTATTAAAAATTCTGGGGCCTCCATTTGGCTTATTTAAGCGATATTTCGTCCTTTTTTTGTAGTGACTACTTTACCCAAAAGCTTAAGCTTGTAGGTTGTTGAAAATAACTAGGTTCGAACCTAGGATCTCTTAAACATGGTGTGCTCTGATGCCATGTTAAAAATCAATTTACCAAAACGCTTAATCTGTTAAGTTGTGGGATAACAATGTATATCAAGACAACATAATATTTAAATACGTTTTAAAACAAAATAACCAAACATGAACGTAAACTTGAGCATATTATACAGAACTCAACAAAGTAGAGCACAGAACCAAAGGTAAAATATCCTTGTTCAATTTTACCTAGAACATATAATTACCATAATACCCCATGGTAACAAAACACACTTTCACAATCAAAGCTAAGGCCAAACTTTAGCTGGAAACATCAAACAAATTGAGTTTCTTGTAAATGTGGGAAATATTATCATTTATTCATCACCAAAACATTGGGATTTTGTCCATGAGCACCACTATATATGCTTCCTTTAATATGCAACACTTCAATTGAGTAACACTTCGAAATTCTCTCCCTTGTCCCCTGCATAGTTGTGCATGCTATGGATTGATGACTAGATCACTTTGTCACAAAATTTAATGGAAGTTTGGCTGTCTCCCACTTGTTTTCCCCTTAAATTCTTCTTTTAAAAAAACTTTGGAGATGCCTTTCACCAACTCTACCCCCTATTTGATTAAAGAGTATGAGAAGAAGAAGCAAGCAAAGGTACCTCACCCAATGAATATTGAAGCATGTAGGTATAGTATTAAAGAAAATGGATAGTGATGGGCAAAGTTGTTTGATCATTTGGAGTATTCGGACAACACTTCATGTTAGCAGCACATGCAAAGCTCATAGCTATGAGATGCCCTTTCATGCAAGCCAACAAGAGAATGGGAGGAAGAAGAAGCAAACTTTTTCCTTCTTCCATCATGTAACATGCTTAACTTTTTATATTAGTTGTTGTGAGAACATTCTCACTTTAAAGTTTCAAACTTTAGGTACATTATCATGTATTTTCCCAAAATTCAAATGTTTTAGACATTATATAGTCATAATATCCCATAAAGATGTAAGGGAAAAAATTATGAACCCGACCCGATATTATGAAGAACATGGCATGGATTGTTGTCGAGTTACGTTGCATGAATTGAGGAGGTCGAAGAAGAACGAGAAAGAAAAGGTGTCCTGGTTTGTTAGGTGTTTGAGAATGGAAGAAAAAGATGAAGTGGAAAGTGTAAAATTAAGTTGGTTTATCATAAAGTTTCGAAGTTTATGGTAGTTTAGTACTTAATAAGAGTGAAAGTTGCGACCCCAAGAGCTTGGTATAAAGGCTTGTTGTCGTTGCAGTAGTTAATCACATGTTACGGTTCAGATAGTTTAGTAAAATTTAGCATAGCATATTATGATTAAAGAAAGTATCAGTAGCTAATAATTAAGCAGAGATTTTAACCAAGGGTGAATTGTACGTACCTGAGAGGGATAGAGCTGCAACACTAGAATTCAATGCAGTCCTTTATCTGAAAGCATTCATAGGCGATCCGAGTGTACAGTCAATGGAGTACTCGACGGCATAAACTACAACCGACAACTAAATGCAACAACAAATCGTTCTTCCACGATTTTCTTCAACTGAAAGGTGATTTCCATGACTTAGATTCTAGAGAATTCACAAAGAGAGATTCAGATAAAAGAAAATAAGAAAAAATAGCAGACAGAGATTCTATGTACTGAGATTAAGGATACTTGTTCATAGAAGTGGCAGCAAACAACCTCAAATCAATTTTGAAAAACAAAATCCTATAAATTTCCTTAAGCTGCCTATAAAATTTCACCCATTACTTCTTGGTGCCATTTAGAGACATTTTTCCTATGCCTGTCGTCTATTAAAATGCCGATCTGAGACGACCTTATCAGCACATCCAATTCCCTTCCGAGTTCTATCTGCGATCCAATCTCGGAGCCAAAGACTACTAATCCTTTTATTTATGTTTCAATATAAAACTTTTCAGCGATCCTGAACTCTATGAAATTATAATTAATATCGACAATCTCACTCCTACTTTTAAGCCTTGTTTCGATCTTTATTTATGCGCACGCACGTACGCACACGCGCGGGCACATATCAAGCGTTATAGAATAACTTTAAGTTGTCAAAGCCTGGCAAAAGCTAAGCAACATTTAATTGACATGTTTACTTGGAAAACATATCCGAGGTACATCATCATCTTCATATCCCGTCCAAATTGGATCGGCTATGAAGCAAATCGCCTATAAAGTTTCGACAAAGCCGGCGCCCTGACGTCAACGTCTCCAAATAAGTGTCAAATTCATAGTTCAGATAACTATAACAAATGACGCCTTTGTCATAGTCCTAGATGGCTAATTGGCATCCTCCAAATTTTCATAGACTATGAAAAATTCAAAGGGAAAATATCTGCTATATGATATTATGTTCATCTTTAAGAAACAAAATTATCCAAAAGAGAAATAATGGAACATATTCCATCAACACATATCCTAGGTTATAACAACATGAAGAACTGACTACTATGTTGTAAGCTAAATTTTGACTAAAATAAGAAAGCAACATAATATTAGCCAGACCCAAGAAATTAATATAACTGATCCAAAACACAACCTTAAGAAAATCACATTCACTTCGTATAAACATTTATACAAACATGTGGTAGGCACATTAAAAACTACATGCTATTTGTTTCAATTTCTCTCATGGATTGCATAGCTCTAGGAAAAGATCATATCTAATTTATTTTATTTTATTTTATTTTTGTCAATCAATGTAAAGAAAAGAGAAACATAGCCAAATCAATACCTGCATTTTTTAAAATGGAAGCATGTTGGTTTTTTTCAGGGCCTGACTTCACCCTCTCCCCAAATTAAACGCGGTCCAATTAACCCAGCTAATGTGTGTTATACATGTGGGGCCCAAAACCGCTCTTATCCAAACAAAATTTATTTCTAGATTTTTGAGCCAACCAATCACACATAAAACCGCCAGCTCAGCTGAAATTATAATCGGCACTTTCTTAATTTGGAAAATAGTTGAACAGTTTTAGACCTAATTACCGTTCCGTTCCTTTCCTGTCACGTAACATTCTTCTTGACAAATTATATGGGTTGCGGCACATGAAAGTTGGACGACGAGGGGAAGATCTCCGTAGGGTTGTGGTCATTCCACGGTAGAATTGAGGAGATGAAGCATCAGAGGAGGATAAGGAATGTTAGCATCGTTTCGACCACGGAGCTATTGTGGCCGGAGGATCCATAAGGGTTGGAGGACGGCTTCTTGAAAAATTTGAAAGCGGTAATTATAAAGGAGGAAATGGAGGCGTTGAATGGGTCTCTGAGCTTCCGGATTTATTTCGTGGATAATGCAGCAGCGAAGGACTCTAATGGTGATTCGGTGGTGTTAAGGGATATTAAATATTGGTATGTGCACAATGCCTTATAAACCGAACTCGTAAATTATTTTGATTTGGCTTGCAAGAAACTTTCCTTCTTTCGACATATAACAAAAAATCCGTTCATGCCTCTTTATTTCCATCGTATGGCAAAATCCATTGTGACTTTTGACATGTTGCTTTTTAACTTCCTAAGTTATCGCTTATTTGATACTTTCAATCCCAGATTAAATCATTTCCAATCATAATCCCATGATCAGGAGCTAATGTTAGGGAAAAACAAAACGCGTTTGAAATGTTAAAAGGTTATAAAGTAAATTGCATGCATTCTTTGCTAAGCCTATAGTTGTTTTTCTGCTATACACACAAAAATAGAGGTGTTAGCTGTCATTTAGCCATCTAATTTTGTAAAAATTTACAAATAACATTTGGCGGTTTTCTTTTGGACCAATGCAGCCAAACTTGCTCAAGAAAAAGAGAGCACACAAGCAAAGGAGTGCAAACAAGAGGTGAAAAAACATGGAAGGGAGAATAGCCAGGACTCCTTGATTTCAAATGAGGTATTAAACTATGAGAAAAAATGGTGAGCGGCCTTGTAAGTCTTCCTCCCAGTGTGTATGGATGACCCGTCCCCCTCGTTTTATCCCAAGTTTGCAGGGGATTCACAGAGGACATCCGCAGCCCTCCAGACCTCTTAATAATCTCTACTATTATAACCAGAGTTCAAGTTTACATATATCATTCTCTCTTTTTCATTAAAATAATTCCTGAAAAATAAGTAAATACCGTATCGTTTTCCAAAAACTAGAAAATCCATGGCATGCTCTCTCTCTCCACCGTCGTCACTCTCTTCCTCCGTCTCTTCAAAATAGCATGTACACAAGCTAGAATCGGAATTGAAAATTACACATATATAATCCTCTCCATATTCCTACTTTTATACATGTTCTCTCTTACGACTCCTTGTTTATTGTCTATCACGTGTATTGCTTGAAATCTGTTACTAATAAATAGTGGTTACTGCTAAAAATATTTGTTGCAAATGATGATAATTAAATTGTTATTTTTTGTGTGTGTACAGGACACGTGTAACAAATCACATAAGAAGGAAGACACGTGTAACAAATCACATAAGAAGGAAAAGGGAAAGGAGATTCAGGCCCTTAACAAAGGCCCACGGCCATGTATATAGCTTCCTTGCCATCAAGAATTGCTATTGCCCAAGCTCCAACAATGACTCCACATCAAATGAGAGCCCTCATCATCACCATGCACTTAAATCAACTTTACACACACACACACACACACACACACACGTGTGTGTGTGTGTGTGTGTGTGTGTATAAAGTTGATTTAGAGAGAGAGAGATGATTGATCATTGTTCTCTTAATTAGGAGGAAAAAAGAGTGTTCTCTTAATTGCTCTTGTTTAATTTTTTCCCATATTTATCAATACTATACATTCTCTTGTGATTAGCTCAAGTGTTTGTGTGTTGCATACAAAGTTGATATGGCCTGTAAATTGTAATGTTTCTCGAAGAAAGGATTTGTGAGGCAGAAGTGGTAGCATGATCCTTGTGTAACAGCTTCTTGTAGAGAAATAAAAAGCTTGGCACATACTTGAGCTGTAAATTTCTCATCGAACTGTCAATTTGCCTTCATATATCTAAAAGAGACCGACAATAGGCTTTATCAAAATTAATAATTTCTTTCTCTCTTAGAGGTAACCCCTTCAACCGAATCTCAACGATGAATATGTCCTGGATTCCCGAATTAATTCTCGCAGGACTGCTGGTCAAAACTTAGCAGGCTAAAGTCCATTTAGATGTCCTAAACAATTCTTAAAGTACCTAATGCTGGCCTAAATCCAGTTTATAACTGGACTCAGCCCTTACTATCAAGGTTTTAATTTATAACTGGACTCAGCCCTTACTATCAAAGCCCGGCTAGACAACGAATCAGGCCTCGGGCTGAAATCTGGTTTGGGTGAGGTAGCTGGACTCACGAGATTTAAATATACGGTTTTACTCAACCCATCCATCCTTTGAGCTTTTGAGATAGAACTTTTAAGATGCTATAAAATCCCACTGAACTATCAATATTGTATGAAATCGTTAATTTGATTAACCCGTACAGGCCACAATTAAACTGAATAATCCCAAAATGTCTTATAGGTGGATTGAATAGACTCAAAATGAATGGAATATGATATTTTTTAACAAACCGCCTTTCAGAATTTTTTAGAAGGATGCCTTTTAATGGGGTTTTATATATTATTTTTTAAGTTCGATGGGGTTATCTTAAAAATCTCAAAAGGCGGATGGGATTTAACAGAATTTTTTAGTAGCGGAGGTCGTTTTGCAGAATCATTTTGAACCTATACTCCAAAAGCTACAGCCGATGCGCTTTTAGGCAACCGAAATAGAGTTTTAAAAATTGTGAATTCAAATAGTTTTGAGAGCCAGAGCCTCCATTTTCTTAAAATCCAAAATCGCCGAGTTTCAAGCCACTATCGTTTTTAACCCTATTTTTAAAACGAAACCTTGTTTTCCAGACTATGTTTCCAAACAAACCTAAACGCTGCAGAACCGATATTCACCTATAACATGGCTCACAAACTTTTTTCTGGAGTGGCGTTATCTGTTATTTGTGGACCATACGATACATATAAAGCCTCGGTTTGGTTTGTTGTGTGGACTTGCTATGCATTTCATGCAGAGTGTAATGGAACCTAGCTCAGCTTTTCGATCTCACTGCCCAACCAAAAGAGCGAACAACTTGATACGTTCCACTTATTGAACAGACTCAGTTGTTGGTCTAAGACCTCTAGCTGCCAAAGACGTCCTTAGAGTGATCATGTAGTTCCTAATGGGTGCAAACACGGGTCGGTTCATGGATTTTCCTTGCTCTTGCCACAGTGGAATTCAGTCTCGTTAGGCCTAGAGAGGCACAGATCACAGCGGTGCATTCACAATTGTCAGAAAGCCCCCGGACAATTTGTCATTCACCTACTTCCCCCGAGTCGTCCTCAAATTCCCTCTCTTTGTGCTTTGCTTCTTCTGGCATTATAAAGTACGTGCTTTGACCGGGAAAATTTTAGAGAGGGAGAGAGGGAATGCTAAAAAAGGGAAAGGAGAGTCTTGGCTTTTTAGGATTTTCTTAGGGTTTCACACTTCCATCGATCGATCGAGAGAGATGAAGTCTTCTTTCAAGATGCTGAGGGGATTGGCTCTCAGCAAGAACGATCACAAACAGAAGCAAGAGAATCGAGCCCTAGCTCACGAAGACGAGCTCATTCAAGCATCGAAGGTGCCCCCTCTTTCTCTCTCTCTTGTGTTTTATGGATCTAGGAGTTGAACCGTGCAAGATCTCTTGTTAAAGCTTGAATCTTGCAGTAAATTGTTTTTATCCGTGATCGAATTGGAGGAAATTTATGAACTATACTCTAATTGTGCGGTGAACTGGCCATTGCATTAGGTATATTAGTCAAGATGGCAAAAATTATGTACTTTATGTGTGAAGACTGGATAAGTTTTGGACACATTTTCTTCAAGTAGTTAAATTTTAGGTAGAGTTGATGCGTAAGGAGACTCAGAAACAATGTCACTCTGGCTTCATGTTTTCCCTTGTTTTTGACTAAAATTTATGCAATTGCGTAGGATTGAGATCCGAAGGTAGCTACATATAGCCCATAGCTTCTTTCATTTGGTGCCAGGAGTTCTTTGTGTTCCTGTAGTTACCAAATTTAGCTTATAAATTTATTAACACCATTGTTTTAGCATAACTACATGCTTTGGCTTGTAACATTATTCTTAGTGCTGATTATGATGTCACATTCCTGGCATAAAACTATAAATGATGCTTCTAAAGACACTTGTTATGAACCAAAGAAACGGAGCTTCAATGACAATCGTGTTATAACACTAATCTGACATGGTGGAGTTTGCATTAGACTTTATAGTTTAGCTTGAGGAAAAGCTGAGTATTTACGAATGACAAATGCACTATATATTTGTTCATAACTTTTTAGTTTCCGCTGCTTTTGCAATTATTTTTGGTTTACACCAACTCACAATCATGACATAACTTAGAAATGGCACATCCCTTCTTTCTTTCACTATATTCATCATGTAGTAGAACTGTGCTAATGAAAATATATAAATCAGATGCCTATTCCTATCTTCTTTGACCTTTACTTGAAGATGCAAACTCTTGCTATACTAAGAAAGACAATCCTAAGAAATCAAGTTTCAGTTTTGTTGTGAGCATGCGATAGATCCTTAACTGTCACAGAAACATATTTGCATAGCTATCATTGTTGATTGACAAAGCATTTGCAATGGAACGTTTTTCCTAAGATTCTAAGCCACACTGGAATTATGGATGATCAAAGATCCTAATAATTGATATCCCTAGCAGAGCCTATCATATCAGCCTCTCATCTGCAACATCATGTCATCTTTAGGGAGTGAATTGAGGCAGATAAGTTGAGTGCATTAAGGCCAAATATATTACTGGGTCAAATAAAAAAAAGAAAAATTCCTTTTCCTTGAGAGATTTTATGAATGCATTTCATTTGCTGCAAGACCCACCCATTGAGCAGGGACAAAAGTCGGCCTTTGTGATCCGACGAATATATTCCCAGGTCTGATTGTATTTGTGCAGCTCTTTGCCTTGTTTCAGAAATAATGCAATTCTTGCATGGCTCTTTGCCATGTTTCAGAAATGAATGCTATTCTTGCATGGAATTCATTTTCTTCGCCCATTCTACTCGACCCTATAGTTAACGGAACATTGGGATTGTTCCTTGGTTGCAAGAGTGTAAATTTCAAACTATATGTAGTTTTCTTATTGTCAATTTCATCTCTTGCACATCCTTTAAGCTGTAAGGAATCTTGGCCCTAGGATTATCTTAAGAATGAGTGGAAGGACAGATGGGTTGAGTGGATAAGATTGAATCGAATTTTATTCCCGGGTGTAGATTGTGTTTTTGTTAGAAGACAATTTAATTCCTGTAGAAATTTATTATCTTTGAAAAGAATCAAGAAGAAATATTTTATTGGCATATTTAATCATGAGTTCCTACATACAAATATATAGGGATGGTCATTGACCATCTCTCCTATTATAGTCGATGTGGGACTAAAGCTAATAACTAATTATATTCATAACACTCATCCGCAAGCTGGAGCGTAGATGTCAATCGTGCCAAGCTTAAACAGAAGACAAGTGAAAATCGGTCGAGGAAGAGATTTGGTAAGGATATCCTCCAATTGAGCTGAAGAGGAGACATGTTGGAGTGTAACAAGCTTATCTGTCATTTTGTCACGAATAAAGTGACAATCTATCTCGATATGTTTGGTCTTCTCATGAAAAATTGGGTTCTTAGCAATGTGGACTGCGTCCTTATTATCACAGAAAAGTGTAGTCGGAAGAGAAGAGAAAACCCTAAGATCTGTTGGGGGGGAAGTAAGTCATACCAACTCAACAACTGTATGGGCCATAGATCTATATTCAACATCAACAGAAGAACGATCCACTACATACTGCTTCTTATTCCCCCATGTAACCAAGTTTTTCCCAAGAATACACAGTAGCCACTGATAGAACGACGATCATCAATAAATCCAGCAAAGTCAGTATCTACAAAGACTATGGACGACAACGTAGATGATAGTTTGTAGAGAAGACCCTACTCTGGAGAACCTTTGATATATCTAAGAATATTTCAAATGCCTTAAGATGAGAGGTCAGGTTCTGCATATACTGTTTCATTTTGCTAACGGCAAAGACAATCTCAGGACGAGTGACAGTGATGTAAATAAGTTTTCCAATCAGACGTCGATATCGTCCTGAGTCAGATAGTGGAGGATTTGAGGGAGAGCTCAATCGAGATAACTTGGCTGTGGAATCCATAGGAGTATCTGCTGGTTTACATCCCAGAAATCCTGTCTCAGGCAGAAGGCCGGGTGTGTACTTGCACTGAGAGCTGTAATCTACCAGCATTTCGTGACACTTCAATTCCAAGAAATTATCTAAGTGGTCCAAGGTCCTTGGTATGTAAGTGTGAAGCCAAATGTTTTTTCATACTAGTAGAATCATCTCCAGTAATGATAATATCATCAATATACACCAGCACAATCATCATGCCCTGAGAACGACTATGTGTAAAGAGAGATGTGTCGGCGCGACTACGTTTGAAACCAATTTGTCGTAGAACTGTACTAAACTTTTCAAACCAGGTACGCGGTGACTGCTTCAATCCATATAAAGATTTATGTAGGAGACAAACCATACTCTTCCGGTCCCTCAAAATCAGAAGGTTGCTGCATATAAATAGTCTCCGAAAGATCGCCATTAAGAAAGATATTCTTCACATCAAGCTGATGAAGTGGTCATGCCTTAGTAACAGCCAGGGATATAAGAACACGAATCGAGGTCAATTTGGAAACTGGCGAAAAAATCTCAAAATAATCCAAACCGACAATACTACTAAGTGTTGTACTTTCCACGTGACAACCACACGAAAGAAAAAAGTGATGGTTGCACATTAGGGGGAGTGTTGAAAGTGGAGAAAAAGTGATGGTTACACATGAGGGAGAGTGTTGAAAGAAAAAACCAAATGATGGGATTTTAAAGATAGCCCTACATTGGAAACAAAAAAAACACATGTGTATAAAATATAAAAAGGGTCGCACCTCAACAAGGCTTGAGCCTTGTTGTTGGACCTACTTATCATTAAAAGCTCACGTGTAAAAGCCCATCATTTTTCCAACTCTTTTCTAAGTTTAAACTCTATTATATTTTAAAAATAACTTTAACAATCTTCACCTTTCGTTGATCACTTTAGTTTAGTACATGTTTGGGTTGCTCATAGTAGCAGTGAAACAATATGTAGTTTTCCTACTTGCTAATGGTTTTGTGAGGTTTTATGGCAAACCCCTCACCTGATTATACTTTTCTGTGTTTTGATTCCTATATAAGAAATTTGATGTCGAGTGGGAAGATGGTCAAAATCTTCATTTGGCCCTTTTTAAAATGGAAAATTATCACATAGCTAAACCTATTTTAATGGTAATATGTTGAGATAATGATATTTAGGTGGATATGCAATTGAGGAAAATAAGGATTTACTTCCATACAAGGTTTTATGTTGATCTGATTTTGACCTAAAACTTATTGTATTTTAGGAATTATTATACAATTTATGTATAGATTATTTATGTTTTAGTCTAATTATTTAATAAATTAGTACAAAAAAACAGACAAAATATAAATGCTAGAAGATGTAGGATTATAAACAAAATAAGACAAGAATCATTAGCAATTGAAAGGGAAAAAATGTTATAATTTTTGTCTTACGAGAAGTGAAACCAATGAAATAAACTCGACAAGGTTGTAAAATAGCTAGATTGGGGTTCCGCCTAGTGCGTAATGTCTTAGTTAAATATGCTTAGAGTGGAAAGATAATTTCTCCAGTGAGGAAATTTGAGAATCTATTTGGATTTGGTATTCATTTTTTTTTGTAGAGGGGATAAAAATATACCAATTCCGACCATTTGGAATAATAAGGTCAAATGATTAAGCGAGTTTGCTGTCTAAACGTCCGTCTAGGCCCTGCTTAAGTCGGTGCCTAGGCGGCCCAGATCGCTTAAACGCAAAACCCGTTTATTTCGACCGCTTAGTGAAAAACGTAGCGGCTGTTGGGGTCAAATATTACACCCTAAGGTCGAGATGGCCCGAAAAGTAGGTCTGGGCCTAAACCCAAATTTAAGTCAAGTGGGCTCGAGCCCGAATCCAAGTCCAAGCAAGCGGGCCCAAGCCCGGGTCAAGTGGGCCCATGCCCAAGTCGAGCCCGAACATGAAGAGACCGGCCTCCCCCATGTCAAGAAGAAACTTGTGTAATAAATAAGTTTGATGTAATTTTCATACATAAATGTAAAGTAAATGGGCAAAAAGCCAATTTTTTTGTAAAGCCCATGGCTCATATGCAAAAAGAAATAAACACATGAGGCATAAGATGGATAAAATGTCATCTCGTAAAGCCCAATGGGCTATGTGTAAATTTGTAAGCCTATATAAGACAACATTATGATGAAATGAAAAAAGAATTCATTCCCTTCAAAAAATATTAGGGTTCTGTGCCTCCTCCTTTCTCGATGTTCTAAACCTACTTCATTTTTTTAAAATTAAATCAAGAGTTTAACTCTTCTTTTCCTAAAAAGGAATAGTTTTCATCATAAAACTTTCGAAAGGAAGCTCATATTTCCTATCAAATCTCTAAAAGGAAAACTTTTATTCTCAACGTCCCTTTTCTACAATATCTTACAAAAAGAGAGGAGGAAGAAGGAACCCTTTTTAGGGAAGTCCAAGACTCGAAGAGGACGAAAAGGGAGCTCTTTTCACCATCCAAGATTTAAATCCTTTAGGATTTTAACTCTAAATCAATGTTTGAGGAGTTCAACTCCAAGATCCAAATCCTCAAAAAAGTTCTACTGCAAATCCAGACCTTTTAAGAGTTTAACTCCAAATCCATATCCAATTTATTCCCTAGGAGTTTAACTCCAAAACCCCACGGGAGTTCAACTCCCAGTTCAGGGGCTAAGCTCTTTCTTCCGCTGGTGTTCCCGCCGGCGTCCAGGGGCCGTGCACGTGACCCGCTGGCGTCCAGCGGCCGCGCACGTGACTCGGCGCCCGCGGCTGCGTCTGCCCTGCCCCCGCCCGCGGCCGCGCCTGCCCCGCCCCCACCCGGTGCCCACGGTCGCGTGTTGTCTCACGCGTTCTTAGGACGCTCCTCACCCCTCTTTTTTCCAAACGTTTCTCACTAAAAATACCTCTCCCGTTAGAAATTTTTTCTAATGGGACACTGTCCCGCACCCTGCAAGGCTGCTGCTAGACCCTTTGATCCCCAGCCCGCTATCAGAATAACGAGACCCCCGTAAACTTTGCGAGACCCCCGATACGTCCAAAACACCTTCAAAACACAACACACGCATATTGCACATTGAGTTCGCATGACCAGTTTTATCTGCCAATCGGAGGTTCTCTTACTTCAAAGGCGAGTGGTAATTAATGGTAGTTTAATCCGCGGCTGCCTGAGATTCGGATCCCTGCAATTAATAAACCCAGCCTACCCTAGATATGGGGGAATATCTATACGCCTGACAAACGCGCGTATTCCTATCTCAATAGGGTGACGAAAAATACACTATATCGGTCTTGTGCTGTTTTTGCTTAAGCGGCTGCCTAGACGATTTTTACAACATCGAAGCTAAGCAAAGTCGCCCTGAGACGTAATGTATAATAGTTATAACCGGCATCTACTCTATCATGAATAGTATCATGTAATATTCCATATACTGCATGCTTTACTAAGAAGTTCTGCATGTGACCATGATAGTTTTTTTTAACCTTTATTCTTGTAAAACCAGTTCTAATTCAAGATGAGTAGTCAAACAAATTTCACAACGGATTTGTCCAATATAGTTAGGTTATGGACCTAACTATGAGTTAGTACCTGAGCAACTAGGAACCTTGGAACCTTGTCCTCGGTGATCTATAATCCCATTATATGCAAATGCCTTCTCATGTTTCTCCTTGTATGGAAAAGGGAAAAGAAGAAGAAATCAAATAGCTTCAGGATCGACTTGACATGTTTGTTCACTGTAAAGACAAATGGAATGGAACATTCATCAACAAAGTAAAAGGAGTCCACCAACAATATTTTCCCATTTGATTAAAGCTTTTCATGCTCACCCTATTATGTTTGCACAATTTATGTCTCTGGCAAGTGTTTACAATCCAACTTAGTTAGCTCTAAAACGAAAGGCTCTTTCTTTATATGTTTCCTTCATGTCTTGATGTGAACTATAAAGTGGTTAGGCAACAGATATATTTAGCATTAGCCATTGTCAGTTCCAAGTTGTGAGTCATATTTGCATGTTTGTATGACTGAAAGTACACTTAAACATACATTGTTGGAGGCACTCATAATGATAGTTGCCAAATTAATCAAGGAGATGGCCTTTAACAGAGCTGAGTGGAAGAAAATGATTCATTTAGCCGACCCCAAACGTTTTGGATAAACGTTTGTTGATGTCTGTTCTTGTAACCAGGCATAAAATTTCTTTGTATGGTTTTTTCTCTCTCTAGATTCTCAATAATGTTGCATGGGTTGTAGAATGGTTTGAAATAAATTGACTAACAAGAACTGTAAGTCTTGAGATTGCCCTACAATTATGTTAAATGTGTATTTGTGACTTACCTTATGCATATACCCTTCCTGCATGCAGCTTTCAATTAAACATTTAAATTCTTTTCTTTTGTAGGACATGGTGGACATGAGGAACTGCTATGATAACTTGCTTACTGCAGCAGCTGCCATTGCAAATAGTGCATATGGTATTTTTTCTAATTTTAAAATTGAATTCTTTTAGGGATTTTTGCTTCCTATAAAGTTAAAAACTAATATTCGTAAGGAACAAATATCTTACAATAAAATAATTCATGAATTCAAGCAGCATTGGCATAAATATTATCTGCAGTGTAGGCTATGTCAAGGTTCTGTTCAATTCATTTTGAGATATATCATCTCCAGTCTCGACTTCCTAAGTACTTCCATTTTTCATTGATCTTGTGCTCACCTTCATTTGGGTAACTCTATTTATCTTTGGGACTAATTGCACTACCATGGTAACACCTTTCGTTTGTACTTTATCTATATCTTATAACCCTTGACCGCCTTATTCGCGTCCAACACCCCGAGTCAGTATGAATACGAACTGAAATAGCACTTGCACCCTCTCGACGGCCAATTCAAGAATGTCAGGTTTTAATAAGCCAGTTTAGAGATTACTAATGGCTAAGTGCTGGTAGTGTTATAATAAAGTGTGATATATGCAATTTCCATTTCTTTTTGAAGTTTAAATCTTCTATCTAAAAGTAGCCTTCTCAAGATCAAGTTGCATAATGACGCAGGACGGAACCATCAACTAATTCCTCATCACATAGTCAAGCCCATTTTGAGGGGAAAAGATTTAGATGACAGTCATTTTGTTTTAAAAAGGAAAAAAGAAAAATCTCTATTGTATGTCAATTGCAATCTTAAAATTAACTAGAGCAGTTTCCGGATGTTATGCATACTTTAGAAACCAGCTCTTCTTCAAAACATGTTCATCTATCAAATCTTAATTTTTTTATGCTAATAAGTTACTTATACATAATGCCTCCCATTTCTGGATGTCATGCATACATGAATTTTTTTATGCTAATAAATTACTGACACATGCATTGCTTTTATAGGGTAATTTTTCCAAATATTTATCATTACTTCTACTGCATAAATATATCTCCATAATGCAATCTCTCCTTTGAGATTTCAAGCCTTCATCGATTGAACTCTCTCTTGATCAACGAAACAAACTCAAACTCTTCATTCTTGGCTACTGGTCTCTTTTCGGTATCGGTACCATGATTGTTCTGCATCTCCCCATTGTTAAAGTATCATATTGCCCAGTCATCACTTTTCTATGACACTAATAACTAATAAGTATGAACCAGATCTGTGTATCTATGCACAATAAATATGTAAAGAGTTTAGTTATGACATTCCTTCTGTAAGCCTTGCAACCTGTGTACTTTTGCAGAATTCTCAGAAGCCCTACGGGAAATGGGCACTTGTCTACTTGAGAAAACTGCACTAGATGATGGTGAAGCAACTGGTGAGAACAATTGTGTCGTGTCTTCCTTGCCGGCTGATAAAATATGATCAGTACATGAATTATTTTTAAAGGCGCCCACATGAACAAAATTAAAATAAAATTTGTGGTTCGTACTACAGTTGATGCAATCCTGACTGTAGAATGAGTTGTTATTCGAGGGACTCTTTTGGAGGCTGTCTTTGATGGACCTGTCGGCAAAAACTTAATAATTAAATATATATGGGATCTAAATTTAGCTTAGCAACTTCTTTTGTTACCTTTTTTTTGAAAACAAGTTCTTTTGTTGTCTTGCTTGGATATATATTCACATTTTAAGGAAGCTTCTGAATGACACGAAGGCATTTATCCCTTCAAGAAAACCAATACTGAAAAGTGCTGAGAAGTACACTTTTTACCTGTTGATTTTTTTTTTGGGTTGATTGTTGAAATGCGCAAACAACCATAGTCATTAGGTTATCTTTTGCATTTATGTGCAGGTAAGGTTTTCTTGATGCTGGGAAAAGTGCAGTTTGAACTTCAGAAACTTATCGATAGTTATGTGAGTCCAATTGTTGTGTTATATAGATACCCTACACTTGTAAGCTTATCATGATCTTCCAAAGTTCTAGCATCAGCACTATGACTGCATTGTTTTCCATTTCCCAGCGTGTCCATATCATCCAAACAATTACTAATCCATCTGAGTCACTTCTCAAGGAACTTCAAACTGTGGAGGTTTGCTCTTTTGAATTGATCTGCTATTTATGTGCTTTATTTTGAATATTTTTTATGACTAGATTTTGCTGCTAAGTTATCCCTTTGATATGGCGAACTGATGCAATTGCATGTGACTTGAGCATAATAAATGAATATGTTACTCGTGTTTTCGTAAGATTTTGTTAATTGTCATGATCGCCCTGAACTGTGTCCAGTGTTTAAAATTGTCTTTTTTCTGAAAATGGAGCTATCGAAAATCTTTGTATATAAACGCATTAGGCTAATACAGAGTTAACAGTGATCTAATACATTCTAATTATGGCGACTGTTGAAATAGGTAGGAGTCCACGAATTCAGCTATCTTGCTATTTACCTGTATGATAAAATTTCTAATATTATTTCAGTCTAGAAAAGCAAACGGCGAGGTGTTTCAGACTCTCTTGTCAACTAACTCCTAGTAAGGCAGTCTACAAACCGGTTTATTTATTTTTTTAAAAATAATTTTTAAGTACAATTCTGAGAAAAGGGCCATAAGGGAAAAAGCCAATAAGCACCAAATAGGTTAGCGGTTATCAAGGTTATGGAACGGCATGCACCACCATGCAATTGAGCCTGTTTAGACCACTGCTTTTATCCCAAAAAAATTGAGCCTGTTTGGGTATTGAGTTGAGTTAGGATAACCGTACTTTCATAGAGTTATCTTAAACTTAACTCCAAATCCTAATTGCGCCATATTTGGCTTTTATTTTGGAGTTTAGAAAACCCTCCGGTTATCTAAACTCTAAAGTTGAGATAATTGGAGTTTTCTAAACTCCAATTCAACCAAAGTTTTCTAAACTCCAAAATAACGACAAGGAAACACTTAATTTGGAGCTAAGATAACTCCGAAACACTCATTCTGGAGTTTAGATAACTCTAAAGCCAAACACTCCATCAAAATTAAATTTTTACATGGAGGTAGGCCCTTGCAGACTAGAGTTTGCATCTTCTCGACCTCCACTTAAAAATAAATTCCGCTTCATAGTTACTTTTAATACTTTATCCTTTTTCAGACTTAAATTTCGTTTGGATCAAAAGAGTTGCTCTGGTATTAACCTTGTCCAAGCATGCTTCTCCTTGTCCACCCTCCACTTTCCACATATGCTATTCATTGTTATAAGAATAACATCCAGGATGTAGATAAAATTGTAGATGCTTTGGTCGAGTGCATTTTATATACCCCGACTCTTGACAAACTTTTTGCTTCTTGTTTATGTTAATCGCTGATAGGAAACCATTTCTACAAATTGGTTGTGGCATCTCTTGTCTGAGATCTTCATAAATGTACATGGAGATTTTTTATTGTTTTTTCCCCCTTGAGCAAACCATTCTATTAAATCAACAAAAGACAAAAAGTAATTGTCTTTTTAACCAGAGTTCTTGCCAATGCAGGATATGAAGCATCAGTGTGATGATAAACGGTATGAAACTAATATGGTTTGCTTTTTCTGCTGTAGAGCTACCTTCTTTTAAATTTGGTCATCTTATTTCAGAGATTTATATAAATCCATGTTGGCGGCACATAGAGAAAAGGGCAAGTCAAGAAGCACCAAAGGCGAAAGTTTTTCATCACAACAATTGCAAGCAGCTAAAGAGGACTATGAAGAGGAGGCAAATTTATTTGTCTTTCACTTAAAATCATTAAAGCAAGGACAGACCCGCAGTCTTTTGACGCAGGCTGCTCGGCACCATGCTGCTCAGGTTATTTCTTCAACCAATAGATGCCAAGAACATCTATTTGTTTGATTGAAGTATAAATTGATGCATTTGTATTTTCCTTGTTTGGCATCAGTTAAATTTCTTTAAGAAAGGAGTCAAGTCTCTGGAATTGGTTGAGCCACATGTTAAAGTCGCTGCCAAAAAAGAACATATTGATTACCAGTTCAGTGGGGTTGAAGTTTATACCGAGGGAGATGATGAGTATGGATATAGTTATGATGGCAATGATAATGGGGAATTGAGCTTTGATTATGGACAACATGATCGTATTCTGGAAGTCTCGTTGTCCAGAAATTCAACAGAGGTGAGAAATTATATGTTTCTCTCTGTCGCTAACTAGTTTCCCTTGCTGGTTTTTCTTTGGGAACTCCCTTCTGATTTTTGTTCTTTCAGTTTCACGTCATGCATCTTCTTCCAATCTTTGAAATGCAGTTGGCCTTAAATTTTAGTTATGTTTTCTCGTCAATGTACCTTTGGCATGGTAAATGACTGGATATTGGTAGACATATATTGGGGTAATAGATTATTATGGCACAGAACATCCACACCTGCAATAATATATATGTATGGCTCTTAGTTGATAATCACACAACATGTTTCCAAGAAGAATCTATATTGTCTTAAGGCATTTACGATAAAGAGCCATCAAGTTAATGCTGGCCCTTTTGCTGCAGATTTCCTTTTTCTGTTGATTTGTTGTGCCAAGTTCCAGCTCTTTTGTTACCCCATCAGATACCTCATAAATGTTGATCGGCATTACAGAAGTTCTGAATGTAGAATGAGGTCTGAGAAATCGATTGCTTGGGTTGCAGTTCCACAGTTTTTATATATGAATGTAGTATCTTATATGCTACTAATCTATTATGGAGCATAAGCTTAGTTAAGATGCACAAACTTATGAATAGTTAAGCTTGTGGCTACACATGTTGGGCATGGTATATCATTTGACCCACATTATAGAAACTGAGGAAAATGTTCCTGCACACGTGCGTCTGAACATTTCTTGTGAACCCTCTCACAAGGGCGGGGGTGGGTCACACTCATGTGGGTGCAAGTGAGACCCCCTGCCCTTGTGAGGGCGTTCTCAGGATATGTTTCTGTGCATGTGCACAGAAGCATATTCTTCACAGAAAGTAGATGTAATTCTAATATATAATAAGTTATGCCATGAATTTAAGTTATTGCATACTAATAAGTCCGCAATATAGTATCTTGTGCAACTGCAAGTTGGGAGATTTTAGGCACATTCTCCTACTGGGAGAGGAATTCCCATATTGCTGTAGAATATGCAACTTGTTCACCAAGCTTGTATTTGCCAGGCTCGATGTTAATTCTGATATGTCTACTATTATTACCCGAACCCAAACGGGTCCATGTGTTCTCCACTCTTTTACTTCTATGTCAACCCCCCCCCCCCCCCCCAACCCTCACCCCACCGGGACAGAATAAAATAAATAAAAAAAGGAAAGGAAGAAAGGAAAAAAGAGAAAGAAAGGTAAGAGTCAAATATACACAACCATTTCTCCTTTACTTCAACAGTTTCTCTCTACAGGAAAATTTTGGTAAAATCCAAAGAGATTTCCTTTCTTTCAATAGGAGGTCATGGGCTAGCAGCCAATCAGCACCGATTTTAGCTGATAAAATTGAAGCAGCTGATAGAATAAATCAGATGCCACCTTCATTGGCAAGGAAGGCCGGCACATATATTTTGCCAACACCAGCTGATGCAAAGAGATCACCTTCCCCATCAAATCCAAGTACTCTTGTGAAAGATATCAAAAATGGACAATCAAGCCCCACCAAAATACCAAAACCACAGTCAGTACTCAGAGAGAGCAACATCAATAGTGGCCCTATCAGATTGCCGCTTCCGTCAGCAGAAGGGGTTTCTTTATCAAAGTTTGATTTCAATAATTCTTTTGATACTAAGAAGATCCAGAGACAAGCTTACTCAGGTCCCCTCACAAGCAAAGCTGGGTTAAGCAAACCATCATTTTCTGCACCTGAGTTTATTTCTGCTCAGCCATTTTCCTCTCCAAAAGTACCCCCAAATGCATCACCTCCTCCTATCTTATCTCCAAAACATAGTGGGCTTCACGAGCTTCCTAGACCTCCAACAACTTCAGCTGAGCCTGCAAGACATTTGGTGGGGCATTCAGCCCCATTGGTGTCAAGGGGTAAAGAATTTTATGCGGCAACCAAAGAGCCAACACTTGCATCACAGAAAGCATCGCCGCTACCAACGCCACCTGTGTCCATGGCTCGTAGTTTTTCTATCCCGTCTGGTGGTCAAAGAACACCAACATTAACAGCTCCGTACATAAATGACGGCAGTTTTTCACCTCCATTGACGCCAATATCTCCCTCGATCAATCGACTGGCTTCAGATTCAATTACCCGGGCTACTAAACCTAAAGGTGAGGACTGTTAAATACTGTAGTAAACTGCTCTTATTTCATTAAATACCATGTTTGCGCTCTAAAACTGAGCCAATATTAGTTATGTTTCTTGGTTATATGTTTTGCAACTAATGTAATTGGTCGTATTGATGCATTCATTTCTCTCTTTTGGAAAGAAGACATCAGAATTTTCTACCTAATTCACCATTTCCTTATTATGAGCAAATAATATGGAACTCTTCTGTATTTGCATGTAACATGATACTAGAAATGAAAATCAAGCAGAATAGATTTAAGAAATTTATCCTTGCCCCCTCTTGATGATCCATTTATACCAATCATCAAGCAACACATAATAAACTTTATCTTTTCCCCCTGCTATGCTTTAATCTTACACTCTTACAGTGAATGAGTTTGTTATTCAAGGTGTAGAATCGATTTGTGTTTCGGATCTGAAACTAAGTCTTCTAAAACAAATATATCTTGATTGAATTATAGTGGTAAGAGGTATCGTGCAAGTTTTTTTGGGGGGTTCTTTTTGGGGGGTTCTTTTTGGGGGTGTGGAGTGAGTGGAAAACACGAAACAATTTAAAATATCCAAAGATTCCAACCCAATATAAACCCATTACTATTAGGTGAATTTTAACAACCTAATTTGACTATAGACTTTTTAGAAACTAATTATAAAATAAAAAAGAAACACCAAGACTATAAAATGTCCGTCCATACATCATTTCTCAGTCTCATGCTTTAATCTTACACTCTTACAGTGAAGTCAGACCGCAGAGCTTTAAAGAAACTAAAACAGCTAGAAGATATCTTATGCTTTCCCGGAAATTCTACTTTCTTATCAAAATTATAAGTTGGCACCACCTAAGATGTACTCTTATTCAATCATGATGTCACAGAGTTTCAAATTCACCTTTTCATGCTAATTTGGAATACCTTGGTGCTACTTTATGACTTTATTAATGGTTATTCTTGTATGCAATTATGTGTATGCCATGCAACCCACTAATTATGTTAAATTAGTGACATGAAAAAGGTTGCAAAAAATAGGTTTTGACCATGGTTTGAAATCTCGGCCATTTCTGACCCAAGATGACCATTTCTGATCCAAATAACTACAGTCCAAGTTCTCATATTGATACCGTCCGATATCATACATCTGATATTGAGTTATTTTGGGTTTTCCATTTAGTAGGGTTCTAGTATTAAGTTTGTTGTTGGGTTAGTGGGTTTATTAGGTTCCAATTTTTTTAAAATTAATTACTAGAACTATATATCAAAGAATATTTGAGTTACATTTATGAAGTATTAAAACAGCCATTTTTAGACATCATTGATTTCTAAAGAATTTATCAAATTGTTCATAGTTGCTTGCACTATTTATTTAAAGGATTTCATAAGTTTTAGTTTTTATCAAACAGTATAAAATCTAATATTTTCGATTTAAGACAACTAAGATGGGCAATTCCAATCCCAAACATAACCGCCCAATACTTGATACCGTTTACCGAGATTTTAAACCTTGGTTTTGACATGATTGTAGGAGATTCTGAACAGGTAACCATTGGCCCTTGCTTATTTCGCAATGCTCCAAGCATTTTCATTGTTTGGGATCCGTTGGGTTGTGCAGCAAAAATTGTGGACATATGGTAAATCGTATTTATCTGAGAAAAATTAAATAATATATACATGAGAAAACACCATGATTTCTTAAATTAACCAAACAATTATCGCAAAGGTACGTGGGCATCCTGAGAGAATTTAAACAACCTCCCCCTTATCTGAAGTAACTACAGAAAGAAGAAACTTTGAAGCTGGTAATTCTATATTCTGCCAACTGGAATTTCTTGTTGTAGCATTCTGTCAACTTAATTATTTAGCACAGCTGACCAAAATGTAAATTTCATAGTAGCACACTTATTTATCTACATCTGGACAACACCTGCATGTGCTCCTTGTGCAAACATAACTTTAACCATTTACCTGAAATCCAATGTCCGTTAATTTGACTGTGATCCACACTTAATGACAGTCTCAGTATCTGTTTTGCATGATCGGTATTGCCCTAAAAATATATAGTCTAAACCAAATTATGCGAGCCTTTTGAGATCCTGACCAGTTTCAGCATTATGATGGAAGTCTTGAGTGGAGGGGAAAAAACTGAGCTGAAACACTAGGATTTCACGCTTCTAACATTCAGTTGGCCAACCAAGCAGATCGTTTATCAAATTAAATAGAAATCTTAAAACAAGAGCAGTCAAAATCATACTGCCAATGGGACGAAAAGTTTTGCCCATTCAGTTACAATTTTAGGCCGCTATTTTGTTAGGTTTTATAATGTGTTCTAAATGCGGTATGTGAGACTGCATATTCACAGTATAGTGGGAATACGGGAAAAGATTGGTTACATTTGTAGAATATTGACATCAAAAGATAATTTTCGTTAATTAATCATGCGAATCTTGTAAATATAGTTCAAATGCTTACCATTTATCTCGAGGCACAATCTTGTAAATATTTTATTTTATTTTAATTTATCTTATTGAGTCGGGCGTCTTAGCTTGCTTTTTCCTTCAAAAAAATTAAATCACACGAATGTGAATAATGCACCTAACTGATAAAGATTTTAAAGCTATTACTAGGTCATGGATTATTAATCAATGGTTTAACCGACAATCACGTATCAATCAGCATGTAAAATGAGATGAATTCGTAAGCCTGAGCTACACACTTGATGGCAAGTTCAATATCGCTTTATTATACACCAGACACGTTCCCTTGATCAAATGTCAATAACGAAAATGTGTCTAAAATTTTAGATACTATCATTATTGTTTGGAAAGCATTTGAGCATAGTTTAGGTTTGCCTGACAATTCGGCTGCCGTAATTTCGAATTTATCTACATAGTTTGATATGTATACAATTTTTACAAGCTTAATATCAGGACCAATATATATTATATCATTTGCTGCATTTCGCTAATTTATGATTTTTTATTGCAGGTATATCATGATCACCCCCTCAGAAACCTGCGAAGTTATCAGCAAATCTTATTCAGTTAGTGTACATGCTGGCCTGTGCATTCTTACGTCATTTCCCCAACGTTAATCTCCTTGTGCTGGGTACAGGTTGCTATTAAAAGAAAAATACAAATAATGCACCGATCTAAATCCAAATAATCTACCTCCATATATTACAATGATGATCAACTGGAAAAAAACCGTGTACAAGTGTGCACATAGCAGGTCAATTTTTGAGTGTTGAAATGAACTTGCTATTAGCTTTTCCAGATTTGTTGAGATGACAGCTGCAATTTGATCTGTAACCCTATGACACCCGGTAACAGGAAAAATTAGTCCAAGTTCCATGGAAATTTCATGCATATCCTACTTAAATGGCAGAGAAATATTCTCTTGTATAACTGCTAAAATTAATCAATACTGTGCCATTAATACTTTACAGAAAAACTTTACCTACATTGTCCAATTTGTAGTCATATGAGCAATAATTTCTTGTCGAGTAAATATGTTGGAAGCAGAATTTCCAGGCAGGCTATAGTGGCACCTGTGGAGAGAAGATGTTTCAACATAATCCCATCCTATAATGATAAGCAAAGTCCCCAAATCCAGCTACATCCAGACTTCTGCAGTATATAATCCCAAAGATAATACAACCATAGCCAGCACTTGTTTTAAGGATTCTACATCAAAATAGTAATTGAAAATTATAGAAATGAAAAAGAAATAAAGAGAAAGTGCCTAAATAGCCGCTTTGTTATCAAACTTACGCAAAATCAATTCAGAAATAGTTAGTTAAAATTCTTGTTTTAATATATTAGTCAAAAAATCACAATTTTGTTATTTTGAGATCTGATTTTAGAATTAAATGGCAAAATATGAATTTTTATTATAATTTTTCTTCCATATAGTCGCATTAGCCAAAGTAAAGCAGTTTTGTTTTGTTTTTTCTTTTTAACGATTAAAAGTTGTAGAAGTTAACGAAGAACTTTGGAGAAGAAAAATCGAGCTTATACACTAGTTTTGCTCTAATCTCGGTTGAATAGTGAGAGGAACAATTGTCGTTGTCCTTCGAAGACTCACTACGGTTACAGATGAAAAAGAAGGCACGCAAGCCAGGTTTGAAAAACTTGCAAAGAATACAAAGAAGGGGGAATTTTTTTGGCATAGTAGAAACCTCTTATCCTCTTACTCATCATGCATACAATAGACGTAGCACAGGGCATTCTCATGGCAACCTCTTCTAATAATATTCAACTGAGTAAAAAGCTTCCCATAGTTCACTTGAGAGTAAGAAGAACAAATAAAATTAAAATACGGGGTATATGCGTGTACCCCCATCATTCAACAAGCAATAAAATTAAAAATATTGGCTAACATCCACTCTATTTTCCTTTTTGTTTTTGCTTTTCCTTTTTCTTTTATGAAGGGCTAATTAATTCAAAGCTGATCCAGAGCCATATAATCACCGCCATTAACTGTTTCCATTGTGCTCCTCACAATATTCTCAGCGAATCCCATCTCAACCAACTTTTGAATCTGCAAATAAAAGTTTACAAACATTAGAGAGACCATGAATTTAAATTAGTTTTTTTTATATCTCACTTCAAAAAACATCAATATTTCTAAATTCCACCACCTAAAAATCCATATTTTAAAATTTCATCCCTAAAAACTACACTGTTAATCAAAAAAACCCAAGTTATCACATCTTTTGTTAGAATTTAATTAGGGTTAGTTGCTGCATTCTCTTGCTACAGAATTCAAGATATGAGGCATCGAGCTCCTTGCATGGTTGTAGGGTTGTTCTAGATTTATGATTCAAACTTTTGATTTAAAGCTTGATTTTTGCATTAAAGTGTTTTCCTCCCAAGTTTTTGTGATCTAGGGTTTTCATGTAATACCAAGAAGGAACAAAATCTTTCCTGTGTCAACACACAAGAATGGGTGATGAGCAAATGCTCTAATTTTTGTCTAAAGAAAAATCCCAAGTTTAAAATTAAGAAAAAAAATCCTAACCCAAGAGACAATTTGTAGCATTAGAGGAAGAAGAAGATGACTAACTTGAGAGGATGAATAATCTCAGATGCTTAGTTAAACTGATTAGTGGGATATTTTCGAATTTAATGATTTTAAGGATGAAATTTAGAAATATGAAATTTTAAAGGTGAAAATTTTGAAATATTGAAATTTTTGGGGTGATGCCGAGATCGAGAGAGAGAATAATGGAGGAAAGAGGCCGGGAGGCTTTTTTCATTAGGTGGCGTTGAAATCTATATCCTACGTCATTTTATTCGACGATCGACATCGTCCATCTTAATCTTTATCGTCTAATATGTCGAAACACCAAATTTTATGTGATTTTAACACATTTTCACTGTTGATTTAGCAATGTAAAAATTTATATTGTCGGTAAACTATTAATTTTGTACCCACTAAATCGACGGTGAAAAAGCGTTAAAATCACATGAAATTTGTTGTATCGATATATTAGACGATGAAAATTAAGATGGATGGTGTGAATAAAATAGTGGAAGATTTAGATTTGACCCCATCTAACGAAATAGCCCCCTAAGGCCTCTTCCCTCCATTAGAAAGAGAGGGAGGGAGGGCCTAGGAGGCTTTTGGTTAGGTGGCGTTAAAAAACAAGCACCCTCCAGCATTTTATTCGACGATCGGCATCCATCATCATCATCTTTATCATCTAAGACGTGGATACACGAAATTTCATTTGATTCTACCGCCTTTCACCGTTGAATTAGCAACGTAAAAAGTTCTATTGTCGGTAAACCGTTAATTTTGCACCCTCTAAATCAACGGTTAAAAAGTGGTAGAATCCCATGAAATTTGGTGTATCCACATCTTAGATGATAAAGATAGAGACGATGAATGCCGACCGTTGAAAAAAATTATGGAGCACGTGTTTTTTCTACCCATAATAGGGAATTCCTTCCTTTGGCACCTTTCCTCCATTATTTTTCTCGAGAATGATGGAGGAAAGAGGGAGAGAATTTTCTCCCATGATGTCAAAAAAATCAATTGTCCAGCATTTTATCCGACGATCGGCACCCATCATCTTCATCCTTATCATATAAGATGTGAATACACCAAATTTCATGCGATTCTACCATTTTGTCACTGTTGAGTTAGCAATGTAAAAAATTCTATTCAAGGTAAACCATTAATTTTCCATCCATTAAATCTACGGTGAAAAAGCGGCAGAATCGTATGAAATTTGGTATATCCATATCTTAGATGAAGATAATGGATGCCGATCGTCGGAAAAAATGGGTGAGGGTGTATTTTTTCGACGTCATTGGAGGAAATTCCCTCCTATGGCCTCTTTCCTAGGTTATTCTCCATCTCTCTCCACACACACATACACGCACGCACGCGTGCGCACATATATATATGAAAAAGCTCTCGAAAAAATACACTCCGCTATTTTTTTCGGCGATCGGCACCCATTATCTTCTTTCTTATTATCTAAGATGTGGATACACCAAATTTCATGCGATTCTACCGCTTTTTCACTCATGATTTCGTGGGTGCAAAATTAACGGTTTACCGACAATAGAACTTTTTACATTGTTAATTCAAGAGTGAGAAAGTTGTAGAATCACATGAAATTTGGTGTATATACATATTATATGATGAAGATGATGGGTGCCGATCGTCGGATAAAATCGTGGAGGGTGTATATTTTTGACGCCACAAAAGAAAATTCCCGCCAATGACACCTTTCCTCCGTTATTCTCATATATTACTGTGTATACCTTTTGTTCAGTAGATGTTGTACTAGCAGAAGCTACAGTCCAATATCGAGCAGTTGCTAGAAATGAAGAATGGTTTCCAGATTAAAGGGAAAAAAAAAACGGAATGGATAATTATGTGTATGAATCAAGAGTAACATCACTATCCATCAAAATTTCAAATTTATGTTTCTGGAGTCTACATATATAAGTGCATATTTAATAATTGAAAATTATTTTTTGTCGGGAAAAAAATTCTTATTTCCAGATTACATAAATTTTTTTATTTACAACAAAATACATTAAGTACTAATTTTGAGGGTATTTTAGTGGGTGGCAAAAATCTTATTTCGGTGAAAAAAGAGCAATAGTTATAAAGGCAAGTGTAATTAACCTTAAATAATAAAGATTTATGCTAGTTTATTCAAGTGATAAAGATGATAATCATAAAGGAAATATAACAATTATTTAGCGACACAATTTTAGCAACAATTTTCATTCGGCAAAATATTATGTCCCTTGATAATACGAAATATGTTTATAAGAATTAAAACAAGATGAAGTTCTAATTAGCAACTCTTATCCTCTAATTTAAATAACTCCGTTATAGATGCGAAAAAGATAAATATGTTAGTATGTAATATGTGGGATGTTGAACTTATATGAATGTACAATAGTTTTCAATATAGAGATATATAAAATTAATATATATAAGATAGCACAAACAATTAATATATTAAAGCTTAAGCCTAAATATTAAAAAAATGTCACCAAAAGGAAAATCGGCATAGCAAATTCTTGTTGCAAACTTCAGTAATTATGTTTATCCTTTTTGTAAGTAAATAAATTTATAAAAGGATGTCAGTATTATGTTTATCCTTTCTGTAAGTAAAAAATTTATAAAAGTCAAAGCTCATATGCATTTACTCTAACTATGCTTGCTTAATTAATATCCACATTTTAAGCATTAAAAAGTGCCTTAAAATTATACAAAGCCCTAACAAAGAAAATAATTATTAGTTTATAACCCAATATTGCAACACCCTACCAATGAAAGTGTTACAATATCTGTATCCGGTAACTTTAAACAGATTCGAATATGAATGCATATAGTTAACGAAAAGGACAATTAGTAATTGCATTGGCTAAAACAAGGAAACACATACACATGAATAATGGGAAATCATATATTGGATAAAACCAAACATTACTATTTTAATTATAGGATATGGATACAAGTGTTATCAATTAAGTATCCGGTGGGCCGTGGCTATTGCTGGAATGAAGATGGATACAATATAGTCGTTGGAATTGAAAATTACTATCAATAGATAAAATCAGACATGAATATGGAGTCGACTTGGATTGTCTGTATCCCATGCATATCCCTAACGATTTGACAATTCTTTTAATAGACATACAATGCAAATTATAAACAACACAGAAAAAATGGTCTAAAAAATATTTCCCGCTACTAACGCCAAAACCTCTAAAATGATATAGTTTTACATTTAATCAAGTTAATGCATAGTAAACGTCTATGTTTTAGAGGGAAACCTAGATTTTTAAATGGCAGTGCATTTTTTAATTTACTTTCTTTTAAAAGCTTAAAATGGTTTATTAGTTTGTTGACCATGGATGGTTTGATGGTTTTATACTACTACAAAAATGCTTAAAGACAACGGTGCTTTGGTTGCGGTTCAAACCGTGTCTAATTTTGAGCAACGGCCGTAAACGAATTGATCACGGTTGGAACCGTGAACAATTGCATTATGTGGCGGGCCCATAATCCTGACGCCATAAAACCCATTCCCTCACCCCAAAATCCCTTGGAGCTCTTTTTTCCCCTGCCCCCAAAATTTCCCTCCACCTCCAAATTTCTCTCATGCACCTCCTCTCCTCCTCATCCTAGCCGCCGTTGAAGCCTTCCGTTGTCGAGGCCGGCCTCTGTAGTCGAAGCCCTTGACGTCTCGCTCGTCCGTGATTGAAGCCCTCGCCGCCAGTTCGCCCTAGCCCCGGATTGAGCTCGTCGAAGCTCTCCGCCGCCGCTCGAGCTGCTCCGTGATCATCAACAGGTTAGTATTAAAACAGTTTAATTTTTTAATTTTGGGTATAATTTTAAATTTTTTGCTCTTAAAAATTAAATTTTGTGTTTGTTGTTCTTGTTACTGCTGCAGTTATGAATATTGTTGTTGATGCTGCCATTTATTGCTGTTGTTTCTACTACTATTGGTGGTGTTGTTGTAGGGGCTAGATTTGGGTTGGGGGTTTGGGTTGGGGGTTAGCCAGGGCTGGGGTTAAGGTGGGGGTTAGAGTTAGGGATAAAGGTTAGGGGTGGCTAGGGTTAGTGTTAGGGTTAGGGACAGGGTTATGTGATGGGATTAGGATTTGGGGAAAATAGGGTATTATAGTGAAAAGCAACAATAGTTGTAGGGAATTTAGTAAATAAGAACAATAGTTAAGGGTATTTTAGTGAAATTTATAGTAATTTAGTTAATTTAAGAATATGAATTATGTAGTTAAATTTTTAAGGTAGCTTAGTGAAAAATGACAATAGTTAAGGTATTTTAGTGAAATTTATAGCAATTTAGTTAATTTAAGATAGTTTATTGAAAAACCAAAAAAAGTTAAGGGTATTTTAATGTAATTTAATAAAATTAAAGAAATAAGTTGCTTGGGAAATTTTTTAAGATAGTTTAGTGAAAAAACATCATTAGCTAAGGGTAGTTTAGTGAAAAAAAATTAAGGTGTTTTATAGTAATTTAGTAAATGTGTGTGTATGCTTTTGTATGTGTGTATATGTACACATGCACACACATACACACACACAATTGCGCGCGCACACGCGTACACACTAGCACGCGTGCATACACAAAAGCCCGAACCTTAATGCATCATCGTTCTCTTTTACATAAAACTGTTGTCAAATCCCATCCTAATCCCAACATTAAATCTAAAATCTTAAACTCGATTGAGAAAGCTCTCGGCGTCAAAAAACTTTACCCTAAACTAAAAATTTCGAAACCTTTAAATTGAAATGTAAACGTAAAACTAATTCAAATTAAATCTTAAATTTAGTGTATCATACTCGATGATAATATGAAATTTTCATATTCTCATCGATAATCATATATATGAAATTCAAAACGCGCTTTAGTCCCCGTCTATCGATTAACATACGTTCGTTGTTCGTCTTGACATAAAACTTCATGGAGATTGTTAAATATCGGACGATATTGTTCGGTTCTAACAACTGTCACGTAGTATATGTGACGAGAAGATTTAATCGTATGATAACCGATAAATTTGTCCAGTGTGAACAACTTAGGAATGTATAAAGCAGACACATACATTCACTTGTGTTTTCATTCGTTTCGAGATATTTTGTTGGTACTTTTTCGTCGGTTCTCCGTATACAACGATAGATTAGATGTTCGTTTCAATGCTGTTTGACAGTATTAAAATGATTATCTTTTCTATTATACTGTACTCGGAGAAAAGTGTGGAGGTGCTGTCGAAATTTTCTCGAAACGGATGAAAGCACAAATGATTGGGTGCATACTTTATACATTCTTAATAGGATAGAAGCTTTACCTCCGACAACCGTTACATCGACATCCAATATAGAACCATTAATATCATCATTTTTCTTGGAAGAAAAATCCAACTCCCGAGCTATGAGCATTGCTCTCGGTTTCTGATAATATTTATAGCTAAATTGTCAATTGAAACTAAAATTAACCAAGACATCAATTAAACTTGGCACTAATGCTTCTTCGTATCCATAAATCGCATATCTGTCAAAAAATCTTAATTGCATTACTCTTGTCTATAGGAACTTTGTTTCGTCCGAACTGTTCCAATACGACATTTCTGTACCTCTACGACAAGAGTTGGATGTACGTAGCTGCTCCCTCACGAGCCAATAATTTTTTCCTTAACGGTGTTTATTTTTTCACCGATTTTTCCTATACATGTCTTGGGTTCCGAAAGTGCACGAAATCTATTTTCCTTGCTCTAAGTGTATGAACATGCGATTGCTCAAAAAGTCGGATGTTGGGTTACACATATTGAAAAACGGTTTCGTTAGAAATTACACTAAGTGGGAACTTCACGGGAGAAAAAGAAGCCGTTCTAACGGAAGATGAGACATGTCCAGTGCAAGAGACAGAAAATGAATTCATTGAAACGGAAACCGCAGAGTGGTAAGAGATAGGAGAAGAGGAGGAAGATGAATGACAGTTTGAAGAAGATGAAGCCTTCAAAGAAGATGATGTTGCATTCGCACCGATCAATGACCTGGACGAGCTTACAAATGCCGATGGTCTTCCTTATAACACGGAAAGCACTAGATCCTCGTTATTGGAGAAGTCCAAGACCGACTCTAGAACCCCGCTATATCTAAATTGCAAAGAGGTTTCAAAACTGTTTTTTTCGTACGTTTCTTTTAGATAAAGTGCAAGAATAGATGGGGTGACCGGTCTTTTACCGATCTCCTAAAATTGCTGAAGGAAGTTTTTCCCGACAGAAATAAAGTGCTACCGAGCTGGTACGAGGCGCAAAAGATAATCACAAATATCGGTCTAAAATATCATAAGATACATGCATGTGAGAATGACCGCGTTTTGTTCCGGAATGAACACGTCGCACTCAGAAACTGCCCCGTGTGTGGGACCAACTGATTCAAGTCTAAGAAAAGCCCTCAGTCGAGTGATGTGCCCGTGAAGATTTTTCGTCATTTTTCATTAATACCGAGACGGCAATGGTTATTTATGTGTGAGGAGACGACGCCCGAAATGCAGTGGCACCATAAAACGCCTCGTGAAGAGGGAAAAATGAGTCATCCCAGAGATTGGATATCATGAAAAGTTTTAGATGAAAGACATCATTCATTCAGCGCAGACCCTCATAATGTGAGGCTGGGAATTGTGATCGACGGTTTCAGTCTATTTGGGATGTTTCGCAGCGGGCGTACTCACAGTACTTGGCCCGTTGTGATAACTAAATACAACCTTCCGCCATGGAGGGCTATGACGCAGTCTTATTTTACGTTAGCGCTTTTAATCGACGATCCCTCGTCTTCTTGGAAAAATATCGACGTGTACCTTCAACCCTTGATCGATGAGTTAAAGTTGCTGCGGGAACCTGGTGCGAGAACCTATGACGCATATGGTAAACAATTTTTCCAGATACGAGCTGCTTTATTGTGGACTATTAATAATTTTCCTGCTTACGGCATGCTGTCGGGGTGGAAAACTCAGGGTAAGCTTGCATGCACCTGTTGTCATATTCATACAAGCGTCGTACGCTTGACGTTTAGCGGGAAAGAGTCGTTTATGAGACACCGACGTTTCTTGCTTATAACTCGCAGATTCAGAAAGAATATAGAATTGTTCAACGTTAAGACGGAGACCGGTTGGCCTCCTAAACCATTTTCTGGTAACGTCATATTGCAACAATGGAGAGGTTATCAGAATATCACATTCGGAAAGAATCAAAATAAAGATGTAATGCCATGCCCAACCGGTTGGAAGAAACTAAGTGGTTTATTTCAACTTCCGTACTAGTTCAATCTACCGCTGCGCCACAATTTAGATGTTATGCATATCAAGAAGGGTGTCTCTGAACACGTCATCAATCTTCTGCTGTGTAAGGATGGAAAAACGAAGGACAATCTCAACGCCTGTCATGATTTAATGGATTTGGATGGTTTGTCTATTAAAGAAGAATTGTATGCTCGGCATGTGGCTGGTAAACTCGGTTATTACAAGATCCCACCAGCAATCTACAAGCTGAACAAAGAGGAGAAGCGGCGGTTCCTGCGGGTGTTGAAAAAATTGATAGTACCCGATAGTTTCTCATCAAACATTTCCAAACAGGTACAAGTAGAAAATGGAAAAATCGTAGGACTTAAGAGCCACGACCACAACATATTGATGCAACATCTTCTTCTTTTATGCCTCAGAGCATCGGTATAATCTGAAATTGGCCTCGTTCTTGACGACTTTTGCACGTATTTTCGCCAATTGTGTTCCAAAAACGTGAACGTCAATGAGATAGCAGAGCTCGAAAATGATATTCCTTTTGCTCCTTTGCAATCTCGAAACTATCTTTCCACCTTCCTTTTTCGACATTATTGTTCACCTGTCCGTCCATTTGGCAACCGAGGTCAAGATTAGCGGTCCAGTGCATTATCGTTGGATGTATCCCATCGAGAGATATGAAAATATTTATCACTAATCATTTAAATTGCAAAACATTATCGTGAATTATTAATATCTATTATTTTCAACAGATATCTATTAATTTTAAAAAACTATATCCGCAACAAGTATCGTCGTGAAGGTTCGACTACGGAAGGTTCGTTTCCTGAACGACGATATCAGGGCGAAGCTGAACAAACCGCCGCGTGTTCCTGACGGTCCAATTGGAGCAGGAAGGCTAAAAATGTCTTACGATCTCATTGGCGGTTTACATGCATTCATCTTGCTAAACAACGAATATTTTGCTAAATATGCGGAGTAAGTTTTTCTAATTTCATCCATTTAAACTGTTTGAAATTAAATATAAGCTAACTGATATAATTGTAAATTAACGAATAGAGCACATAAAATTATACTCAAGCGATCGAATCCTAGAACGTGGTCGGATGATAGAATCAAAGAAGAACATAGGTGCACTTTCTTCCCTAAGTGTAGAGAAGAATTCGACGGACAAATGAATCGTGAAGAGCAGATTGATAGAAAGATTCAGAACCTTTTAATTGGTCCATCGATTGCAGCTACATTTTACAACGAGTATGGGGTTTTCGGCTACAAATTTGATATTGAAAGGACGGAACGGTTTAGATCTATGCAAATAGCGGCGTCACAACTTCCGACGACAGAGGAAATCCCTACTAAGGTATTCTTGAGTAGGTTATAGCAGTCTCATACATGCATAAGATTGTCCCTTTTTTTATATTCCAATGCAGATGGTACGATACCAAATCTGAATAGGGTATGAAGGATGATGAATACAAACTCACTTTGGTAAATATCAAACGGACAACCTATGAATACGATAACTTTATCTTTCCCTTAATGGAAGCACAAATATATTATTCTCGGGACTTGAATAAGATTGACTGAAGTGTTGTTATTAGTTGGAAACCAAGAGATTATTATAATGTGCCGACGTTGACTGACTCTGAAGATGAGAGTGACGAGGAAGAAACGATAACACATCTCAGTCCTTCTATTGAACGTATCAACGATCCAAACTATTTTGCGCCGTCCAATACGTTAGTAAGACGTGACATCGGCCAATTGATCGTCACAGATCAAGATTTTGCGATGGGTTAGGGACAGGGTTATGTGATGGGATTAGGATTTGCGGAAAATAGGGTATTTTAGTGAAAAGCAACAATAGTTGTAGGGAATTTAGTAAATAAGAACAATAGTTAAGGGTATTTTAGTGAAATTTATAGTAATTTAGTTAATTTAAGAATATGAATTATGTAGTTAAATTTTTAAGGTAGTTTAGTGAAAAACGACAATAGTTCAGGTATTTTAGTGAAATTTATAGCAATTTAGTTAATTTAAGATAGTATATTGAAAAACCAAAAAAAGTTAAGGGTATTTTAATGTAATTTAATAAAATTAAAGAAATAAGTTGCTTGAGAAATTTTTTAAGTTAGTTTAGTGAAAAAACAACATTAGCTAAGGGTAGTTTAGTGAAAAAAATTAAGGTGTTTTATAGTAATTTAGTAAATGTGTGTGTATTCTTTTGTATATGTGTGTATATGTACACACGCACACACACACACACACACACAATTGCGCGCACACACACGTACACACTAGCACGCGTGCATACACCGAACCTTAATGCATCATCGTTCTTTTTTACATAAAACTATTGTCAAATCCCATCCTAATCCCAACATTAAATCTAAAATCTTAAACTCGATTGAGAAAACTCTCGGCTTCAAAAAACTTTAACCTAAACTAAAAATTTCGAAACCTTTAAATTGAAATGTAAACGTAAAACTATTTCAAATTAAATCTTAAATTTAGTGTATCATACTCGATGATAATATGAAATTTTCATATTCTCATATGAAAATCAAAACGCGTCTTAGTCCCCGTCTATCGATTAACATACGTTCGTTGTTCGTCTTGACATAAAACTACATGGAGATTGTTAAATATCGGACGATATTGTTCGGTTCTAACAACTGTCGCGTAGTATATGTGACGAGAAGATTTAATCGTATGATAACCGATAGATTTGTCCAGTGTGAATAACTTAGGAATGTATAAAGCAGACACATACATTCACTTGTGTTTTCATTAGTTTCGAGATATTTCGTTGGTACTTTTTCGCCGGTTCTCCATATACAACGATAGATTAGATGTTCGTTTCAATGCTGTTTGACAGTATTAAAATGATCATCTTTTTTATTATAGTGTACTCGGAGAACAGTGTGGAGGTGCTGCCGAAATTTTCTCGAAACGGATGAAAGCACAAATGATTGGGTGCATACTTTATACATTCTTAATAGGATAGAAGCTTTACCCCCGACAGCCGTTACATCGACATCCAATATAGAACCATTAATATCATCATTTTTCTTGGAAGAAAAATCCAACTCCCGAGCTATGAGCATTGCTCTCGGTTTCTGATAATATTTATAGCTAAATTGTCAATTGAAACTAAAATTAACCAAGACATCAATTAAACTTGGCACTAACGCTTCTTCGTATCCATATATCGCATATCTGTCAAAAAAATCTTAATTGCATTACTCTTGTCTATAGGAACTTTGTTTCGTCCGAACCGTTCCAATACGGCATTTCTGTACCTCTACGACAAGAGTTGGATGTACGTAGCTGCTCCTTCACGAGCCAATAATTTTTTCCTTAACGATGTTTATTTTTTCACCGATTTTTCCTATACATGTCTTGGGTTCCGAAAGTGCACGAAATCTATTTTCCTTGCTCTAAGTGTATGAACATGCGATTGCTCAAAAAGTCGGATGTTGGGTTACACATATTGAAAAACGGTTTCGTTAGAAATTACACTAAGTGGGAACTTCTCGGAGAAAAAGAAGCCGTTCTAACGGAAGATGAGACATGGCCAGTGCAAGAGACAGAAAATGAATTCATTGAAACAGAAACCGCAGAGTGGTAAGAGATAGGAGAAGAGGAGGAAGAGGAATGACAGTTTGAAGAAGATGAAGCCTTCAAAGAAGATGATGTTGCATTCGCACCGATCAATGACCTGGACGAGCTTACAAATGCCGATGGTCTTCCTTATAACACGGAAAGCACTAGATCCTCATTATTGGAGAAGTCCAAGACCGACTCTAGAACCCCGCTATATCTAAATTGTAAAGAGGTTTCAAAACTGTTTTTTTCGTACGTCTCTTTTAGATAAAGTGCAAGAATAGATGGGGTGACCGGTCTTTTACCGATCTCCTAAAATTGCTGAAGGAAGTTTTTCCCGACAGAAATAAAGTGCTACCGAGCTGGTACGAGGCGCAAAAGATAATCACAAATATCGGTCTAAAATATCATAAGATACATGCATGTGAGAATGACCATGTTTTGTTCCGGAATGAACACGTCGCACTCAGAAACTGCCCCGTGTGTGAGACTAACTGATTCAAGTCTAAGAAAAGCCCTCAGTCGAGTGATGTGCCCGTGAAGATTTTTCGTCATTTTTCATTAATACCGAGACCGCAATGGTTATTTATGTGTGAGGAGACGACGCCCGAAATGCAATGGCACCATAAAACGCCTCGTGAAGAGGGAAAAATGAGTCATCCCAGAGATTGGATATCATGAAAAGTTTTAGATGAAAGACATCATTCATTCAGCGCAGACCCTCATAATGTGAGGCTGGGAATTGTGATCGACGGTTTCAGTCTATTTGGGATGTTTCGCAGCGGGCGTACTCACAGTACTTGGCCCGTTGTGATAACTAAATACAACCTTCCGCCATGGAGGGCTATGACGCAGTCTTATTTTACGTTAGCGCTTTTAATCGACGATCCCTCGTCTTCTTGGAAAAATATCGACGTGTACCTTCAACCCTTGATCGATGAGTTAAAGTTGCTGCGGGAACCTGGTGTGAGAACCAATGACGCATATGGTAAACAATTTTTTCAGATACGGGCTGCTTTATTGTGGACTATTAATAATTTTCCTGCTTACGGCATGCTATCGGGGTGGAAAACTCAGGGTAAGCTTGCATGCACCTGTTGTCATATTCATACAAGCGTCGTACGCTTGACGTTTAGCGGGAAAGAGTCGTTTATGAGACATCGACGTTTCTTGCTTATAACTCGCAGATTCAGAAAGAATATAGAATTGTTCAACGTTAAGACGGAGACCGGTAGGCCTCCTAAACCATTTTCTGGTAACGTCATATTGCAACAATGGAGAGGTTATCAGAATATCACATTCGGAAAGAATCAAAATAAAGATGTAATGCCATGCCCAACCGGTTGGAAGAAACTAAGTGGTTTATTTCAACTTCCGTACTAGTTCAATCTACCGCTGCGCCACAATTTAGATGTTATGCATATCAAGAAGGGTGTCTCTGAACACGTCATCAATCTTCTGCTGTGTAAGGATGGAAAAACGAAGGACAATCTCAACGCCTGTCATGATTTAATGGATTTGGATGGTTTGTTTATTAAAGAAGAATTGTATGCTCGCATGTGGCTGGTAAACTCGGTTATTACGAGATCCCACCAGCAATCTACAAGCTGAACAAAGAGGAGAAGCGGCGCTTCCTGCGGGTGTTGAAAAAATTGAAAGTACCCGATAGTTTCTCATCAAACATTTCCAAACAGGTACAAGTAGAAAACGGAAAAATCGTAGGACTTAAGAGCCACGACCACAACATATTGATGCAACATCTTCTTCTTTTATGCCTCAGAGCATCGGTATAATCTGAAATTGGCCTCGTTCTTGATGACTTTTGCACGTATTTTCGCCAATTGTGTTCCAAAAACGTGGACGTCAATGAGATAGCAGAGCTCGAAAATGATATTCCTTTTGCTCCTTTGCAATCTCGAAACTATCTTTCCACCTTCCTTTTTCGACATTATTGTTCACCTGTCCGTCCATTTGGCAACCGAGGTCAAGATTAGCGGTCCAGTGCATTATCGTTGGATGTATCCCATCGAGAGGTATGAAAATGTTTATCACTAATCATTTAAATTGCAAAACATTATCGTGAATTATTAATATCTATTATTTTCAACAGATATCTATTAATTTTAAAAAACTATATCCGCAACAAGTATCGTCGTGAAGGTTTGACTACGGAAGGTTTGTTTCCTGAACGACGATATCAGGGCGAAGCTGAACAAACCGCCGCGTGTTCCTGACGGTCCAATTGGAGCAGGAAGGCTAAAAATATGTCTTACGATCTCATTGGCGGTTTACATGCATTCATCTTGCTAAACAGCGAATATTTTGCTAAATATGCGGAGTAAGTTTTTCTAATTTCATCCATTTAAACTGTTTGAAATTAAATATAAGCTAACTGATATAACTGTAAATTAACGAATAGAGCACATAAAATTATACTCAAGCGATCGAATCCTAGAACGTGGTCGGATGATAGAATCAAAGAAGAACATAGGTGCACTTTCGTCCCTAAGTGTAGAGAAGAATTCGACGGACAAATGAATCGTGAAGAGCAGATTGATAGAGAGATTCAGAACCTTTTAATTGGTCCATCGATTGCAGCTACGTTTTACAACGAGTATGGGGTTTTCGGCTACAAATTTGATATTGAAAGGACGGAACGGTTTAGATCTATGCAAATAGCGGCGTCACAACTTCCGACGACAGAGGAAATCCCTACTAAGGTATTCTTGAGTAGGTTATAGCAGTCTCATACATGCATAAGATTGTCCCTTTTTTTATATTCCAATGCAGATGGTACGATACCAAATCTGAATAGGGTATGAAGGATGATGAATACAAACTCACTTTGGTAAATATCAAACGGACAGCCTATGAATACGATAACTTTATCTTTCCCTTAATGGAAACACAAATATATTATTCTCGGGACTTGAATAAGATTGACTGAAGTGTTGTTATTAGTTGGAAACCAAGAGATTATTATAATGTGCCGACGTTGACTGACTCTGAAGATGAGAGTGACGAGGAAGAAACGATAACACATCTCAGTCCTTCTATTGAACGTACCAACGATCCAAACTATTTTGCGACGTCCAATACGTTAGTAAGACGTGACATCGACCAATTGATCGTCACAGATCAAGATTTTGATAATCCACCTAACGAATTTTTAGCTAATGCACAAAACAAACGTGCTAGGTAATGAAATTGAACTTAATGTTTAAATAATATAATGATTATAAGTAATTTTTTAATATTTGGATAATTATATAGGGTCTGATGGGAGGCCGTGGCTCCGGTTCCAAACCTCATAAGAAAAAATATCTAGACCAGATTGGCGGGAGCTCAGCAGCAGCAGCGTCTATCCCTACCCATGCCCCCCCCGTACTAGTGCCCTAGCAGCCATAGCAGCTGTAGCAGGCCCGACTAGTGCCCTTACTATCGGTGCCACAGGACCCCCAGCACCCCCATAGTCGCAGCGCCACAGGACCCGCTGCTTACCTATATTAGCGATGTAGCAGATCCTCCTACCCCAGTCAATCCTCTTACACATGGTATATAGTTATATATTAAAATAATTCTATCGAATCATTTAACAATTTATTGTTTACATGTCCGCATAGTACTGGCGGGCTGGCGTCTATCGCCGTTCTAGCGCCACCCCAGGGACAGCAGGTATAATCGTTATTGCCTAAAACTTTTAAATAACGATTGCAATTTAAATTTGTCGAATGCTATATACATATTTCGAATACTATAATATTGTATCTGTATATCTATGTTTTTGCAGGCTCCACCAGTGTTAGGAGTGTTAGTTATATGTATGCCCTAGAGGCCATTGTTGTACATGATTGTATATTACAATGGATGCTTGGACATATATAGGGAGGACTTTCTTACTCGACATGATAGTATACTATCTGGTTGCTCTTTATTTTAACATGTAGACTCGTATTGTGATACTGTCTTTCTCTCACATGTTGATAAAGCTCTTAGGATGTGTACTTGATTATCAGGACTATGATGGAGATCATACTAGTGGGGCCAGGATAGTCCATAAGTTCATTCTTTAATTATTCCTAACCGAGGGTGTATCGAGACAGGGCATCGATATTCCAGAGTAGACTAGCGTATACGCTTCTTGACTCATTTGATGGGCGATGGATTATCCCATATCCATTGGTGTTTGACATCAAAAATGGTATACGGGTGCTCAGTGGAGACTGGGTACACTGAACATGACTCGCCGAGAACTCCTAGATGGTATTATACCTGACGTCAGATAGTAGTTCTCTTGTGACACTGGTACATGTTAGTCTATAGATCCGAGATCGTCATAGAGTCTTGTGTGATTCCCACTGTGCTTTGATTTCCACCTTACCACGTTCAAGAGAGCGTGCAAACCAGTGGTTTTTGGGTACAGTCCCGAGTCATATGGAGGCAATAAGCGATATGAGGGGATTCGTCTCTCCCAGTATTGGGGGTTGATGTTGCGCTTTGCTCGATTGGCCATAACAGAAAGTCCCTGGCCGGAGCTAATACTGAGATTTACTGGTAAGTGTTATCGGTAGTTTCTCGACCCGTTATGAGCCTCACATCGGCATGACTTATCAAGTTATTCGGGTCTGACGTTTACCCCCCCTAGATTAGATATGTGACATATCAGACGAAGAGACCGGACTATACGGTAGTGTTACTTATTGGATTCACAGGAGTATGGACAAGGTTGCTTGTTGATTTTCTGATCGCTCAATACCCGGGTAGCCGTTACCTCCAGCTAGTACCGCTGAAGGTTTGTGGGTGACTGATATGATCATCATCTACTGCCGGCGTATTGACGAGTTATTAGAGTCCTACACAGAGGTTTCCTAGCTCATGCGAAACGAAGTAGAGCACATATGCGATATGTGCGGGACCGAGATTAATACGTGTATGTGATACCGTATTCCAATCTCGCGATATAAGTTATATGTGATATAACCGGATTGTTGAATCAAGTGTTGATTCAATGACATGTTATATGTATATGTGATATGCATATAAATGATATTAGTCGGTTGTATGCGATACAGCCGGGTTATTAAATCAAGTGTTGATTTAATAATTTAATGTGTAATTATATATTTGATATATTAATATACATTAACCAATATTAGCTCACTTAAGAAAATGTTTTCTCTTTGTAAATTTAATATATATGTGATATATGTTAATGTATTTATTTTTGTGTCATGCTAGATGATACATTCGACATGGGTGTATGAGACTCATACCATATTTAAGATAATGTGGGGTTTTAATTATTAAGGGTAAATCAAAATTAGGTGGAAAATTGTCATGGTTGTGAAGTTTTGAGAAGCTTGTGGAAACCATTGACTTAGTCCACTAATTTTGTCTTACCTTAGATATTTATTAATCTAACCATTATCATAAACCATGGTTAAGTCTCTACATGAGTTATATAAGATATTTTCTCATCCATGGTTGCTAGAGTTCACCACTTGAGCTTTTTCTTCATCTCTATCCTAGCTCTCTTGAGTTTTGAATGAGGTGAAAAGAAAAGGAGAAAAATTATTCTAAAGTGAGCAAAATTCCTACTTCACCAATCTATACCAAACTATCTATTTAGTTTAGGTGGTTTCTTCACTAGTTCATCAATTAGTGAAGAGGTGGTTTGAGTTAGAGATTCTTCGACGTAGATCATTTTCGGCTTCGAAGATCCTTGAGCAAGCTCGTTCCTTTCACCTAGTGGAGCTAAAGGAGAGTCCGGGACACCACTACTTGGAGCAAAAGAGACTACTACATGGAGCTTTAGAAGTGAAGTACCGGTTTACAAAGGTTGTATTCCAAATTCACTTAGTGTAAAGTAGTTTACATGTTAGTTAAACCCTAATCCTTTAGTTGGATCCTTGGTTATGGGTTGCTTAGCACTCTAGGGTTTTAAAATTGCATACTTGATGCCTAGAAGGAGGAGGGGTCCTACTACACCCATTTGCTCCAGGCCAGCTACAGGCATTGGTCCATGGACACTGGAGTAGAACAATCAGGGTGCGTCTGTTGGTGATTTCTCGACCAAGTGGGGGGACTATATAGGAGCGAAGATCCGTACTTACAATAAATACCCGCTCCATCAGAGGTGGACCCCACACGAGACCGAGTTAGTTCGACAGTTTTTTGCGAATGCCACGGTATCACATACCCTTTTATACATTGAAAAATGGGAAATTCATGGCAACTCCGGCATGCTAAGATGGGTTTGGGAACTCCAAGTTTATCGTTATATATATATTTATTTGCTTAAAATTTTGTAATTTCAGGCCAAGAGACATTACAGATTCATCGGCGTCACCGGTGAGGATGGCGTGCATGTGGAATTCGATCCACAACGCACCATTACTTGAGTCATATCCGAGTGTCAGGTTCTCAAGAGGAGATGGCGAAGTGACGTAAAGACACGTCATTACATTCCCTGGGCCTTGGCGACTGAGGAGGAATGGAGGGCGACGATGGATGCTGTAGCACTGGATGTCCCGAGAGAGGATTGGTCGCGACTGGTCGTGTCTTATGAGCGCAAGAAAGATCAGGTATAAATTTAATTTTTAAGATTAAAATAATACAACATAAAATCATATTTTGAATTATATAATATAATCATCTTTATATTTGCAAGACGGCGTTGGTTCGCAACAAGGAGAACAGGAACAACGGTGTCAGAAACCGTGCAATCCCGATCCAACGAAAACACTCGCAGGCTAGAACTCAGCACCGATTTGTGAGTATTTTGACATTTAAGAATATATATTTTCTTTGTCGTAAATTACTTATTAAATTAAATCCTAATTTTATCGCAGAAATGAAAAGATCCCGCCAACTACACTGCTGTCAAGGGATGATCCGCGTTACACAGGGGCACAGACCAGTACATAGTAAGTTTGACATAATTAAGTCGATCTTGTATTTTAAGTTAACACATGTATGTGTTCTTTACAGACCCAGTTCCAGGTAAGGACGGATGCCTTAAGACTTGGCTCCGACGCTTCGATTACCGCCATTGTCCCTATCCTGGATTCGTTATCTGGCGGGCATCACGATGGATTTGAGCGCCGGGTTGGTTCCGGGGTCCACCAACGCTTTGCTAGGCGTGCGTCCGTCCACGAGTACGCCGTGACCCTGACACGGACGGATGCGGCAGCTGCGTCGTAGGAGGAGATCCGTCAGCTCCGTGACCAGATAGCGTAGCATCAGCACAAGCATCAGCAGACGCGGGAGCAGCTACAGAACCTTACGGTGGAGGTCCGGGATCTGAGGCAGTCGCACGCCAAATCCATCCGACATGCCATATGGGAGGAGTTAAGGAGTTTATTCAGGCCACGGGATGATAGAGGTGGATCGTCCCGTAGATCATAGACGCATCGAAGAATCCCCTGCCGTGGGCATGTTCATTGGGACCCTTGATCCTCAAACGACAGTATCCCAGTTCATGACATTCTTCAAACCGACAACCTTCCAGGTTTTGATCGATAAGCTGGCCCAAATGGACCAGATGGGCCACGGGCCTTTCTCCTCAAATAAGGACCCTCGAAATAACAAGGGTAAAGGGAAAGCGGCCTTTGTTGCCAACACGCAACAACAATCGAGTGGCCCAAAACCAGCTGCTCGCCAAAACACTGCACGTCCGCGTCCGTCCTTGGAGGAAAGACTAGGATGCGCTTACTCGCTTCCCCGCGACAAGACTGTTTGAATTGGTAGTGCATAATAAACTCATCACATTGCCAGACTCACGATGTCCACTACAATTCGGCGACGTCAATAACCCCAACTACTGCTCCTATCACAGAATGGTGAGCCACCTAATCGAGGATTGCTACATCTTCAAGAACTGGGTCGAGGGCTAGTATCAGCAGGGGAAATGCGCGTTGTCTGAAACCTGGAGGGTAAACCCACCACAGAAGCACACTCCTAAAAAGGTGGATGCGCCGGGGGTATCATGCTCGCTCGTGGAAGAAACTCCATGGGAAGTCGTTCTTTCAACTAAAACCAAAAGAATGCTGAAAGACCTATAGGCATGTCCGGTAGTCAGGTGGAAAAGCCCACTTGAACTCGAAATCATCGAAGGGATGCTGAAACCCCGTCCCGGACCGAAAGTCGTTGACAAAGGGCAAAATCCTTAAGTCAAGCCTTCGAAGTCTTCAAAGAATAAGAAGAAAACCAAGAAGCCTGTGTAGCCTGCCGAGTATGACGACAAGCGTACAAACCTATAAAAGTACATTGACGCGCTGGAGGAGTACAACCAGAAGGCGCGGAAACCGGTCACGCTCGAAGAGTTCCTCAAGCATATTCTTGAGAACAAAGATAATGACAACGATGAGGAAAATGACTCATTAGAAGAAACCGAAGACTATATAGTAAGTTGCCACACGGTCTCCCATTCGTCATTAAAAGACGAAGTAACTCCCTCGGCGTCAGAAAACAACGCAAAGGAACTGGGTATAGAATCGGCGCTAAAACCCCGGAACTGCCAGAAGACCCGATCGATAGGCTGTTAAACGAAGCCTTTCGAAAAAGCAAAGCTGATCGAGAACGTGAAACGACCATATACGAAAAGGCTAAGCGTCAGCGTCAGGATGAAGAAGCTACGATAAGGAGTCGTAAAGTACTCCAACCAAACCAAAACATACCTGCAACAAATAAGAGCAAGATCAAGGCAGAGAAGCGGTTCGCCAAAGCCCTGTCAATGAGAATGAAGCTGTCACCTCTCGTAGGAAACACTCCTGGGGTTATATGCCTCGACGGAGAGGATTCACATCCAAACTACTGCCTATATCATCGGAGGGTTACCCACCCCACCGAAGAGTGCAGTACCTTCAAAAAGTGGTGGCAAGGATACTTTGCCCATAAAAAACACTTTAAGAGGATGAAGCACGAAGCTCGTCAATGGCAAAATAGTACGACAGATGCGCATGAAGAAATGACTGGCAACTGTCATATGGTTGATACCAGTTCGGTAGGGGAAAAACCCCAAGTTCTTATTTTCGGAAGCGATTCTGAGGACGAAATACCCTTCAACCCTCTCATCAAAGACTCCACCTCCAAAAAAGAAGAGGAGGAGAAAAACTGCGAGAATATTTAGCCGCGTAACCGCACGCTGCCTGAAAAGAACCTCGGACCTACAAACAAAGGTTCGAGCAAAAAGGACAAAGGGAAAGAAAAAATCTCCGAGGAAATTGCCCTCGACGGTAGAGTTGTCAAAGAGCTCACAGCAAGGGACCCGCCTAGAAAAAACTGACCAGGCCGAGAACATTCCGCCAAGACGAACTCGTGCTAATCGTCAAAAGACCCATGATCCCCAATCGTGCAAAACGAGGGAAATTCGAGCCGAACTATGAAGGCCTGTACATCATAGATAAAGTCTACCAAGGTGGAGCCTATCTGCTCATGGATATGCATGGTGAAAGACCCTTCCGGCCAATAAACTACCGATTCTTCAAAAAATAATATGCTTGACGAGCCACGACTTAGGTCAATGATAGATGATGACGCTCGTGTCCGCTCGCTATTTTTCTGAGTCAGAACTTTGAGAATAGTATACAAAAATGCCTCGTCGCCCTAAATATGGCGACACCAGACTGAGAAGTCTTTAAACTAATTATCCGCCTTAAATGTGGCGATGACGGACCGAGAAATCCTTAAACTAATTATCCACCTCAAACATTGCGACAATGGACCGGGAATTCCATAAATTAATTATCCACTTCAAACATGGCGATGATGGACCGAGAAGTCCTTAAATTAATTATTCGTCTAAAATATGGCGACATTAGACTGGGAAGTCCTTAAACTAATTATCCACCTCAAACATGGCGATGACGGACCGAGAAGTTCTTAAACTAATTATCCGCCTCAAACATGGCGACAACGGACCAAAAACTCCTTAAACTAATTATTCGCCTCAAACATGGAGATATCGGACCAAGAACTCCTTAAACTAATTATCCGCCTCAAATATGGCGACACAGGACCGAGAAGTTCTTAAACTAATTATCCGCCTCAAATATGGCGATATCGGACCGCGAAGTCCTTAAACTAATTATCCGCCTCAAATATGGCGATATCGGACCGGGAAGTCCTTAAACTAATTATCCGCCTCAAACATGGTAACAACTGACCGAAAAGTCCCTAAACTAAAATTTCGTCTCAAACATGGCGATAATGGACCGGAACGTCCCTAAACTAATGCATCACCCCAAATACGGCGATACATTCCCTTGAGATCTATATTTCAATCGAAGCCCTAAAAGCGAAAGTTGCAACTCAAATCCCACTGGCTACATAGCTACTCCAGCGATGAAGCCACCCCCAAATCCCACCGGCAAACAGATGGGTCACCTGCGGCGAAACTACTCTTGGGTGTTCCATCGTTAAAAAAAACAAAAGAAAAACAGTATGTCCATAAGCAAAATGGGCACGGATGAAAACCCGAAAGGGCACCGTGAGTAAAAACAATAGGACTATCGACGAGCTTGTGAAAACCCGGAAGGGCGCGGTCTCGTAAAAAGAATGCACTTGCGAGATCCTCACGACTCGTAAGGAGAATTCCCCCTATGAGACCCACACGGCTCATAGGATTCAAAAGCCTTGAGCTATAAGAATCCAAACATGTTCTTAAGCCGTCATATCCCCTAAATTGCCCTACAGGCGGTCCAATATTGACCCTTTATACAATCCAAGGGCATGAATAAATATTCCCTCACCAAGTTCTACCAATGGCGAGAAATGTCCCCATATGGTGAATGACACCTGTAAGTCCTCCCGACTTATAAGGAGAAAACACGTGGAAGATCCTTACAACTTACAAGAGAAAATATATTACTTACGAATCCCCACGATTCCTAAGGAAAAATACACTTACGAGATCCTCTCGACTCGTAGGGAGAAATACCTTTGTGAGACCCTTACGGCTCATAAAATCAAAAGCCTTATTCGACAGGATCCTAACCCTATCTACTAAGCCATTTTTGTTCAAATCAGCAAAGGCAAATGATGGGTCGCTCCTGGCAATACTCTAGTCATAGCGATGCTGATGCCTACAAAGGTATCAAACTTCATGTCCTCTCATGGCAAATGATGATTCGCTTCTGGCAATATTCCTGTTGCAGTGATGCTGATCCCAAGATTGGTATCAGATCTCAAGTTCCTAACTCGTAATAAAACTCAACGAGTCGCAAAAAAATGAGTATGAAAAAGCCGAAATGTTTGGGCAACTTGCAATAAAAAGCAGCGAGTTAAAAAAAAATAAAATACATAGCTGAAATGATAGGGCAACTCGCAATAAAAAGCAGTGAGTAAAAACAAAATCAACCGAAATAATTGGACACCGCGATAAATAGCCGAAATGACTGGGCAATCGTGACTCTCGCGATATAAAAAGCTGAAAAGATAGAGCATCGTGGAAATAAAAAATATATATATATAAAATGAAATTTTCTATGCCCTGCAGGTAGGTCCACACCGACCCCTGTATACAATCCATGTGCACAAATGAAAGAAAGAGAACCATATTTTCCTACCAAGCTCCGTCAAAAGGAGAGCCAGATCTTGATGGTAACATCTACAGCCTAAATATCGACTCGATGTGCTTCTCATGCCAGACACGACGCCAACAAAGACCCAAGGGTCAAAGCAAAAATGGAGTAACAACAAAATCCTAACTCCAAGTCTCGACGGTACATATACAACCTAAAGACTATCGCGGTGTTCCCTCTCATTTCAGCAGGATGCGGACGCGACTATCAAACAAAATTGGAGCAATGCCATATTCCTAACTCCGGGCTTCAATTGCAATACATGCAGCATAGAGGTCCTACAGATGTCTACCCTACTTCAGCAAAGAAACGACACGATATCGTCAAAACAAAAATAAAGTGACGGCATATTCCCAGTTTCGGGTCTCGACGACAACTCATATAAAGCCTAAAAGACCATCGGAGATCATCCCACACCAGAGCGGAGTGGTTATGACTCATCGGGGCTCTAAATTGAGCCTAATCTGAAGTAAAAAGCGTCATGGAAAATTTATAACATTTGCTCTTTTGACGGTTATATGATCTAATGAGATTACTTGAAGACATCTTGTCCAGCTCCCGAAGAGATCAGAGACATGACAGTCGCGGGGTTACTCGAGCAGCGGCTTAAAGATTGCATATCGAGGAATAAATCAGCCAACGCGACGATACCACGGACTAAAACCCTAGTACCACAAACCTAACGGACCCATGTCGTAAAGAATAGGGGTTATCTGTATATAACATTAAGACAAGTTTGCCTGTACACCCAAGGGAGGTAAACTAAAGATACTTGAAATGAGTGAATAAACTAGAAACTCCGAAATGAGTACATAAACTAGAGACTCCAATATGAGTGAATAAACTAGAAACTCTGAAATGAGTATATAAACCAGAGACTCCGAAACGAGTGAATAAACTAGAGACTCCGAAACGAGTGACTAAACTAGAGACTCCGAAACAAGTCAATAAATTATAAACCCTGAAATGAGTACATAAACTAGAGACTCCGAAACGAGTGAATAAACTAGAGACTCCGAGACGAGTGAATAAACTAATTGGCGCTAAATTGAGACATCAAACATGGAGGAGCGCATGCAAAAAAATGTATATTCTTTATTCATGAATCAAAGTGTTTGAGACATACAATTTAAGTAAAAAAGGGGGAGATGCAATTTTAGCCATTAAGAAGGCGGAGCTTTCAATAAATTGGCAACCCGCTCACTCTTTTCCCGCAACCCCTCATCACGTGCTACTATTGCAGCCAACATCGCTTCAACTCGGGCCCGTTGTTGCAAGGATGATGAAAGCTCTTCGGCAATTTTCTGTTTAGCCACTTCATAATTTCACATTCCCTGCTCGGTAGAGTCGAGATGCTGCCTCAGCGCTATTCCCTTAGAAATGCATTGCTGAAGATTCCCAAAATTAATTTGCAGATGCGCGGCGTTCGCTTCGACTTGGGCGCGCAATTGGATGGATTCGCCAGAAGCTGTCTCATGTTCTCTCTGCTACATGGCCAACTTCTGCTCAAAGTATTGAAGGGAAACGGTACTTTGCTCGATCCATGCGATCAGTTAAGTTTTCGAGTTTAATGATTCGGGCGTAAGACGCTTGTGCTCGATTTCGTGAAGACAAGCCTCAATGCGCCTACAATAGTCAACCTAAATGCCGACGAAGTTCTCGTTGTGGAAATTCACAAGCGTCGCCAGCATAGGATTGACCTCGTTCGCAAAGTCCGCAACGGAAATGAGAGCTTCAACGTTGAGGTCTTCGATAAACTTGTTTAGCATCCTTCTGCTTTTTGTCGCACCCCTGGAGGACTGAGCGAACGACCCCACAGGCATTGATATGCGAAACTCAAAAGGAGCCAAAACCGGTGTAGGTAGAATAAAGCACGCACAAAGTAGGGTCAGATTTCGACCTAAGAACTAAAAAGGACGATGATGAATGAGATCTAGCATACCGGCAGTCGAAAGTGGTAAATCAGGAAGCTTGGGAGGCTCTGCTATTCCTTCATTTTCTCTCTCGAGCCGTAAGACTGTCGCCAATAAGAGAAAGCTTAGCGATAGAGAGATCACTCGTGAGAAGATGAAACGAGAGACGAAGAGTATACTAACTGACGCTCGAAGCAGGAACGAATTCTGATTGGAAGGCGAAGTTCGAGCTTAGTAATTGGCATAAGCGGTCAAAAAGCACTTCTGCAGTATCTTAACAATATATAGTAAAGAAATTAATCCAAGAAATAATATCTATACTGAAATAAGGAATTGAGAAATCTTTAGCTTCCGTCATTAAACCCGAGAGAACTTGGGGGGACACAAAAGTGAGGGGTGGAACCATGACAGTCGTGGCAACGGCTGGCAGTAATTTTTCTGTCGGCACAGCGCCGGGGTTTACCACGCATGTATTCGGAATAAAGGAGATATCAGTAGAGATGCCTAGCGGGATTAAGAGCTCAAAAGTAATAGCTCGAGTAATACCTGACAGGGTAGGAACCATAACAATGTCTGGAGCATCACCTGCTATGACGGCTTCCTCAGTTTCCACCATCACCGGAAAGGTGGATTCAGCATCTACACCTTCGTCCCCTGAATCGATAAGGGCCGTCGTAATGCTCACATCACCCGCCGATATTGGAGATCCACAACGAGAGGAAGCGGCAGTCGGAACAGTCCCAGATTCGAAAGGAAGGTATGCCACCTCAGGCCCTTCAAGTTCCGGCACTTCGCTCGCCACGTCACCACCTAAACTTGACCCTGTTAAAAAAAGTTTTATAATTCAAGAAAAAGGCTGCTAATATGTTTCAATAAGGGATCGTGTACTGTTTTACCTTGAAGTAACCGCTCGGCCTCTTCGCGAGACGCACGCGCAACCTGTCTATGAGCGGTGGACAGGGCAGAAGGAATGTCCTCCATGGGAATGTCAGAGGGTTGAGAATTACTTGAACCTGCGCCCACGGCCAGATTAGCCTGCCGCTCCCTTGTTGCATGCTTTTTTCGCTTCCTCTCAGCTTTGGCTGTACGAATGGATCTCCTCAGGACCTCCGACAGAAGAGCGTCTTTGTCCAATTCAGGCTCGGCCTCCGGATCTACTGCAACATCCATCATCGGCTACTTCACCGAAGCCTCCCGTGGCGGCCTTGGGGTGACCTCAACCGTAGCCGGCGGCTCTGAAGGCTCCTCCGCACCACCACTTGAGGTTGGTATTGCATTCAGAACAACATGAGTTACGATGGTTCCTGTAACGGAAAGAAGAAGGGAGTCAGGGTGTGAACGAAATGAACTAAATATGTAACCCATGGAAACGCGAAGCCTCTCCTCTTCCTCAAATGTTTTGAGGGATACCACGAGAGCCTCTTCAGTGGAGATTCCTGTTAAGGAAAGAGCGTTAATAAAGCATAGTAAATTCATAAAAAATGTATACATAGAAGAGTGTAAATGGAATATACCGGATGCCTCCAGAGAAGCTAATGCTGCTTTCTCACGGGCTAGTCTTTCAGAAGCTTCGATGGCAGCTTGAAGATCAATCGTGGAACTCTCATCGATGGAGGCTTCGAACAAACCATCATTGGTGCCGTATTCGGACAGGCCTTCGCCATAAAGAGCATGAGGCTCTTGACCGAATACAATATCATCCGAGAATAAAGATTTTTTCTTCTTCAAAGACCTGACAACGACACCCGACGACAAAAGTTTTCTCTTAACGGCTGCTTAGGACGTCGGGGCCCAATCTCTGAACCAATGCCCGACTCCGGGGACGCCGCAGCTACCACAGTCGCAGGAGTATTTACATCCGGTCGAGGCTTATCTGGAAAAGCTCGCGGAACTACGACCGCACTGCTCTCTCTAGGAACGACGGACAACTGTGCGTCGCCTCGGCGGGACCACGAGATTGCTGGCTGGGACAAAATCCTTGTGGTCAAGAAGCATCCGCCTTTCCTCCTTAAGGACGGCACTCGTTGCACACTGATACCAAGCAACGAAAGCATTCAAGGCCCTTGGGATATGGCTCGACTCGCTGATCAGGAAATGGGACCCCGTATTCGGATGCATAAAATGATGCGCTGCATTGCGAATGCTCTCTTCAATAGCAATCGGATCAATGATAAACGCCTCAAGGGGAACGCCTTGGATGTAACCCGATTGCTGGACAAAACGATGAGAGTTATATCTCATAAATAACACCGAGGCATTCTGTCTGAATACCAGGAGACCCGGCCTGATAGAGTACAGATGGACGATCTCCCGGGCCCTCAGTGTAGAAGCCCCATCCTTGAAGACATCGTGGAGTGGCTGGACCGCTTTGGAAGGCTCCTTACCACTGGTCAAAACTTTATTTACAAAGGTCATGCCGTCCCCAACCATGCGTGGGCAAAGAAGCAATCGCCGAGCCCTCACTGGGTTGGGTCTGGAGAAGAAGTATTGACCAAATGCATAACCCGAGGAAAATTGTATCCTTCATAAAATCGGGATCGTTTATGCACACTAAAAGCACCCAGCACGTGCATCTCGATCCACGAGGTGAAGTAGTGCAATGGGAGGTTTACGGGCTTCACACCCGGCTTAGTGATGTCGGCCACTAGATTCAGACCTTAATATAAGTGAGCCAGTCCTGCAATCCCAATAACTATGCGTGTCCACGCTGCAATGCGGTGAGATGGATAAAAGACAGACGGTCTCATATGACGGGGTTCATTGGAAGCACAAACCAGCTCAACCACAAGCCGATGAACCCTATGAAGAACGTCTCTTCATCAATGTCCGGAGTGGCGACCTCTGCGAAAGGGACGATTAGGGTATCCGGGATAAAGAATTGCTTTAAATCCACCTCCACGGTCGGTAGTTTATCCAATCCAAATCCGAATGGATTGTCGAGCTTGGCAAACTTCGCAGCTTTCTTCGATAAAGCCTCCGGACGAAGGTAGCGGGCGACGAAGTTCGTGAAGCTAACTCCGTGCCCCCCAGACTCCAAGAATAAGCTTTCATATATGTTCAACACTTTGATCAAGCTTGAAAATTTGTGTTGAACGACATTCTCTGGGGTAAGACCCATAACCACTGATTCGGTAGCGAAGACATACTCGTCAAGAGGAAGTATCTCCTCATAATGCCCTCCTCTGACAGGTAACCCGGATATCTACGTGAATTCCTCCAGCGAGATTGAGACCTCCTGATCCGATAAGAGAAATGCGTGGGTCGGGATATTCCATTGCTCCAGAAAGGATTTAACCAACCTTACATGAGGAGTGTGGTAATAAAAAAGGGGCGCGTAGATCGCTGGATAAAGCCCTGTCTTCAACAACAGTGATTTCTTAGCCGACAGAATATAACGGGCCCACTGCAGATAGCCAGCCGGATGACGAGGGGTCACTCCTATCGAATAGATCTGGCCCCAAGGACGCGATTCTCCTTGGCATATGCGACGTCCCAGAATGCGTAAACAACCCTAAATTTCCTATACAATTTTCTGTAGAAATTTTTTCAAAAATACAGAAAGGGGTATTTTTGCCTGAGCACAAGATATAAGTTTGTTTTGCTTTTTAATAGCAAGAAGGAGCTTGTAGCTCATTGGTAATACCTTACACTGCTGAACTAAGCCACCAGAGTTCAAATCCCATACCCCACATTATTTTTAATATTGTTTTATTTTGAATTTTTAGAATACCAAGGGTTTACACGTGCATAACTCACAAAAACCCCACTACACATGATAAACTAACTGTACCAGAGGCTACATGAACCGGCAAGGAGGACTCCGACCACCTGACTCGGCCGGACTCGGGCCGCCGCCGCCGGCCGGACTCGGCCGGACCGCCGAGTCATCAACATGAAACTTTTGGCTTTTCACCTCCCCTGCACCCCTGTACACTTTATTTCTTCAGACCAGTAACAAAGACGCTTTTAAAACACCAATTACTCCATTTTATTATATTTTCAATTAAACCTTTCACTTACCCTAACCCTAGCCTTACCCTATAAATACAACCCCTACACACACACCTCTCATTCCAAAATTCTGATCAAAACTCTCAAGAAAACTCTATAGAATTTTAGTGTGCATTTGGAGTTAGCAAAGGGCGAAGTTTCGGCGAAATTCCGACGACGACTCTAGGAGCTCCCGGCGACGAAACGACGCACCGGCGCCTCCTACGTCTTCCTCTTCCTCTTCTTTATACTAAAAACCCGTAAGTCCCACCTCCCTCTTCTCTATTCTATTCTAAAACTTTGTAAAACTAAAACCCGACGGAAGTGGAGTTAAATCTGACTTCCGATTCGGTTTTCTTTATAAAGTTCAATTTTCCTAAACACAACCATACAAAACTTTTACATATTGACTATTAATCATTAACAAAACATATGAAACACATTCTATTTCAAAAGAATGTATATTTCAAGTTTTATCGCACTTTTTCAGTAAAATACCATGTAGTTTAGTTTCTACTTTAAAACAACATTAATCTTGCTATACCTTTAATTAGATAACGAGGTAATGACCTACCTCCTCACAACACTCATATGCAGCATAGCACAATACCTTTCGGGAACATAGAATACGGGAAAACGAAACTTTACATATAAATACCATTTACTATTAAAACCGTTTTCTACAAGATTATGTCTTTTACACAAATCTTTGCAAAGTGCCGCTACACCCCATTTTGGGGAACCTGACTGAGATGGTGCGGATTATTGCACATCCCTGGGCTTAGTAGTGCGAGATGCAGATCTCCGCAAAGTGCATTCGGTCTCGAGAGATTTAAAATACAAATAACTTAAGAAAATAATATTTCTAGAAAATAATAAATTAAAATTATTTTTATAAATATATAAATATATATGTATTACCAAAATATCTATTTTTTTATAATATAAATATTCCAACTTTCTCTAAAATCACAAGGATCACTTTACATTAAAATACCATGAATTCCATACAAATTCAATATTACAATTAAATACCCTATATTATGAAATTAGGTTATTTTCATTAGAAATATCACAAATATAAAATCTACATCTATGATAACTCTAAAGACAATAATTAAATACTTGAGGTGTATTTTGAAAATTATACAAAAATATTTTTACATAAAACCCCCTCAAGTTCTATAAATTACCCTAAGGATCCTAGTAAATATAGGTTTAAGCGGGACCAATCTCTTGAGCCTCAGGGAGCCGGAGAAGTGGGTGCTTGCCTATTTAAGGTATACAATTTAACAACGGTGTTATCAACACGGTAATCGTCTTTGAAAAAGACACAAATCCTGCCGCCCATGTGCAACGGTTACCGATAACATCAAAACCTAATTCAGGATTTTAATTTCTTTTCTAATTGTTCTGACTCAGACCGAGTCTCATTAAATAATCTGACTTGAATATGATTCAAGTACAATCTACAATCTACAATTCAACATGAATTCATGAATCCATATATTCAATCTATTCAATCTGTATTGACTGAACCGAACCATGGATATACTTCCATTTACATGATTCTCCAGTTACATCCATGATTCTCCAGTACATCCATTTTACTGATATCATGGTTTCGGCAAGTCATCCAAATATACAATCTATATTACAATTCAATTACAGGTTGAAATACAATACAAACAATACAATCAAGACATCGCAGGGTTTAAGGGGTAGATTGATACGGAAGGTGTTAAAAGTGGCACGAGACTGCAAGATTAAGACACCTAACCTGAATCCAATTGCCGTTGTTCCGGGTTGTATAATGGAGCCTTGTACATTCCATTTGCCCTAGTCTCTAGCATATAGAGACTCCTCCCGTATACACTGGTATCCTACTGTATCAAGCTACAATCAACAACGTTAATAATATAATACAACTTTAAAAGTTATACTTTCTCTCTTACTCTCTGTTTATTCTATTTCTCCCTTATCTTTGGGACTTACCGAGCGATTTGTTCGCTGACAACATTCTCTTTCTTTCTTCTTTGAAAGTCGTCAGGTGATTTGGATCATCCAGAGATCGAGCTCAGCGCTGAAGATTTGGACCAGTTTACTTAAGACCTAGAGCTTTAGTTTCATTGTACACATTTCCTTTCAGTACTTTACATTTCTGTTATGCCACTGTTTAGGCATCGCTTTATTCCATATATTTATTTTTCCATGTATTGTAAAAAGAATGCGAATAAATAAAGTTGACGTTTTATTATATCTTGTCTCTTGTGCATTTATATTTATATTGCTTAGATACGCTTAGCGTATTTACCTCAGAGTAAATACGTAGCGGCCTCGTCGCGTCTTCTGCCCGTATACTGGGAAGCGGGGCGTGACAGAATGTCTAGGGCCATCGGCGGCTGCACTGGTATCGACGTCATGGAAGGTTGGATACGACCTTCTAAGGTCCAGTTGACCTCTTCCACTGTGTAAGCGACCTGCTGAGGGTCGGCGTAATGAATCGACAGGATCGGTTCTGACGGCGCCGCATAAGTAAAACCGCGCCGACCCCGGATAATGCAACTGTATCATGACCCCCACAAATGAAGAGACTTTTGCTCTGGGTCTTAAATCCGAATTAGTGCAAAGACTTCCCGATCTGTAGGCGTATCACCGAAAGCACTCTCCGAGCGAATGTAGGGGAAAGAGGAATCGGAAGCCATAGTACCTATAAAAAAGGGGGGGTTAATTATCGACACAATGTTCAAGGCCTTAACATTTTTAGTACACCCAAATTTGTACTACATTCTGGCATGTTAAAGTTACCACAGTCCAAAGAAAAAGGGACAATGGGCCCTACAAAATCAGGGTAATGCCCCCATCAATGATGAGGCATGCACTCATTATAAGAATCCAAAAGAATTCTCATTTAATGACAAATCTCATTGAACTGTGGAGTTAAAAAAACTCCCCATGTTCTCGAAAAACGAGTTCTACAACGGATTCAAATCTGTAAGAAGAACCTTAAAAAAATAACAAATAAATAAATAAGAAAAAGGAATAAAATTCCCAAAAGAATTTTCAAATTTTTTTCTCAGAGCTAAGCTTTGTAGAACAAACCGGAATTGAATTTCTCTGATAGTAGGATTAAATCCCAAAATCCCTATGGGAAATATATTAGAATTAAATTCCAGAGAAACCTTCAGAGATCAAAATCACTAACAGGATAAAACCCTAAGATCTCTAAGAACCATGGTCTACCTAAATAAAGTTTTTAAAATCTCTAAGAGATCATTCCAAGAAAAGAGCAAAGCTTTATTAATGGGTAAAAATCCAAAACAAAAAGAAGGTTTTTTTTATGGATTGAAATTTGGTCATGATTCTTACCAAGTTTTTTTTAACAGAGTTCAACTCTAAGAGTTTCTTTGGGGAAGAGATCTAAGATCTAAAAAGAGAATTAAATTCTCAAGGAAGAAGAAAGAAGATGATGGAACGACAGTCATCTCAAGGACCAAAGGTCCTATTTATAAGATGTGAAGGGATGATTCAACTCTCTGGAAGATCAAACGGTGTAAAAAGTGACACCGTTGCACCCACATGTGAGCCACGTGAGAACAACGGTGGGGGCATTTGTTTCCCCAATATTTGAACTTAATAAAAGAGCAAAGCTCTGTTGGATTTAATGAGGCAGCGCCTCACGTGCTCTCCACGAGGGCGCTAGCGCCAGAGCAAATCTTATAGGATTAAATCCTATGGTGGCGCCTCACGCGCTCCTCACACGGACGTCAGTGTGAAAAGCACAAGGGAATTTATTACATAAAAGTAAGACTCTTATATGGCGCCACACATGCTTATCACGCGGGCGCTAATTCGCAAAACACAGGAATACCCATCTTAAGAATTAAATTCTTAAGTGGTGCCCATGTACACAACATGTGAGCGCCAGCACCCAAGTAGAATTAAATTCTACGATACTCTCTATTAAACAGAACTGTTGGATCAAAAATTCAACGGAGATGATAAATCATCAAAAGATAGAATCTAATTCTATTAGGAGAAAACATCTCCCAAATCATTCCAAATAAAAAAGATACTCTCGGTTGGATCAATGATCCAATAATAGAATAAAATTCTATTTTGAAAATATATTCTCTTAATCTTTCTAAACAAAAAAGATTACTCTCTGTAGAACAGAGAACTCTTGGATTAAAAATCCAGTGGTGATTAAAAATCACCACTTGACAGAATAAATTCTGTATATAGGAGAATATCTCCCCAATTTTATTAAAAATAAGAAAAAATATTCTGTAAAACAGAATTTCTTGGATTAAAGATCAAAAGGTGGATAAAATTCCCCAAATCAATTTTGAGACCAATTAAATCAATTGGGATCTCTCAATAAGAGATTTTCTCAAAACTAATTAACAATCTGCCTCCACTATATAAGGGACTCGAGACTTCAAGTCTCAAAAAAAAGGAAAAAGCAGAGAGACTACACACCACACAGAGAGAAGAAGAGACCATGGATAGAAAGAACAGAGAATTCAATTCTCAAAGAAGAAGATTTCCCTTCTCAAAATCCTAGGTAAAGATAAGAGATCAAAATATCTCTATTAACTATAATATCATATATAAGGGTTTAACTCTTTTAAAGAGAACCTAGTTCTTTCTCCAGATCTGAGTTCCACAAGACAAGTCTCCCACAAGTTGAGAATTTAATTCTCATCGGGAAAATATTGTTCTTGAGAATCAAAGATTCAGGGAAAAGCAAATTTAAAAAGGAAGAAAATGAAGTTCATAATACTTAAAGAACTCAGTTTCTTCTAATCAAGAACTTAGTTCTCTAAAAACTCAACCCGAAATCCTCAAAATATAGTGATTTTGGCGAGCATTAATGGTCAAAACACCATTGATAGAGGTTTAACCTCTCTGAAAATATCAACGGAGATTAAATTTCCATATTAAAAAAACTAGCGTCTTATGTGTTTTCCACGTGGGTACCTTTTTAGCAGCGCCTAGCGCCTCACGTGAAAACACGCAGGCGCCCAAAACAAAAGGCCAACGTCTCACGAGAAACACACGTGACTGCTGAATAAAGTGCTTAGAACTCCACATACAGCTAAAACGGCTGAGTGCTTATCACTGATTGGGCAGTGCCCAGCGCTTCATGTGCTCCTCACGTGGGAGCTACATAAAAGTTCTTAGCACTCCATATGTCACTCCCCGCTTCCCAGTATACGGGTAGAGGACATGACGATGCCGCTACGTATTTACTCTGAAGTAAACACGCTAAGCGTATCTAAGCAATATAAGTAAAATTGCACAAAATACAATGACAATAGATATAATTGAACATCAACTTTATTTATTAATATTCTTTTTACAATACATCTGAAAAGCAAATACATGGAATGAAAAGCAATGCCTAAACATTGGCATAACAGAAATGGAAAATACTGAAATGAAATGTATAAGTAACTAGAGCTCTGGGTCGAAGGGTAGCTGATCTATGTCCTCGAAGGTGGGCTCGATCTCCTGAAGGTCTGAATCACCTGACGACATTCTAAAGAAAAGAAATAGAATGTTGTCAGCGAAAAATTGCTCGGTAAGTCCTGTAAATAGACAAGATTGGAATAGACAGAATAGAGAGTGTATTGTTATAATGTTGTATTTAGTGTTAACGTTGTTGTTTGTAGCTTATTACAGAAGAATGTCAGTGTATACGAGAGGAGTCCCACTATTCCGGAGACTAAGGTATACGGAGCACAAAGAACCGTTCAGCCACGGTACAACGACAATGGATATTCAGGTTAGGTGTATTATGGTTACAGTCTCGTGCTACTTTTAACACCTTCCGTACCAATCTACCCCTTAAACCCCGCGATGTCTTGATGGTATTATTTGTATTGTATTGTCTTGATTTATATAGATGGATGACTTGCTAGAACCATGATATCAATAAAGGGATATAACTGGAGAATCATGTAGATGGATGTATATCCATGGTTCGGTTCAGTCAATATTGGTTGAACAGATTGAATATATAGATTCATATTGAATTGTAGTGTTGTAATTTCATACTTGAATCATATTCAAGTCAGATTGATTATATTGATACCCAGTCTGAGTCAAACAATTAGAAAAGAAATTGAAGTCCTGAATTATATTTTGGTGTTATCGGTAACTGCTGCATATGGACGGCAGGATTTGTGTCTTTTTCAAAGACAATTACCGTATTGATAACACCGTTTGTTAAGTTGTCTATTTTAAATAGGCAAGCACCCATATCTTCGGCTCCCTGAGGCTCAAGAGACTGGTCCCGCTTAAACCTATATTTACTAGGGTCCTTATTGTAATTTAGTATAACTTGAGGGGATTTTATGTAAAAATAATTTTGTATAATTTTCAAAATACATCTCAAGTATTTTATTATCGTCTTTAGAGTTTTCATTGATGTATATTTTATCAATGTGACATTTCTAGTGAATAAAACTTAATTTCATAATATATGGTATTTATTTGTAATATTGGAATTGTATGGTATTTTCTTGTAAATGGGATATTTTTCTTGAATTTTGGAAATATGGAATATTATAAATATTAAAAATAAATATTTTGATATTAATTATATATATATTTATTTATTAAAAATATAAGTTTTATTTATAATAGAAATCACATTTTCTAAAGAAAAATTGTATTAAAAATCTTTCGAAATCGTATGCTCCTTGCGGAGGTCTGCATCTCACTCTACTAGGCCCGAGAATGTGCGATAATCCGCACCATACCGAACGGGTTACCCAATAGTGGGTTGTAGAGACGCAATTGCAAAGATTTCTTAAATACACTTCTTATAGAAAAATGTTTTATAAGTTAAAGGTAGTTATTTGTAAAGTCGTATTTTTCCAAATCTATGTTTCCAAATTCCATCATGCAATGTTAGATATATGTGTTGTGAGGAGTTAGGTCATTACCTCGTGAACTATATAAAGGTATAAAGTTATTATAGAGTTTATGTCGGAAACTAAAGTTTGTGGTATTTTAATGTAAAATTGCGATAAAAGATGCATATACCAATATTTTGTGATGAAACTTGTTAAAGATGTTTATTAATGTTTAATGAACAATATGTGATGATATGAAGATATCTTGATTAAGAAAAATTATAGTTTTTAAAGAAAACCGAATCGGAAGTCGGACTAACTCCGCTTCCGTCGGGTTTTTGTTTTGAATGTTTTTAGAATAGAGAAAAGAAGGAGAAGTTGGGACTTACTAGATGATTGGCTATAGGAGAGAAAGAGGAAGAGTTGGGAGTTGCCGGTGTGTCGTTTCGTCGTCGGAAACTCCTTGAGTTGTCGTCAGAAGTTCGCCGGAGCTTCGCCCTTTTGCTAACTCCACTTGCACACAAAAGACTTGGGAATTTTCTTGAGAGTTTGGGCAGGGATTTGTGAGCGAGGAGGGGTGATTTGAGGGTGGTATTTATAGGAAAAATTAGGGTTTAGGGTAGTGAAAGGGTGTATTAAAAATTTGTAATAAAATGGATTAAATGTGAGTTTTATTGTGCTCTGTAAATGTGCAGGAAAAACAAATAATACTGGGGTTATGGGGGGAGTCTAAGAGTTGCCAGAATTGAAGAAAAATGGGGTTTTGGCCGAGTTGGACCGGCGGCGTCGGCCCGAGTCATCGTCTCGCCGGCCCGAGTCAGGAGTTGGGAGCTCGTATCTTTGCCACGTGTCCACGACGCTTCAACTATCATATTGCACCTGTTAGATTATTCTGTAAATTATCCTATTACGTGTAGTGCAAGTGCAAACTCCTGGGCTTCTAAAAGATTAAAAAAAATTAATTAAAAAAATGTGTGGATGATGGGATTTGAACTTCGGTGTTTTGGTTCAGCAGTGCAAGGTCTTACCAATGAGCTACAATCTCCTTCTTGTTGTTTAAAAGCAAATCAAACTTATAACTTATGCTCAGGCTCAAGTATCCCTTTCTGTATTTTTGAAAAAAATCGTACAGAAAGTTTAGGGCTGTTACATTCTACCCTCTTTATAAAAATTTCGTCCTCGAAATTTGTAAAAGAAAGTGTAACAGATTCAAGGAAAGGTTGGTGATAGAAGTACTGATAGTGTATGAAAAAATAACAAAGTGGTACAATGGTTTGAAATGGTTGAAGAGAATTACCAGTGTTACTTTGGTCTACAGCCTCTGCTTCTTCGGCTGCTAAAAGGAAAGCCTGACGCCGGGGTACATTCCTTCTAGCCGGAGGCACATTCCTCTGTTCTTGGGGCATGTTCCTCAGTGCTTGTTGGAATTGACGAGTAGGCTGTGCAGGTGGTGGAGCTGTGAGTGCAAGACTAGGTGCAGGAGCATGGATAGCTGGCTGCTGCGGGTAGTTGGTGGGTGTGTGAGCTGGGTTGCGTCTATAAGGTCAGATTCCAATTTCATGATTGGATGCGTCACAAACTAAGCACATGCCTTTTGCGCGCCTACAGTCCTTCCACAAGTGTCCATTTCTCTTGCAGTAGAAACAAAAACCTGGACTTGATCGGTTAATTGTTTCTTTCTGTCTCTTGTGTTTAGAAGGTTATATAGGATGGGCTCCTCTTGCCATCTGGATGGCAGAGCGCTTTATACCGGTTGCTTCCGCTTCTGGACGGTTCAATAATATAGCAGTCTGCTGCTGTAGTCCCTCCAGGAGGCTGCGGATCGCCTCAAGCAAGGCCGTCTGCTCGTTGAGCGGAGCAGATACGGCCGGTGTAAGAGGTAGAGGTGGTGGAGTGTTGTTGACATTTGTGCTGGTGTTGTTTAGGGAATTCATAACCTTGGAAGAAAAATTTGGGTTAGGACAGATTCAAAGTATATGAAATGATAAGATTCAAGAAATATGAATTGTAAAGAATGTTTTTAGTTGCTGGTTCTTTTGATATATTGTTTAGGTTATCCACGCAGAACTGACCTGCATGTCCATGCAGAACTGACCTGCATGTCCACACAGAACTGACCTGCATGGGCCACCAACAAAACCTATCACGTCCCGCTTCCCAGTGTATGGGCAGAGGACGTGACGAGGCCGCTACGTATTTACTCTGAAGTAAACACGCTAAGCGTATCTAAGCAATATAAGTAAAATTGCACAAGAGACAATGACAATAGATATAATTGAACAACAACTTTATTTATTAGCATTCTTTTTACAATACATCTGAAAAGTAAATACATGGAATGAAAAGCAATGTCTAAATAATGGCATAACAGAAATGGAAAATACTAAAATGAAATGTACAAGTAACTAGAGCTCCGGGTCGAAGGCTAGCTGATTCAAGTCCTCGAAGGTGGGCTCGATCTCCTGAAGGTCCGAATCACCTGACGACATTCCAAAGAAAAGAAAAAGAATTTCGTCAGCGAACAAATCGCTCGGTAAGTCCCGTAAATAGACAAGAATGGAATAGACAGAATAGAGAGTGTATTGTTATAATGTTGTATTTAGTATTAACGCTGTTGTTTGTAGCTTGGTACAGAAGAATGCCAGTGTATACGAGAGGAGTCCCACTATTCCGGATGCCAGTGTATATAAGGAACCGTTCAGCCACGGTACAACGGCAATGAATATTCAGGTTAGGTGTATTATGGTTACAGTCTCGTGCCACTTTTAACACCTTCCGTACCAATCTACTCCTTAAACCCCGCGATGTCTTGATGGTATTATTTGTATTGTATTGTCTTGATTTATATAGATGGATGACTTGCCGGAACCATGATATCAGTAAATGGATGTAACTGGAGAATCATGTAGATGGATGTATATCCATGGTTCGGTTCGGTCAATATAGGTTGAACAAATTGAATATATAGATTCATATTGAATTGTAGTTTTGTAATTTCATACTTGAATCATATTCAAGTCAGATTGATTATATTGAGACTCAGTCTGAGTCAGACAATTAGAAAAGAAATTGAAGTCCCGAATTATATTTTGGTGCTATTGGTAACTGCTGCACATGGATGACAGGATTTGTGTCTTTTTCAAAGACAATTACCGTATTGATAACAATGTTTGTTAAGTTGTCTACCTTAAATAGGCAAACACTCTATCTCCGGCTCTCTGAGGCTCAAGAGACTGGTCCCGCTTAAACCTATGCTTACTAGGGTCCTTATTGTAATTTAGTATAACTTGAGGGGGTTTATGTAAAAGTAATTTTGTATAATTTTCAAAATACACCTCAAGTATTTTATTATTGTCTTTAGAGTTTTCATTGATGTACATTTTATCAATGTGACATTTCTAGTGAATAAAACCTAATTTCATAATATATGGTATTTATTTGTAATATTGGAATTGTATGGTATTTTCTTGTAAATGAGATGTTTTTCTTGAATTTTGGAAATGTGGAATATTATAAATATTAAAAATAGATATTTTGGTATTAATTATATATATATATATTTATTAAAAATATAAGTTTTATTTATAATAGAAATCACATTTTCTAAAGAAAAATTGTATTAAAAATCTTTTGAGATCGTATGCTCCTTGCGGAGGTCTGCATCTCACTCTACTAGGCCCGAGAACGTGCGATAATCCACACCATACCGAATGGGTTCCCCAATAGTGGGTTGTAGAGGCTCAATTGCAAAGATTTCTTAAATACACTTTTTATAGAAAAATGTTTTATAAGTTGAAGGTAGTTATTTGTAAAGTCGTAATTTCCGAAATCTATGTTTCCAAATTTCATCGTGCTATGTTAGATATATGTGTTGTCAGGAGGTAGGTCATTACCTCGTGAACTATCTAAAGGTATAAATGTATTATAGAGTTTATGTCGGAAACTAAAGTTTGTGGTATGTTAATGTAAAATTGCGATAAAAAATGCATATAAAAATCTTTTGTGATGAAACTTGTTAAAAATGTTTATTAATGTTTAATGAACAATATTTGATGATATGATGATATCTTGATTAAGAAAAATTATAGTTTTTAAAGAAAACCGAATCGGAAGTCGGACTAACTCCGCTTCCGTCGGGTTTTTGTTTTGAATGTTTTTAGAATAGAGAAAAGAAGGAGAAATAGGGACTTACTGGATGATTGGCTAGAGGAGAGAAAGAGAAATATGTGGGAGTTTTCGGTGCGTCATTTCGTCGTCGGAAACTCCTTGAGTTGCCATTGGAAGTTCGTCGGAGCTTCGCCCTTTTGTTAACTCCACTTGCACACAAAAGACTTGGGAATTTTCTTGAGAGTTTGTGCAGGGATTTGTGAGTGAAGAGGGGTGATTTGAGGGTGATATTTATATAAAAAATTAGGATTTAGGGCAGTGAAAGGGTATATTAAAAATTTGTAATAAAATGGATTAAATGTGAGTTTTATTGTGCTCTGTAAATGTGCAGGAAAAACAAATAATACTGGGGTTATGTGGGGAGTCCAGGAGTCGCCAGAGTTGAAGAAAAATAGGGTTTTGGCCGAGTTGGACCGGTGGCGCCGGCCCGAGTCATCGTCTAGCTGGCCCGAGTCAGGAGTTGGGGGCTCGTATCTTCGCCACGTGTCCACGACGCTTCAACTATCATATTGCACCTGTTAGATTATTCTGTAAATTTTCCTATTACGTGTAGTGCAAGTGCAAACTTTTGGGCTTCTAAAAGATTAAAAAAATTTAATTAAAAAAAATGTGTGGCTGATGGGATTTGAACTCTGGTGTTTTGGTTCAGCAATGCAAGGTCTTACCAATGAGCTACAAGCTCCTTCTTGCTGTTCAAAAGCAAATCAAACTTATAATTTGTGCTCAGGCTCAAGTACCCCTTTCTGTATTTTTGAAAAAAAAATTGTACAGAAAGTTTAGGGTTGTTACACTATATACAGCCAAAACGTCTGAGTGCTTAGCACTAATTGGGCAGCGCCCAGCGCCGTACGTGCACCTCATGTGGACGCCATAGAAAGTGCTCAGCACTTCACATTTTGTCAAAAGAACTAAAGTGTTCAACCTTCATTAGGCCGCACCCATTACTGAATACTTCACATGACATATATGTGAGCATCAGAGCTCAAATAAGTGCTTAGCACTTTTACATAAAAAGAAAAGAGCTGAACAAACAGAGCCCAAATAAGTGCTTAGCACTTTTGAATGAAAAAGAAAAAGAATAAGTAGACTAAGCCCAAATTGGCTAAGTCTCTGAAGTTTTTCTTATAGCTGAGCCCAAATGCCCTTTTGCTGGATCTTAAGTAAAAATGATCCTGAAAACATTGTTAAGTTGATCTTAGTCTCAAATAAAGCTAACGTATCCTTAACAAAACAAACTGAGCCCAAATGCTCATTTATATATTTAAGCTGACCTTAATCTCAAACTAGATTAACGTTCTTAAATAAAATAAAATATTTTTGAACCAAAAGAATATACAACCTAAGTTCAAAATCCCGTCAAGCAAATCCTTGACCCAAGCCGAAATTTAAAATATACGGATTTGGACTAATTCGTGCCCTACAGGCGACGACATAAACCAGTTTTCTTATACAATACACGGGCATCTACATTAAAACAAAATAACACACGACACGGAATGAACTGTTAGAAAAGGAGAAAGTGGTTATCACAACACGGTAACGTAATTGACTGCATGGGCTTGTGCCTGCAGGAAAGAGCATCCCCGCAATCAAAAACCTCCTCATAAAATGAGGGGGAATATGATAAAATCTGCTACAACGGTTGAGTCTATCCAAACCTCCAATATATGGTGTCATAAATCAACTTGGTATCTTCGGAGAGGTGGATGGATAAATCTATATAGTATCTGCCCCCAGATTCAGGCAAGACGGTCTATCCCAGTTCGTCCCTGTCTTCCGGCGGTGAAAAAGGAGTTTTCGTTATCTAGTTATTTTATAGTTTAAGTTTATTTCTAATATTGGACCATTTATCGGATTTCTCTTGTGAGCCCTCAAGGGATAAATATTGGTTATTGTTTCTTATTTATCATTGAATCTATTGAGACTAGTTATTCCAGTATTGCTTCCGCTATTGATTTCTATTATCGCTATTGTTATGGCATTGGACATTGTGTTAGATAGTTATATATTATTGTATTGCTTGATTACTGCATATCCTTGATGTGATTATGGAAGGATGATTCCTTACCGTGGGTAGCATAGCTGACTAAGTCGTGTTCCGCATTTTGTATATTTTGGGAAGCGGGGCGTGACAATACCCTCTCTCTCTCTCTAATCATATGTCCATGCTTTCTCTTTTCTCTCTCTCTTTCTTTTTTGTTTTTCAAATAAAAGGATGTATCAAGCACATAAAAAATTAAAGAGAGAGAGAGAGAGAGTATGAGCATGTATATATGTATCCATATACATATAAATATATATACCATATATATCACACACACACACATAGAGAGAGAGAGAATAAATGTATTGCATACATTTGCATTTTATCTATCATATACATAATAATATACAATTGAAGAGAGAATATATGTATCATATACATATAGATATTATGTATCCATATATATAATAATACATTAGTATCATATGCTAAAGAGAGTGAGTGCGTGTATCATATACACAATACTAGATACAATATCTCATATATGGATATTAAGTCAATACTTGACTTAAAACCCCGGCTTATAAATAAGCCAGCTAGTATAAACGAGCGTTTAATTAAATCACACATTTAATCGAACTCCCGCACATATCTCCATACATACGCTACATCATCATTTCGCCTGAATAGAAACTTTCGTTGTGGGACTCTAAAGACGTGATAATACACTGGCAGTAGGTTGAACATGATCATATCCAATTGAATCTGAAACACTTTCATATCAATCCCTTCACGGGTTAACTCATAAGTATGTCAGCGGTACTAGCTACACGTAATGGCTACCCAGATATTGATGTAATACACTGTAGCTGGGATACTGTATTTTAAAATATCTTATATTTATTTAATCATATTCGTCATTTTGTGATACTCTATATTTAACACTTACCTTTAAACTACCTTCTTTACTATGTAGTATTATAATTATGGTCATTTTATTAATTACGTTATTATAACGACCTTAAAATTTCGATTTAGATTTTGTTGAGCGTATGAAATAATATTTATACGATTGGTGTTAATTTTATTAATTGGGTTAAGAGGTATTAATTTTTAGTAATTGTTATTAATTTGGTTTTATTTGTTATTGATTGTTATTAACCGACTTTAATTGTTATTAATTACTATTGATTGTTATCAATTGTCATAAATTTTATTTAATTGGTTTTAATTATTAGAAATTTTATTTATTGGGATATTTTCAAAACCTAAATCTTAAATAAAACGCTAACCCGCATACGCATTCTTTCTCTTTTTCTCCCCCCCTCTCTCTCACAGCAACATCTCTCTCTCTCTCTCTCTCTCTCTCTCATCTCTTCTTCAAAAAGAACCTTAGACCGAACCCTAACCCAACCCCTAGTCGAGCCCAACACCTTCACCCCCTCCTTCATCTTCTCCATGGCCGCATCATTCTCCCTTCATCCTCTTGCAAGCACCCACCAACCAAACCCATTAAGAATCCATGCGAATCCGAGCCCCTCTTTGGATGCAAGTCGAGGCCACTAGGCCTATGGAGCCTCATCACCATCATCGTTGCTATCGTCTTGCGTCGACAACCTTGTCCGAGCACCATGACTGAGGCCATCTGTCACGCCTCGCTTTCCGGTGTACGAGGAGGGGACGCGGCGAGGCCCGCTACGTATTTACTCAGAAGTAAACACGCTAAGCGCATCTAAGCAATATAAGGTAAAATGTACACAAGAGACAGGAATGTAAATGAACAACAACTTTATTTATTAAACATTCTTTTATAGGTACAACTGAAATGTAAATACATGAGTAAAAAGCGATGCCTAAACAATGGCATAACTGAAATGAAATAAATATGTACAAGTGCCTACAGCTCTGGGTCAAATGGTATCTACTCCAAATCTTCGGTGCTGGGCTCGATCTCCAATGAGTCTGAATCACTTGACAACATTCGAAAGAAAGAAGAAGGAATGTCGTCAGCGAACAATCGCTCGGTAAGTCCGAAAGGTGAGTAGAGATATAATAGACAGAAAAATAATATAACTTATAATGTTTGATTATATTGTTAACGTTGTTATTTGTAGCTTGGTACAGAAAATGGCAGTGTACACGAGAGGAGTCCAACTTACACTGTGGACTTTAGTAACCCGTAGTACAAGGCACCGTCGAAAATTCCACGGAACAACGACATGGATGTAATTACGTCTTAAGTGACCACCTCGTACCACCTTTAACATGTTCCGTACCAGTCTATCCCTTTATAAATCCCGCGATATCTTTTGTATTGATTGAATTGTTTGTTATATAGATGGATGAATTGCCGAAACCATGATATCAATAAACAGAATGGATATAAATGGAGAGTCATGTAGACGGAGTATATGCATGGTTCGGTTCGGTTAATATAGTTTGATATAGATTGAATAATAGTTTGATATAGATTGTATAGACGGATTCATGGATTAATGTTACATTGTAGTTTTATACTTGAATCACATTCAAGTCAGATTGATTAGATTGAGACTCAGTCTGAGTCAGACACTTTGAAAAGAACTTGAAATCTTGAATTAGTTTTGATGTTATCGGTAACTGCTGCATATAGACGGCAGGATTTGTGTCTTTTTCCAAAACAATTACCGTATTGATAACACTGTTTATTAGATTGTCTACCTTAAATAGGCAAGCACCTATATTCTCCGGCTCCCTGAGGCTCAAGGGACTGGTCCCGCTTAAACCTATGTTTACTAGGGTCCTTATTGTAATTCAGTATAACTTGAGGGGGTTTATGTAAAAATAGTTTGATATAATTTTCAAATTACACCTCAAGCATTTAATTATCGTCTTTAGGGTTTTCATAGATGTATATTTTATAAAAGTAAAATTTCTAGTGAGTAGAACCTAATTTTCATAATATATGGTATTTTATTGAAATATTGGAATTGTTTGGTATTTGGATGGTATTTTCATGTAATGGTGATTCCTTTGATTTAGAAAACTTGGAATATTTATATAATATAATTAAAAAATATGTTTTGATAATATTTATATATTTAATAAAATTTTTTATATTTATTCTTGTAGAAATCTCATTTTCTAAAGAAAAATGCATTAAAAATTCCATCGAGATCGAATGCTCCTTTCGGAGGTCTGCATCTCGCTCTACTAGGCCAGAGGATGTGCGATAATCCGCACCATCCCGAACCGGGTCCCCAAAAGTGGGTTGTAGAGGCGCAATTGTAAGGTGTTGTTTATACTTTTTAAAGAAATGGTTTTGCAAGTTAATGGTATTTATTTGTAATGTCGTATTATCTAATAATTATATTCCCAAAAATTCATCGTGCTATGTCAAAGATGTGTGTTGTGATGAGATAGGTCATTACCTCAGTTATCTAAAGGTATTACAATTTTTATGTTGTTTTATGTCGAAACTAAAATATGTGGTATTTTATATTAAAAATACAATAAAAACTGCATAAAAGATTATTTTAAGATGAAACTTGCTTTAAAGTGTTTGTTAACATTATATGAGAGCGTTGGATCTAAACGATCCCGTTAAGTTGATCTTAGTCTAAAATTAGACTAACGTATCCTTAACAAACATTTAAGTTGATCTTAGTCTCAAATGTGACTAATGTATCTAGAATCTGTTCTCCGCCGAAAGCCGGGAAAGACTGATGTCTTGCCTGAAATTCAAGGGCAGATGCTAATTGGTGCTATCTGTCCACCTCTCCGAAGATGCCAAGTTGATTTATGGCACCGTGTATCGAAGGTTTAAACGGATGCGGCCGATGTAGCAGACTTCGTCAGATTCCCCCTCATTGAGGGGTTTTTGATTGTGGGGACGCTCTTCCCTGCAGGCGCAAGCCCCTGCAGTTAATTACGCTACCGCATTGCGGTAACCACTTTCTCCTTCTCCAGATGGTCACTTCGTGTCGTGTGTGTTTGTTTTGTTTTTGGTTGCCCGTGGATTGTATACGAAGACTAATTTATGTTGTCACCCGTCGGGCGTGGATTAGTCCAAATCCGTATCTTCTTAGATTTAGGTTTGGAGGTTGGGTTTAAGGATACGTTAGTCACATTTGAGACTAAGATCAACTTAAATGTTTGTTAAGGATACGTTAGTCTAATTTTAGACTAAGATCAACTTAACGGGATCGTTTAGATCTAATAAGATAGCGTTTGGACTCTATTATTTAGTTTAGGGACATTGCGGTCGATTACCAGTTTAAGGACATGGTAGTCCAATACCAGTTTAAGGACATAGTGGTCCATTGTTAGTTTAAAGACATCTCGGTCAAGGTTAAGGACATCATAGTCCGTGAGTTTAAAGACCTCACAGTCAAGGTTAAGGATATCATAGTCCGTGAGTTTTAAGACCTCACAGTCAAGGTTAAGGACATCATAGTCCATGAGTTTAAGGACCCTACAGTCCATAGAAATGTGTGGTTGTCGAGACCCGTTACCTCTCTGAAGACGTTGAAGGATTACAACGACAGATATCAGAGGAGTAAAGAGATGTACCCTCAAACCGATATAAGTTGGTTGAAAGATCGGTAGTCCGGTTTGGCACTAAGATCTATTAAACTATTTATGAGCAGATGGGCTCAATTAATATAAGTTGAGGACTTATGGCCAGTCTTGGGCTATGTCCAATCAGTTAAAATGTTTAACGTTTTATTTTGGGCTGTTGAGCCTTTATTTGGGCTTGACCCTTTTAATAATGCTGAGTATTAGATCCTGACCATATTGGTATAACATTGGAAGGGCAAGAGATATCACCGAGCGACCAGTTTAGATATCTAGGTTCCATCATCCAAAGAATGGGGAGATCGATAATGATGTTAATCAAAGGATCCAAGCTGGTTGGTTGAAATGGAGGAGTGCAACAGGGATTTTGTGTGATCGTAACTTTCCGTTAAAATTGAAAGGGAAGTTTTACCGGAGCGCTATTCGGCCTGCCTTATTATATGGTACAGAATGCTGGGCTCCTAAGAAGCATCATACACAGAAGATGCACGTAGCGGAGATGCGCATGCTTCGTTGGATGTGCGGTAACACTAGAAAAGATAAGGTGCGAAATGAAGATATTCGTGCAAAAGTTGGTGTAGCACCTGTGGAGGAGAAGATGCGGGTAAACCGGCTAAGATGGTTTGGTCATGTGCGACGCAGACCTATGGAAGCACCGGTTCGACGAATAGATACTCTAGATATGGGCAATGGCAAAATGGCAAAAGGAAGACCGAAGAAAACATGGATGGAGGTGATACGAAACGATATGGATGCCAAAGGACTCTGTGAAAGTATATTGTTCGATAGGAGTGAGTGGAGGCGGAGGATTCATGTGCTGGACCCGGCGTGATTCTCATGTTGGTTCATGTAGCCTACCCCATATGGTTGGGATAAAACGCTCAGTTGTTGTTGTTGAGCTTTAGATCCTGACAATTTTTGTCATGTACAGAATGCATAGCATTCATCAGAACAATATGTGTTCTGACAGCGCGCCACGTGGCGCACCAGGCGCTTTGCGCCAATTAAAGAGCGCATTGCGCTTCTGCCAGGTAGCGCGCACGAAAAGGACACGTGTCGCGCCTAGCGCTAAGCGCCAGTTTATAAGCGCATTGCACTTTCAATTTATGAGCGCTTTGCGCTGATTTAATGGCGCACCAGTGAGTGACACGTGGTGCGCTTGGCGCTGAGCGCCAGTCCATGGGCGCAGTGCGCTGTTTCAGAAGCGCAAAGCGCAAGCTGTGTCTGTGGTTGACACGTGGCATGTTTTGGCGCTGAGCGCCGGTCCAAGGAGCGCAAAAGCGCAGTTTATGAGTGCAATGCACTTTTCAGTAGCGCAAAGCGCATTCGATCAAACTTATGATCTGAGAATAAGTTGGTGTTCTTCTTAGAGGAGGCTTTGCCTCAAGATTAAAGAACAACAGTTCTTATTTTTTGAAAGGGCTTTGCCTTTGTAGATCAATGATCCGTGAATGAAGTAAATACTTCTTTTATTTTTATGATCAGATCTTTTGATCTCTCTTTTTTTATCAAAGACTTTGGTCTTTTGTAGATCTATGATCTTCTAAGAAGATAATTCTTTTGTTTATGAGATGATTTCATCTCTTTGTTCAAGAATCATTCTTTACCTTGAAAAAATAATCTTCTTTTCCTAAGAGCTTGCTCTTCTTTCTTTGAGTTTTCTCAAAGTTTGTAGGGGGGTTTCTTTTTATCAGGCATGAAGTCTTGGGGTCTTTCTATAGGGCAAGCTGATCCGTTGAATCAGTTAAAGAGAACTTTCTCTGCTTGATTTGGGGATGTTTTCCCACCGTTGGATCTTTGATCCTAGGGCTTCTGTTTTACAGAAGGCAATCTTCTTATTTTCAACAAGATTGAAAAATCTTTCCATAACAGAATTTTAATTCTGACTAATTAATGATTTATCATTATTATTAGATCTTTTGATCTGACGGTGGGGGAATTTTATAATTCCAGCGCTAGCGCACCCATGCTTTACACGTGGTGCGCTCCTCAGAGCGCAGCGCACTTTGCGCTAGCATGCCTCCGTTTGACACGTGGCGCGCAGCGCAGAGCGCAGCGCATCTGCGCTAGCACACCTACGTTTGACACGTGGCGTGCAGCGCTGAGCACTGGATCTGAAGCATTGCTTCAATTTTTGAATTTTGAATTTCAAAACAAAGCTTTGCTCTGATTGGGGAGAACAAATGCCCCCCACCATTGCGCTCACGTGGCGCACACGTGAGTGCAGCGGTGGCAATATCTGAGCTCTTGGATCAACTCAGAAGTTGAAGAGGCATTTCAATGCCTATAAATAAGACCTTTGGTCCTCTAGATGATTATCATCTTCTTTGAAAATTTCTGTCCAGAGCACAACTCTTCTGTTTAAGACTTTTCAAGAGTAAAAAAAACTCTTTCCAAATTTAGGTAAAAATTTTAATAAATTTTAATAAGTTAGGGTTTTACCCATTAACAGAGCCTTGCTCTTTATAGATCTTTGATCTACAGAAAACCCATTTAGGGTTTCATTAGCAGAGCTTTGCTCTCATGAACCCATAGATCTAAAGAGATCTTTTTGGGGTTTCTTAGCCCATAAACAGAGCTTTGCTTTTTTGAATCATGTGTAGATTTCTTAATCTTTGATGAAGAACTCTTAAGAGTTTCTTCATGGATCTTGAAGATCCCAGAATTTTTATTCATAAAAATTAATTGATTTTAATTTTCTTCTCTGATGGGTTTTTCCATCATCATTACAGAGCCAGGCTTTTGACCTTCTTAGGGAATCTCTTTAAATTCTTTTCATAATTGACTTTGACAGGTGTCATTCCTGTTTATTTCCCTCGAGGAGTTTTAAATCATTGACCCGAAGGGTCGCTTATTAAATGAGATTCCCCTTTTAGGATTTCTCGCAAATTCGAATTTATTAGGTGTCGTAATTCGTTTTCTCCATGGGGATATCGAGAGCCGTTTAAATCCCTGTGCCTGCTTTTCCTCATTACTAATCTTTTAATGATGTTTCTTTTCAGGCACTATGGCTGTTCATTTATACAATCTGAACGAGTTCATTACTTATGAGGATATCCGCGTACAGGGCCGTCGCTAGAACCAAAAGTTTACAGATGCCCAGTGTGCGGAGATTACGGGTCGTCTGTATGCACACATCGGTCGGCTGCTTCCTCGCCGTTCTGCTCTCTTGAAAGTCGTATCATGAGCAATTTGGAGAGCACTTCCGGGGTTTCACGAGGCCATGCCGCTTAATGCGCTGGATGATGCCGAAGACAAGGTGCATTCAGTGTACCTGTCGGGGCTGATCTCGAAGAAACGGCGAGATAGCCTCATTGATATTCTACATCAAATTTTTCGACAGACGACAATAATCGCTTCTTATCAAAAGGTGGGGGACATTGCCGAGGATCTTGACTCTCGTGAGCGCGAGAGGATGCACACGAGAATGGTCAGAAAGGCCAGAAAGATTCTAAACGGCCTTACTTTTGAATTCCTCAATCCATGCCCTGGATCCGAGGTTTTGCCATTGTAACCATCTTGATGATGTTTTTGTTTATTGTTTTCATGATTGTAAGAACATTTCGAAGTATGAATGTCAAATTTATCATTTCAGTGTGTTTATTTTATGTATTAAATCTTTTGCACATGCATGAACGGGTATGGTTCGAACGTTTAACCGAATGCGAATCAAATGTTCTCTTTGTCGCTTTCTTCTCTTTTCTTTGTTGTCGGCATACCACTTTAGTAAGCATAGCCTGCGGTTGATAGAGTGAGCATCCTGTTTTGAATTCTTCGAGAGGTAATGATGGCTTAGAAAGCAGGTTCAGATCTGCTGCCTAAGACTTTTGAACTTTATGAGCCGTGAGGGTCTCATAAAGACTTTTCTCCCTACGAGTCGAAAGGATCTCGTAGGTGTATTTTCTCCTTAGGAATCGTGAGGATTCCTAAGTGAATTTTCCCTCATAAGTCGTAAGGATCTTATCAGAGAGTTTTCTTCCTTACGAATCGAGAGGACCCGTAAGTGTTTAATGCGATTGACGTTATTCGCATTTCACGGAATCAGGAGTTGCTCTGGATGGTTCCCACGGGGTCATTGCCGTGCTCTGCAAGGACCAGGATCCGCTCTGGATGATTCCCACGGGATCAGGATTGACATAAGACGCGTTCCACGTGACCAGGAATTTTGCTCTGGATGCTTCCCACGGGGTCATAGCCATATTCTGCGAGGACCAGGCTCTGCTCTGGATGCTTCACACGGGGTCATTGCCGTGCTCTGAGAGGACCAGGATCCGCTCTGGACGTTTCCCACGGGTCAGGATTGACATAAGCCGCGTTCCACGTAACCAGGAATTTTGCTCTGGATGCTTCCCACGGGTTCACTGTCGTGTTCTGCGAGGACCAGGCTCCGCTCTGGATGCTTCACACGGGGCCATTGCCGTGCTCTGCGAGGACTAGGATCCGCTCTGGACATTTCCCATGGGGTCAGGATTGACATAAGCCACGTTCCACGTAACCAGGAATTTTGCTCTGGATGCTTCCCACGGGGTTCATTGTCGTGTTCTGCGAGGACCAGGCTCTTCCCTGGATGCTTCACACGGGGTCATTGCCGTGCTGTGCGAGGACCAGGATCCGCTCTGGACGTTTTCCACGGGGTCAGGATTGACATAAGCCGCGTTCCACGTGACCAGGAATTTTGCTCTGGATGCTTCCCACAGGGTCATTGCCGTGTTCTGCGAGGACCAGGCTCCGCTCTGGATGTTTCATACGGGGTCATTGCCGTGCTCTGCGAGGACCAGGATCCGCTCTGGACGTTTCCCACGGGGTCAGGATTGACATAAGCTGCGTTCCACGTAACCGGGAATTTTGCTCTGGATGCTTCCCACGAGGTCATTGTCGTGTTCTGCGAGGACCAGGCTCCGCACTGGATGCTTCACACGGGGTCATTGCCGTACTCTGCGAGGATCAGGATCCGCTCTGGACGTTTCCCACGTGGTCAGGATTGACGTAAGCCGTGTTCCACGTGACCAGGAATTTTGCTCTGGATGCTTCCCACGGGTTCACTGCCGTGTTTTGCGAGGACCAGGCTCCGCTCTGGATGCTTCACATGGGGTCATTGCCGTGCTCTGCGAGGACCAGGATCCGCTCTGGACGTTTCCCACGGGGTCAGGATTGACATAAGCCGCGTTCCACGTTACCAAGAATTTTGCTCTGGATGCTTCCCACGGGTTCACTGCCGTGTTCTGCGAGGACCAGACTCCGCTCTGGATGCTTCACACGGGGTCATTACCGTGCTCTGCGAGGACTAGGATCCGCTCTGGACGTTTCCCACCGGGTCAGGATTGACATAAGCCGTGTTCTACGTAACTAGGAATTTTTCTCTAGATGCTTCCTACGGGTTCACTGTCGTGTTCTGCGAGGACTAGGCTCTGCTCTGGATGCTTCACATGGGGTCATTGCCGTGCTCTGGGAGGACCAGGATCTGCTCTGGACGTTTCCCATGGGGTCGGGATTGACATAAGCCGCGTTCCACGTGACCAGGAATTTTGCTCTGGATGCTTCCCACGGGGTCATTGCCGTGCTCTGCGAGGACCAGGCTCCGCTCTGGATGCTTCACACGGGGTCATTGCCGTGCTCTGCGAGGACCAGGATCCGCTCTGGACGTTTCCCACGGGGTCAGGATTGACATAAGCCGCGTTCCACGTAACCAGGAATTTTGCTCTGGATGCTTCCCACGGGGTCAGTGCCGTGTTCTGTGAGGACCAGGCTCCGCTCTGGATGCTTCACACGGGGTCATTGCCGTACTCTGCGAGGACTAGGATCCGCTCTGGATGTTTCCCACGGGGTCAGGATTGACGTAAGCAGTGTTCCACGTGACCATGAATTTTGCTCTGGATGCTTCCCACGGGTTCACTGCTGTGTTCTGTGAGGACCAGGCTCCGCTCTGGATGCTTCACACGGGGTCATTGCCGTGCTCTGCGAGGACTAGGATCCGCTCTGGACGTTTCCCACGGGGTCAGGATTGACATAAGCCGCGTTCCACGTGACCAGGAATTTTGCTCTGGATGCTTCCCACGGGGTCATTGCCGTGTTCTGCGAGGACCAGGCTCCGCTCTGGAAGCTTCACACGGGGTCATTGCCGTGCTCTGCGAGGACCAGGATCCGCTCTGGACATTTCCCACGGGGTCAGGATTGACATAGGCCGCGTTCCACGTAACCAGGAATTTTGCTCTGGATGCTTCCCACGGGGTCATTGCCGTGTTCTGCAAGGACCAGGCTCCGCTCTGGATGCTTCACACGGGGTCATTATCGTACTCTGCGAGGACCAGGATCCGCTCTGGACGTTTCCCACGGGGTCAGGATTGACGTAAGCCGTGTTCCACGTGACCAGGAATTTTGCTCTGGATGCTTCCCACGGGTTCACTGCCGTGTTCTGGGAGGACCAGGCTCCGCTCTGGATGCTTCATACGGGGTCATTGTCGTGCTCTGCGAGGACCAGGATCCGCTCTGGACGTTTCCCACGGGGTCAGGATTGACATAAGCCGCGTTCCACGTAACCAAGAATTTTGCTCTGGATGCTTCCCACGGGGTCATAGCCGTGTTCTGCAAGGACCAGGCTCTGCTCTGGATGCTTCTTACGGGGTCATTGCCGTGCTCTGCGAGGACCAGGATATGCTCTGGACGTTTCCCACGGGGTCAGGATTGACATAAGCCGCGTCCCACGTAACCAGGAATTTTGCTCTAGATGCTTCCTACGGGTTCACTGCCGTATTCTGCGAGGACCAGGCTCCGCTCTAGATGCTTCACATGGGGTCATTGCTGTGCTCTGCGAGGACCAGGATCTGCTCTGGACGTTTCCCACGGGGTCAGGATTGACATAAGCCGTGTTCCACGTAATCAGGAATTTTGCTCTGGATGCTTCCCACGGGTTCACTGCCGTGTTCTGCGAGGATCGGGCTCCGCTCTGAATGCTTCACATGGGGTCATTGCCGTGCTCTGCGAGGACCAGGATCCGCTCTGGACATTTTCCACGGGGCCAGGATTGACATAAGCCGTGTTCCACGTAACCTGGAATTTTGCTCTGGATGCTTCCCACGGGTTCACTGCCGTGTTCTGTGAGGACCAGGCTCCGTTCTGGATGCTTCACATGGGGTCATTGTCGTGCTCTGCGAGGACCAGGATCCGCTCTGGACGTTTCCCACGGGGTCAGGATTGACATAAGCCACGTTCCACGTAACCAGGAATTTTTCTCTGGATGCTTCCCACGGGGTCATAGCCGTGTTCTGCAAGGACCAGGCTCTGCTCTGGATGCTTCTTACGGGGTCATTGCCGTGCTCTGCGAGGACCAGGATATGCTCTGGACGTTTCCCACGGGGTCAGGATTGACATAAGCCGCGTCCCACGTAACCAGGAATTTTGCTCTGGATGCTTCCTACGGGTTCACTGCCGTATTCTGCGAGGACCAGGCTCCGCTCTAGATGCTTCACATGGGGTCATTGCTGTGCTCTGCGAGGACCAGGATCTGCTCTGGACGTTTCCTACGGGGTCAGGATTGACATAAGCCGTGTTTCACGTAACCAGGAATTTTGCTCTAGATGCTTCCCACGGGTTCACTGCCGTGTTCTGCGAGGATCAGGCTCCGCTCTGAATGCTTCACATGGGGTCATTGCCGTGCTCTGCGAGGACCAGGATCCGCTCTGGATATTTTCCACGGGGCCAGGATTGACATAAGCCGTGTTCCACGTAACCAGGAATTTTGCTCTGGATGCTTTCCACAGGTTCACTGTCGTGTTTTGCGAGGATCAGGCTCCACTCTGGATGCTTCACACGGGGTCATTGCCGTGCTCTGCAAGGACCAGGATCCGTTCTGGATGTTTCCCACGGGGTCAGGATTGACATAAGCCGCGTTCCACGTAACCAGAAATTTTGCTCTGGATGCTTCCCACGGGTTCACTGCCGTGTTCTGGGAGGACCAGGTTCCGCTCTGGATGCTTCACACGGGGTCATTACCGTGCTTTGCGAGGACCATGATCCGCTCTGGACGTTTCCTACGGGGTCAGGATTGACATAAGCCGCGTTCTACGTAATCAGGAAGGGTTGACTTTATCCGCATTTCACGGAATCGGGATTTGACTCTCGGTCATCTGTGCACCGCAGAGTCATGGAACTGGGAACTGTCGCGGTTCCGCTTTGTTGATGTTGTGTCTGTTGAAATGAGACGAATGTTGAGACGATCTCCAGGTTGTCTGTGAACCGTCGAGATTTGGCTTCTTCTTCTGATGGAGCCTGGGGAGGGAAGGTGTGATTCCCTCTCTGTTTGCGCCCCTGGATTGTATACATGGATCGATGTGATGTCACCTGTAGGGCAGAAAATTTCATTATATATATTTTTTCTTTCCGCGACGCTCTATCATTTCAGCTTTTATATCGCGAAGGTCGCGATTGCCCAATCATTTCGACTATTTTTCGCGGTGCCAATCATTTCGGCTATTTTGCATGCATACATTTTTACTTGCTGATTTGCAAGTTGCCCAATCATTTCAGTTATTTTATATGCACTTGTGGCTCGTTGACTTTTCGCTGCGAGTCTGGGATTTAATACCGATTTAGGCATCAGCATCGCTATAACTGGGATATTGCCAGGAGTGAATCATCATTTTCCTTTGTCGATGTTGAACAAAGGTGGCTTAGTAAACAGGGTTAGGATCCTGTCGACTAAGGCTTTCGACTTCATGAGCCGTAAGGGTCTCATAAAGGTATTTCTCTTTACGAGTCATGAGGATCTCGTAAGCGCGTTTTCTCCTTAGGAATCGTGAGGATTCCTAAGTGTGTGTTCTCTTATAAGTCGTAAGGATCTTATAAGAGTGTTTTCTCCTTATAAGTCGAGAGGAATTACAAGTGTTGTTTGCTATGCGAGCATATCCCTAGTCACGGATGGGACTTTGTTAGGGAAATGTTTATTCGCGCCCGTGGATTGTATACAAGGGTCAGCATTGAACCGCTTGTAGGGCAGTATTAGAGGTTGGGATGGCTGCTTAAGAACAGGTTCAGATCCCTGTAGCTTAAGACTTTTGAATCTTATGAGCCGTGAGGGTCTCATAAGAGGGTTCTCCTTACGAGTCGTGAGGATCTTGCAAGTGTAATTTCTCCTTAGGAATCGTGGGGATTCCTAAGTGTGTTGCTCCCTTGTGAGTCATAAGGATCTCACGCAGGTATTTTCTCCTTACAAGGTCAAGAGGACCTTGCAAGTGTCTTTTAAACGAGGTTGCGCCCTTTCGGGTTTTCACAAAACTCGCCGGTAGTCCTGTTGTTTTTACTCACGGAGCCCTTTTGGGTTTTCATCCGTGCCCAATTTGCTTATGGACATACCGTTTTTTTTCTTTTTTTTATATTATATTTTTTTTGTCAGCATTGAGATGCTGCGGTCCATAGTAGTTTATCGACGTCTCGGTCAATTGCAAGTTTTAGGACATTGCGGTCCATCGTTAGTTTAAGGACGTTTCGGTCCGATGTTAGTTTAAGGACGTTTCGGTCCGTTGTTAGTTTAAGAACGTTTTGGTCCAGAAGCCGGCTACTACTTATAGAGTTTGGGCTTAGGAAGATAGCGAGCAGACATAGTCGTCGTCATCTATCATTGACCTAGGCCGTGACTCGTCAGGCGTAGTACTTCTTTAGGAATCAACCGGTTATTGGCCGGAAAGGTCTTTCACCATGCATGTCCATGAGTAGATAGGCTCCACCCTGGTAAACTTTGTCTATGATATACGGGCCTTCATAATTCGGCTCGAATTTTCCCCGCTTGGCACGATTGGGAATCATGGGTCTCTTGACCACTAGCACGAGTTCGCCTTGGCGGAATGTTCTCGGCCTAGTCAATTTTTCATACGGGCGCGTCATCTTTGCTTTATAAGCCTCCAGATTTTGTTGCGCCATGAGCTGAGTTTCGTCAAGGGCGTCGAGCTCCTCAAGCCAAAGGTGAGCATTCTCTTCGTCTGTTAGCTCGTAGTGAACTGCCACTCGTAAAGAGGGCAACTCTATCTCGAAGGGGAGTACCGCTTCTGTGCTGAATACCAATGCGTACGGCATTGTATTTGTGGCCGTTTTGAATGTAGTTCGATATGCCCAGAGAGCTTCATGCAGTCTCTCATGCCAGTCCTTCTTATTCCGAGACACTGTCTTTTTCACGATTTTCGTCAAGGTCTTGTTGAAAGCCTCGGCTAGACCGTTAGCTCGGGGATTATAGACCGAAGAGTATCTCCAGTCTATGTTATGCTGTTGTGCGAAGCGGCTGATCTTGTGGCTTCTATAGGTTGGCCCGTTATCAGAGATAATCCGTCGTGGAGTGCCGAACCGATAAATGACGTGCGTCTTGAAGAAATGGAGGATATTCTCCATCTTCACTTCCCTTAGCGGTACTGCTTCTGACCATTTGGAGAAGTAATCAGTTTTCGCCACAATGAATCGATGTCCTCTGGACGATGTTGGTTCGATGGGCCCGATTATGTCAGTTCCCCACATTTCGAACGGCCAGCTAGCCATCGATGGATGTAGTGAATTTGGATGCTGATGGCTAAAGTCTCCGTGAACCTGGAACGAGTGGCACTGCTTCGCGTATTCAAGGCAGTCCTGGATCATTGTGGGCCAATAATAGCCCATCCTTTTGATCTTTAGCTTCATCTTTGGCCCGGCTTGGTGAGAACCGCAAAGTCCGTTGTGAATTTCTTGGACGACTCTTTTTGCTTCTTCCGGTCCCAGGCATCTTAGCCATAAAGAGTCAAACGATCTCTTATACAGAGTATCATTGACGAATGCAAAAGAAAGAGCTCGTTTCATGAGCTGATGTCTCGAGGATGCATTTTCAGGTGTTCGACGGGATTTGAAGTAGTTTATAAAGACTTCCCTCCAATCCATAGCCTTTTCTTGGTCTTTTATTTGCAGAGCCATTTGCTCGGTGGCTCCCTTCTCTTCAGGCGACTCCGGAGATATTTCTGCCAGTGCAAGAACCCGACGGCTTTGCACAACGATCCTCACGTCATCGAGGTTTTCATCGGCCAGTTCTTTAGCGAGCTTGGCTAATGCATCAGCTTTGCTATTTTCCGCACGTGGTATGCTTTCTAGAATGTAGGAAGGGATTTGAGTTAGTAATTGTTGTACCCACTCGCCGTACTTCACTAACTCTGGCTTGCATGTTTGATACTCGCCGTTTACTTGGCTGATGACTAGCTGGGAGTCTCCGCATATGAGGAGGTTTTCGATTCCCATGTCGACAGCGATCTCAAGACCTGCTATCAAAGCTTCATACTCGGCTTCATTGTTTGTCCTCGGCTCTGTTAAAGAGAAGGCGAAGCGCATTATCCCCTTTTGTGGAGTTATGAAGATGAGGCCTACCCCTGATTTGATTATGGGGGTGCATTGTTTGCGTTTCTTCATGGAAGATGCCCCGTCGAAGTAGAGTTCCCATCGGGTATCACTCTTTCTTCTCTCGCCGTCGATCGTGTCAAACGCGTGCTCGTCTGGCAAGTCGCAGTTCAAGAGAGAATCGGCATGTATCGGATGTTCAGCGAGGAAGTCGGCGATGGCCTGGCCTTTCACTGCCTTGAGGGGACGATAGGTTATCGAGAATTCTATCAAGAGCAAGGCCCATTTAGCGAGCCGCCTCGTCAATATGGCTTTCGACATCAAATATTTGAGGGGATCCATCTTTGATATGAGATGGACCTCATGTGTCAACGCATAGTGTTTGAGCTTCGTTATCGCGAAGATCAAAGCCAAGCAATATTTTTCGATGGGGGAGTAATTGCTTTCTGCCCCCAAGAGGACTCGACTCAAATAGTAGAGAGCTCTTTCTTTCCCTTGGTCGTTCTCTTGTGCCCACAGCGCGCCTAAAAAACCTTCAAGGGCTGTTGTGTACAGGACGAGAGGTTTTCCCTTAACGGGAGCGGCCAGTACTGGCGGATTCTGCAGATATTGCTTGATTTCGTTCAGTGCGCCTTGGCATTTGTAATCCCAGATGAACGAGGTTCCCTTCTTCATCAGGTGACTGTAAGGACGACACTTGCCTGAGAGATTGGCTATAAATCGCCGGATATACGCGAGCTTTCCTTGGAGAGACCGTAGTTGCTTGAGAGTCCTTGGCGGAGGCATTTCCATGATCGCCTTGATCTTCAACGGGTCTATCTCGATGCCTCGGTGTCGGACGACGAATCCTAGGAATTTTCCTGAGAAAACTCCGAACGCACATTTTAGAGGGTTCATCTTCAAATTGTATTTCCGAAGGCGCTGAAATACGATCTTCAGATGTTCTAGATGTTCCTCGTATGATTTGCTTTTAACCACGAGATCGTCGATATAGCATTCGACGATTTCATGTATGAGGTCATCGAAAATCTTCGTCACGGCCCTCTGATAGGTGGCACCGGCGTTCTTTAGACCGAAGGGCATCACCTTGTAGCAGAATATACCCAACGGGGTCCGGAAAGCGGTATGCTTCTGGTCCTCGGGATTCATCTTTATCTGATTGTATCCTGATGAGCTGTCCATGAAGGAGAAAACTTCGTGAGTGGGCGTATTATTTATCATCAGCTCAGTGACCGGTACTGGGAAGTCGTCCTTCGGGCAGGCTTTATTGAGACCCCGAAAGTCCACACATATGCACACCGTCCCGTTTTTCTTCATTACTGGAACAATGTTGGCGATCCAGTCGGGGTACTGAAGCTCTTGGATGAAGTCGGAGTCGATTAGCTTCTTAACCTCGGCGTTGATGCTCATTTCAAGCTCGAGCCGCATTCTTCTTGGTGCTTGTTTAATCGGCTTGACGTCCGGAGATATTGCCAATTTGTGGACATAAATCTCTGGGTCTAGTCCCGACATCTCGGAATAGTTCCATGCGAAACAGTCTCTATGCTGCATAAGCACGTCCTTTAGTGTAGCCACCCTTTCTTCAGACAGCAGCTCACTGACGAATGTCGGCCGCGGGTCACTTGCTGTCCCCAAATCAATTTTCTTGAGGTTATTTGCAGTAGTATGTATTCCATCTTCCAGCTCTTTCGGTGCTGGTGGAAATTCTGAGATCACCTCGTCATCATCGTTTTCGAAGCACCAGGGGAGGTCATCCGTATTCTCAGGCCCTTCTTCTGACAGCGTTATCATATAACAAGTACGAGATCGCTTCCAAGACCGATGTTGATCTGGTTCTACTCTCGCGGCTTTGGGTTCATGCTTCTGCGGCGGGATTACCCTCCAACTGTTGGATAAAGCGAACTTGCCGAGTTGGCATTGGTTTTCGACCCAGTCTTTGAATGTGAAGTAGTCTTCGAGAGGATGTCCTACTGCTTGGTGATAGGAGCAATAATCCGGGTGATTAACTTCACCTGCTTGCTCGGGGTGCTTGGAATCCGGGAGGGTAATCATTTGATGTTTTACGGCAAGATCAAGTATCTTCTGTGTTTTGTCTTAGGGAAAAGAGTATTCCCGACCCATCTTCTTTATAAGAGACGGCTCCCGGCTGCTCGACCCTTGCTCGCGTGGCTTCTCAGACCCGCTTTGTCGCTGTCGAATGCCTTTCCCGTTCTTTGGTTTATTTCTGCATCTGCGTTGGACTTTTTGTCTGACGGGTTGACAAGGAGGAGCATTTTCATTTTTCACAGCCTGTTGAAGAAGGTGTTGCGTCCTGGCTTTCTCGTAGATATCCATTTCGCGATTATGGTCGTCTCGAACCTTTTGACCTGCTTCCCTTATAAGCTTGTCCATTTGTTCTTCAAACGACGGATTGGGCATTTTTACGGCGGGAGCTTTTTCTGGTTCAGGGTTAGCATCTTCCCATAGAGCATCTCCTTCTTCATCAAAATCATGTATGACGTAGCAGTCGCGGAGTAGCTCCTGTTTCTTTGATCGAACATATCCAAGCCCGATCGTTTCCATTCTCCCGTTGGGCGACTTTTTTTGAGTTCCGGGAACGTTCCAGATCCTGTTATAGAACCGTGCTTGTCGAGCAGTCTGCTTAAGGGATACGCCTTGGCGCCTCAACAATCTTTTTAATCCGTCTGTGTAGCATCTGGGAAAATGGATGGGCTGAAGCTTGTCAAGTATAGAATCCGCACCATGCCAGATTTCCTTCTCCACTTTGGTTTCCCCAGATCGGTAGAATAAGATCGCCTTTTCTCTTTTACGCCTGGGAGGGACGTAGAATGTCTACAGTTCTTCCACACTGTAGGCATCAAGCACGTCTAGCTCTTTATGATCCTTTGGCGGAACCATGGCAACTTGCAAACTTTGATCTTCGTCAACGGCTTGAATTGATGGTCGAACGGAAAATATAGCGTTAACTTCATCTTTCGAGTCGCTGCCGAAGATTAACATAGGGGTGGACGGTCCCGGGTTGTTGCGTTGGGGCGGCCCTGAATAAACTATCTCTTTCTCCTCCTCGGTATCACTCCCGAAGACCAGAATAGTGGTGATAGCTTTGTTCTTCGGTTGGTGACATCTTTCCGTGTCCTCAAAATATGGTAAGAAGTATTTTGCATCTTCGTACTTTCGGACTTCGTTCACAGAGAATGGGTTCAACTCCCCCGTCACGGTATACTCGAGACCATCTTTGAAATACTTCATACACTGGTGTTGTGTAGAAGGGATGATGTTGTACTCGTGTAACCAAGGCCGGCCGAGCAAAGCATTGTAGCAAGTCTTGGCGTCGATGACGTTAAATTTAATATTCGTGATGAGTAACCCGAAGCCCAGCGTCAGTATCACAGACCTGAGAGTCCGTGATGACTGGGAGTCGAAACCGGAGATGGTGATTTTATCACGAGCGAGGTGCTGAATGCTCATGCAGATTTTCTTCAACACTCTTACGTTTAGGAGATTGACGGAAGACCCATTGTCAACCAGGATTTTGCCTATTTTTATATCGTGACAGTATCCAGAGACATAAAGGGGACGGTTGTGCTCGCACGTCCCAAGGAGAAGATCTTCATCGCCGAAAGTGATATCGGCTGTATGTACTTCTTCTAGCTTGTCCTTCATCTTTTCTTCGGCAAAGAAAGCTTGGAATTGCTCTGGCTCTTGTAGGGCCTTGATCAATGAATCTCTCGCCTCTTTGGATAACAGAGGGGCGTCGAGAATGCTGAGCTGCGAGGGTTGCTTCCTCAAGTGTGCCAGAACGTTGTAGTCCACCTTACTTTTCTTCGGCGGGTCCTTGGCTGTTAGCTCTTTTACGACTTGATCTTCTAAGGCGATATCTTCAGGGACTTTTTCTTTCCCTTTATCTTTTCTGCTCGGTCCACTGTTAGCAGGTTCAAGATTTTTTCCTGGCAGCGTCCGATTGTGCAGCTGAATATTCTCACATGTCTTCGGTTCTTCCTCTTTTCTCGAGGTGGATTCTTTAAAGAGAGGGCCAAGATTCATTTCTTCGTCAGAATTGCTCCCGAAAGTGAGAACTTATGATCCCTCAACGTCGACCATGCTGCAGTTGCCGGTAGCTTTTTTGTGCTCCTCGTTCGTGCTTCTTTGCTCCCGACGAGTTTTGCGTTTCATCCGTTTGAAATGTTGCCGGTGAGCAACATATCCCTGCCACCATCTTTTAAAAGCATTGCACTCTTCGGTGGGGTGCGCAATCTTTCGATGATTTAAGCAGTAACTAGGATGTGTTTCCGCTTCACCAAGAGTGCTTCCTTCGGAAAGTGGCAGCTTCATTCCCATTGATATAGCTTTGGCGAACCTCTTCCTCGTCTTGAACCTGCTTTTATTTGCGACGGATGTACTTTGATCTGGCGGGAGTGTTTCAACTTTTTCATCCAGTCGCCGGCGTTTGGCTTTTTCAAATACGTCCATCTCGCACTCTTGATCAGCTTTGCTTTTAAGACGAGCTTCGTTCAGGAATGCATCAATCACTTCGTCTGATGGTCCTAGAAGTTCAGGCTCAGGATCTGCCCCCAGTTTCTCTGTGTAAGGAACGCCTTCATCGTTTATCGATGAGTGAGAGATCACATGGCAACTTGCTACATAACCTTCAGACTCATCCGACGAGTCTTCTCAATCGTTATCAGCTTCGTGCTCAAGGACGTGGCTGAGAAATTCTTGGAGTGTGATTGGAGTCCGCGCCTTCTGGTTGTACTCTTCCAGCGCGTCAATCTGCTTTTGCAGGTCCGTGCGCTTGTCACCAGGCTTCACGGGATTCTTGGATTTCTTCTTATTCTTCGAAGATTTTGACGGCTGGGTGTGAGCACTTTGACTATCACCACCAATTTTTGGAGTTGGGCGCGGTTTCAGCATTCCCTTGATAATCTCGGGTTCCAGTAGATTCTTCCATTTGATTACCGGGCATGTGTGGAGATCCTTCAGCATTCTTTTTGTTTTGGCTGAAAGAGCGATTTCCCACGGAGCTTCTTCAACAAAAGAGCACGATACCCTCGGTGTGTCCGTCTTCTTAGGAGTGTGCGGTTGCGGTGGGCTTACTTTCCACTTCTCAGACAGCGCAAACTTGTCTTGTTGGTATTGGTCCTTGATCCAACCCTTAAAGACGAAGCAATCTTCAATTGGATGGCTTACCGTTTGATGGTAAGGGCAGTAATTGGGACTATTAGTCTCGCCGGGTTGCAGTGGTCGCTTTGGATTCGGCAGATTGATGAGCCTGTTACGCATTGCCAATTCAAACAGCCTCTTCGTTTTGTCCCGAGGGAACGAATAATGACACTTCATTTTCTCATTGTAGTATCGCCGTCTCTCTTCCAGTTGATTCGTCAGTTTTGGGGCACTGGGCTGCTGTTGAGTATTTGCAACGAATGTCGCCTTCCCTTTACCCTTTTTGTTTCGCGGCTCCGGCTTCGGAGGAGACGGTCTATGACCCATCTGGTCTATCTGGGCCAACTTGTCGATCAAGGCTTGGAATGTGGTCGGCTTAAAGAACATCATGAATTGGGAAATAGTTGCATGAGGGTCCAAAGTGCCCACGAACATACCCACCGCCGGCGCTTCCTCGATGCGCTGCTCACATTTTGACCATAAATTTCGCCACCGTATTGCGTATTGTACCCAAGTTTCGCCTGGCTTTACCCTGGCGTTAATTAATGCGGTAATCGGGGTAAGCTCGCTAGCGCTCGCAAACCTTTGCGTGAACAGCAGTTCCATTTCTGCAAATGTCTTGACAGAGTCGTTCGGAAGTTCAGAATACCATTCGAATGCTGTCTCTGACAAGCTGCCGACGAACTGGCGAAGGAGCAGTTTATCATCACCTCCGGTGTTACCACAAAGATCCCTGAACTGGGCGACATGCTGGTTGGGGTTGCCCGTCCCTTTGTATACATGAAATTTAGGGATGGTATATCCCGGTGGGTGCTTTATCTGGTCATACCAGCCTGGATATGGTCGTCCAGTTTTAACAACTTGGCCGGACGCTTCATTTGCCTGATGAGCTCGTATTTGCTGAGCAATGTAGTCATCTAGGGCGGCTTTAGAAATGGTTTCCTCTTTGGCTGCTGAAAGAGCTCGAGGAGGGTTCGATGTCTCCCCTTTATCGTCTTCAATGATGATCGGGGGGTCTTCAGCTGGAGGTTCTGGCTGTAACATCATCCTAGCCATATCTTGAAACAAAAGAGCTATTCGTTGTATATTGGCTGCCTGTTCCGCAGCCTCTTTTTATTTCCTCTCGAGCATTCTTCGGAGGAACTCGGTATCAGTTTCTTGTTCCCGACGCTGCTCCGAGGTCTCTGGATTTTCTTTTGGCCCAGTAAGTGCGGCCATTGCATTCAGCATCTCCTGAATCTTCTGCTGTTGTTGTTCCTGAGCTTTCGTTATTGACCGGGTAAGCGGTCGGTGACCCGTAGAAGCACGGCTTTCCTCTTTTTCGGAAGCCATATAAACAGTATGCACCATCATGCCCCCAGACTTGGGGCGTTTAGACTCAGCGTCTTTCCGGTTCGCTGCGGTCACAGGTGCTTTCTCTGGCCTCCTTCTCTTTTGAGTGTTTGACGTTGAGGGAGCCGTTGTAGCGGGCACCCAGACGGCTGTCGCCTTTTGTGGCTTGACAGGATGGTTTTCTCCTTGTCGAGCTTTAAGCTTCTTTGGTCGACGAGAGTAGTCCTGGTCAATTACTGAGTCCTGAACCTGTTGCCAGACTTTGTAAATCTTAGAGGACAGCCGCTGAGGGGACTGCTCCGGTTTCTTTTCCGGAGCATTCTCCACAGGTGGAGGAGATCTCTTCAGCACTGCAGTAGGAGAGTTTCTGCGCACCTTGTTGAGCAGTTCAAAGCTGTTCCCGGTTGGAACAGCAACATCGATCTCCACCGTTGGGGCTTGTGGAGTTAGCCCAGAGGGGGAGTTGCCCCCAGCCTTCCTTATTCGGCGCCAGTGGCGACGTCGAGCTTGTCGAGCCGTTGGGATTGTTTCAGCTTTAGGGGTGCCTTCGTCATGCCCCCTGTTCTGGTGAGGCGCTGCTGGTATCAGCCTCTTGAATACCGACGTCCGTTGAGCAGTAGTATCCAGTCTGTCAAAGACAGACCTTTGAGCAAGAACGGGAGTCGGAGCGGCTAGCCTCGTAAAGACCGATCCCTTGACGGGAGAAGCTTCTTTAGTGACCTCAAGAGCAGGAATGGCTATCCGTTTCGGGATGGCCGCTTCAGGTATCGTGGGCTTCTTGACAGGACCATTGGAGTTCAGGCTCAGCCTGTCGAAGACTGACGCCATTGGTTTGACATCGGACGACCCGTTGAGAGGGGCCGTGGTAGTAGTGAGCCGATCAAAGACCGACTTCTTCTGCCCTTCTTGTGGCAGCGGGACGTTAACGCTCACTGGTGGGAGCATAGTCCCGAAGAATAACCCGGTGGTAGCTTGCGTTAGCTGCTCTACCGGCATTGTGAAAAGGGATGCCGCCAGGGGCCCGTAAGTTACACCTCCAGATGAGGCGGAACGGGAGTTGCAATTGCAGCTGGAACATTTTGTGCAGGTAGACGCCATTGATCTTTCGTTTTCTGCACCGAACAAGACACCAAATCTTAGTACCTCGAACCCAAGGGCAACCATAGAAAACCGCGATTCGTTCGCGAACACGACACACGAAGTGTGGAGTAGAAAGAGGAAAAGGTCCCACCGGGCGTGCCAGAATCTGTTCTCCGCCGAAATCTGGGAAAGACTGATGTCTTGCCTGAAATTCGAGGGCAGATGCTAATTGGTGCTATCCGTCCACCTCTCCGAAGATACCAAGTTGATTTATGGCACCGTGTATCGAAGGTTTAAACGGATGTGGCCGATGTAGCAGACTTCGTCAGATTCCCCCTCGTTGAAGGGTTTTTGATTGTGGGGACGCTCTTCTCTGCAGGTGCAAGCCCATGCAGTTAATTACGCTACCACATTACGGTAATCACTTTCTCCTTCTCCAGATGGTCACTTCGTGTCGTGTGTGTTTGTTTTGTTTTTGGTTGCCCGTGGATTGTATACGGAGACTAATTTATGTTGTCGCCCGTAGGGCGTGGATTAGTCCAAATCCGTATCTTCTTAGATTTGGGTTTGGGGGTTAGGTTTAAGGATACGTTAGTCACATTTGAGACTAAGATCAACTTAAACGTTTGTTAAGGATACGTTAGTCTTATTTCAGACTAAGATCAACTTAACGGGATCGTTTAGATCCAACAAGAGAGCGTTTAGACTCTATTATTTAGTTTAGGGACATTGCGGTCGATTACCAGTTTAAGGACATGGTGGTCCAATACCAGTTTAAGGACATAGTGGTCCATTGTTAGTTTAAAGACATCTCGGTCAAGGTTAAGGACATCATAGTCCGTGAGTTTAAAGACCTCACAGTCAAGGTTAAGGACATCATAGTCCGTGAGTTTAAGGACCCCACAGTCCATAGAAATGTGTGGTTGTCGAGACCCGTTATCTCTCTGAAGACGTTGAAGGATTACAACGACAGATATCAGAGGAGTAAAGAGATGTACCCTCGAACCGATGTAAGTTGGTTGAAAGATCAGTAGTCCAGTTTGGGACTAAGATCTATTAAACTATTTATGAGCAGATGGGTTCAATTAATATAAGTTGAGGACTTATGGCCAGTCTTGAGCTAAGTCCAATCAGTTAAAATGTTTAACATTTTATTTTAGGCTGTTGAGCCTTTATTTGGGTTTGGCCCTTTTAATAATGCCGAGCATTAGATCCTGACAATTTTTGTCTTGTACCGAATGCATAATATTCATCAGAACAATATGTGTTCTGACAGCGTGCCACGTGGCGCACCAGGCGCTTTGCGCCAATTAAAGAGCACATTGCGTTTCTGCCAAGTAGCGCACTCTAAAAGGACACGTGTCGCGTCTAGCGCTAAGCGCCAGTTTATAAGCGCATTGCACTTTCAATTTATGAGCGCTTTGCGCTGATTTAATGGCGCACCAGTGAGTGATACGTGGTGCGCTTGGCGCTGAGCGCCGGTCCATGGGCGCAGTGCGCTGTTTCAGAAGCGCAAAGCGCAAGCTGTGTCTGTGGTTGACACGTGGCATGTTTTGGCGCTGAGCGCCGGTCCAAGGAACGCAAAAGCGCAGTTCATGAGTGCAATGCACTTTTCAGTAGCGCAAAGCGCATTCGATCAAACTTATGATCCGAGAACAAGTTGGTGTTCTTCTTAGAGGAGGCTTTGCCTCAAGATTAAAGAACAACAGTTCTTATTTTTTGAAAGGGCTTTGCCTTTGTAGATCAATGATCTGTGAATGAAGTAAATACTTCTTTTATTTTTATGATGAGATCTTTTGATCTCTCTTTTTTTATCAAAGACTTTGGTCTTTTGTAGATCTATGATCTTCTAAGAAGATAATTCTTTTGTTTATGAGATGATTTCATCTCTTTGTTCAAGAATCATTCTTTACCTTGAAAAAATAATCTTCTTTTGCTAAGAGCTTGCTCTTCTTTCTTTGAGTTTTCTCAAAATTTGTAAGGGGGTTTCTCTATATCAGACTTGAAGTCTTGGGGTCTTTATATAGGGCAAGCTGATTTGTTGAATCAGTTAAAGAGATCTTTCTCTGCTTGATTTGGGGATGTTTTCCCACCGTTGGATCTTTGATCCTAGGGCTTCTGTTTTACAGAAGGCAATCTTCTTGTTTTCAACAAGATTGAAAAATCTTTCCATAACAGAATTTTAATTCTGACTAATTAATGATTTATCATTATTATTAGATCTTTTGATCTGACGGTGGGGAATTTTATAATTCCAGCGCTGGCGCACCCGTGCTTTGCTCGTGGTGTGCTGCTTAGAGCGCAGCTCACTTTGCGCTAGCGCACCTACGTTTGACACGTGGCGCGCAGCGCAGAGCGTAGTGCAACTGTGCCAGCGCACCTACGTTTCACACGTGGCGCGCAGCACTGAGCGCTGGATCTGAAGCGTTGCTTCAATTTTTGAATTTTGAATTTCAAAACAGAGCTTTGCTCTGATTGGGGGAAACAGAGAGTATGGTATTGATTGTTTAAGAAAAATAACCTTTTTAAAAACAACCGAATCGGAAGTCGGCTTAACTCCGTTTCTGTCGGGTTTTAGTATTGCAAGTTTTTAGAATAGAAGATGAGAGGGGGAGAGGGGATTTACAAGCTAGAGAACAAGAGAAGAGAGAGGGGAAGCTATTGTAACCGTCGGGACGTCGTTTCGTCGCCGGAATTTTCTCGAAACGTCGTCGGATCTTCGCCCTTTGCTAACTCCACTTGCACAACTTGGGACTTGGAAATTTTATAGAGTTTTTGTGGGGAAATTCTGAATGAGGAGGGATGAAATATGGTTTGTTATTTATAGGGAAAACTAGGGTTTAGTGTATTGAATTGGAGAATTAAAAATTTGCATTTAAAAGGATTAAAGGGGTGATTTTAATCTCTCTGCCAATGTGCAGAAAAATCAAACAATATGGGGGAAGTGGGGTAGGCGAAGGGTTGCAAGGGGCAAAAATTTAGCCCATTCCTGACGGGGGGGGGGGGGGGGAATCGGTGGTACTGGTTCTTGGGGAGATCTCGTTGGTCGAATTGGTGGGGTCGGGGCTGGGATTTTCGCCACGTGTCCATGTCTCCTCATATACCCTAGTGCACGTGTTTGTTTATTCTGTGTCTTTTCGTTTTACCTATTGTGCACGTGCAACCCTTGGGCTTCTAAAAGATTAAAAGAAAATACAATAAAAATAATATGTAGCTGATGGGATTTGAACTCAGGTGCTATATCTCAGCAGTGCCAGGTCTTTACCAGTGAGCTACAAGCTCTTCCTTGCTGTTCAAAGGCAAAACAAATTTATAACTTATGCTCAGGCTTAAATACTCCTTCTGTATTTTTGAAAAAATTCGTACAAAAAGCTTAGAGTTGTTACACCATCACCATCAAGCCGATACCTACTTCGATCCGGCACTCATCCAAACAAGCTCGTTGATTGACAGTGATTTTAACGATAAAAAATATTTTACCGCAATCAAGAACGGCGTCGCTTTGCAGCTAGCCGGTGAGTACGGGTCGGTCCATAGGGATGTTGTGAATTTCCTAATCGCTCTTACGAGTTAATTCCTAACGGTGTGAATGGATTAATTAAATCTAAAAACTAAATTAATTTAGAGCAATTGCATTAAAGATCTAACTATCTAACTAGGGCAAGGAATTAAATTTAATCTAGGGCAGAGAATGAAAAATTACCTAGGGTAAGAATTGAAATTACCTACTTACTTTACAGATGGCTCTCTCCAAATATCAACACAAGACTTGTCAGATCTGAATTTCTGAAATGAAAAGAGGCATCGATGCTCTCTAAAAGAAATCTAAATTTTATTGATAAAAAGAGGCATAGGGAGGCATAGCCTTTACAATGATTTAGAGTTCCTATTTATAGAGGATAGGAAACCCTAGGTTACAATTGATTTGCACGTCTACATTTACCAAAATATCCTTAGGAAGACCTAGTCAAAGTAGACTCCAAGCTTTGGTAAATTTTATGTCTCTGTCTTTTATTAAAAGGAAGTGTTGGGTCTTGAAATTTCCTTTGTGGGCTCTTCTGTCTTTGGGCTTCCTTATTATTTGGTTCTTTTATTAAAATAGCTTCTATGTTTCTTCCAGATCTCCAGTGAATAATTGCGGTGGACTTTTAACCGTTCGCTTTGTAATCTTGGACCTTGCATTGTCTTGTACTTTGTGAATTTTATCTTTGATGTAGGCTTGATCAAGAGTCTTCTGTTTGTTGGTCAAAGTCCACTTTTGCATCGTCTTTTCATCGTTTTCACTGTTTTCTGTCCAAGAACCTGTAACCTGTAATATGTAGCAGACATGCGTCAAAAGCACCTGTTTATTTATAAAACGAATAAGAATGAGAAATATAATAATACAATATTATGGTGTGAACAAATACCCCCAAACTTATCTTTTGCTCGTCCTCGAGCAAACTTATTTTTATTCTCTACAAAAACCTAACCGCACTTTCGCAGGGAAACGCGATTGCACTGAGCACGTGCAACAAACCGTTAAACCTCTAGGTGTCCCTAGTAGGAGGAGTGTTGTCTCTTGAGGGTTTTCAGCGAATACTACCCACAAAATCCTATCAATTTGGCTTTTCGATTTTTTTTCTCCAAATAGATTTTCTAACAAGGAATTCTATTATCGTCGACTCGTAAATTATCCACCCATATTCTTCACACTTCCTCATCATTTAACTTAAGATTATGTATGTTTTATAGACTTACTTAGCTTTCGGCATCTCTTAAGTTTTCCTTCTAGGGTTCCATCTCCACTTAGGAATTTGTATCAACTCTATTAAAGATACAAGTTCTATTCTTCACTCCTTTCTCTCATCTAAACTCCAATCACATACCCCTACGTGTGTGTATAAATCACCCCTACACTTGGAAATTCAAATCAAGCAATCATGCCCTTGTCCGTTGTCCAAAGTACTTATTAGTAGGTGAATTTTTAATTGAATTTTGCTTACACATCCTTCATGCGACCGTTAATACTTCTTGAGGTACCAACGACCGATTACAAAATGCGTTTGCACTTTAAAGCGTAATTCCTAGTCTTGCAACACCTAAGGCTTTAGTAGTGACTCCCAAACCAGTTGGTCTAAGGCACTAGGTGATGAAGCACCCTCGCTAAATATTTTTCTATTTTTGCAGCCTTAAGTAATCACAAAAACCAGTATTTTTTTTTTCTTTATTCACTTTTATATATTTTTTCATTTTCTTCGTACTAAGGACTTTAGACAAAAGCATTCCAAGGTCTTCTCTACTATTCCAAGTTTCAAGGTGCGTGATTGTGCAATTTGTAGGATATACATTTTCAGAATCTAGACTTAAGCTAGGAATTATTTTTCAAACTTATACTCTAGTAAAAACATCAATACTTTTCCTTTGTTTCGACTTAGCCCAAGAAGTGAACTCAAAATTTGCCTATTTCTAAATAAACTATAAAGACATATAGTTTCTACCGTTAAACTTTAAGGAAGGTTATTTTTAGGGTTTTTAATTTACCAAGTCTAAGATCTAGTTGTTCCTAACCAGTTAACCTATTTGTCAAACTCAAGTCAATTAGGCCAAAATTGAATACATTAATTTTTATAATTTTTGAAAATTTTCAATTTTTATGGGTTTTCAAATAAGTATGCAAATGCAAAAATATGTACAAATGAATGCGAAGGAAGAAGACGTACCGAGCATACCCCCAAACTTGAACTTGACAGTGTCCTCACTGTCATGCTAAACTAAGAGGGTCAAAATGCCGGTACTCCCCTGTTTATTTATTTATAATTTTTTTTATTTTTTATTGCTAAAAGAAAAACAAAATATATATACAACAAGGTTCCCCCCAAACTTAAACTTGGCCTTACACAAGCCAAAGGTGAGCACCAACCATTCAAAAATCTTATCGTGGTAATGGTAGGGTTGGTGAAAGAATGGAGTGGAAAGAAAAGAAATGAGAAGCACACGAGACCGTGTGGGAAGACGGGTAGAATATTGTCTCGGTGGGGGAGAAGAATGGCGGAAAAGAGAAAGAAGTAGAGTACGATCTTGAGGGTGTAAATCGAGTGAATAAATTAGCGCAATTTGTGATGACCGATGTGTTAAAAGTGATTGTGCTAATCTATCAACTCGTCGTGCAATGGGGTCAAATCCCTCAAGATTCGCAAGAAAACATGGGTACGTCGAACTTGGTATAGAAGATGAAAGCGTAACGGTCACTTGCACGGTCGGAACAATGGAAGGTAGGGAAGGGAGTGAATTAGGGATAGTCTCATTCTCACCGTAGTAAATTGTCTCGAACTGGAAAGATTCCATCAATGGTTCAAAACCACTGTAATCAACCGAGTCTGATGGTTCAACTAACTCATCTGAAAATTCAAAGGACTCAAACTCGGGCGGTGAGACTTCAACATCGTCCGAAAAAGTGAAACACTCGTAAGTGTCATCGGCTGTGAGAACTGTGTCAGATTCAAAGGAAAAGTTTTCAAGCTCACAGTCGTCAAGCGTGATCTTGTGTGTGGTCGGAACGATGGAAAGGAGGGAGGGTGATATAACAGTTAAAGGTTCAAGAGGATGAATTGGAAAATCCGACACATCAAACAAAAATGGTTCAACCTCAATATTATTCTCAATACTCTCCTCAATACTATCCTCATAAGTCTCCTCAATATTTAACTCATCCATGCCATTATCATCAAAATCAAGACGCATATGAAGTTCGGGAGAAACATTTAATGACTCGGGATGATGAATTGGACATAAAATATCAACCAAATTTACGGGTTCATCATCCGAAATATTCCCGGCGTCTAAATCCCCAATCAAGTGAAATTCAATTTCTTCGGACACCTCCTCAAAAGCATAGATATTTATCAATTTAGGTTCTAGAGTGGAGGTGTAAAGTTCAAACGGATTCGGTGTGGTTTCACTCGAAAGGGGTTCTTCACAATCTGGCAAATCAAGCACTACAAAATCACACAACTCGTTTTTATTTGCAACTGGTGAACTATTTGGGACAAACGATGGAAAACCGGAGTTGTGGGCTTCAACTGGGTATGGGTAAGTCTGATTTGGGAATGCATAGAACTCACTCGCTCCTCTCAAATTCTCACTCTGTCCAACCGCCTCCTCATACATTGAAAAATTTGAAGCTAGTTGGAAACTAGCTACCGGTTCAGCAGGTTGCATAAGGGCGGCTATGGACGCTTCCACATTCCTAGTCATTTTGTTTGTTGCTGCAATATAAGCTTCCAACGACTGTTCCAAACTAGACTTGGGTGGTAAGGGGGTTTCGGCAAAAGATTCGAAATTGTTTGGATACGTGAAACTCCCAAAAGGCTGTGTAGAAACAGGGTCTAGTGAAGGTGGAAAAGTCGGGTAGGACTGGTAGGAAGTGGATGGTCGGACAGGATTAGGATCAACATGTGGATAAAAAGGTGGATGGACTTGTTGATTCCTAGAACTAGATGAGGGGAGAGGGGTGAAAGATCGGCTACGAGATTGAGCGATATGCTCAGCAATGGACATCGGTTTAGGAGTTACAGCAGGACTTGAAAAAGTGGTATCAACATATGAAGGTGGTAAAGATTGACTTGGTTGACACAAAGTGGGTTGCAAAGTCAAACTGTTTCTCCTAGACGCTTCTATTTGATCTTTCAAAGATATTTTGGGCACGGAGGGATCTTCCTTAAATCGACCGAAACAATTGACGTACGAGACAAAATTAGGTTCGGGATACCAAAGTTCGGCAAGAGATTTATGATGTGGGGTACCCATGATAGAAGAAAGAGAAGAGAAAGAAGATTGGGGTGCACGGATTTCTTCGCGACAAAAGTTGCAAGTCTTTTTATAAAAAATTTCCTCTTATTTTTTATTTGTTTTGCAAAAATTTTCGATAAAGGGCTTAGACACAAATGCAATTAACCAGAAATGCACAATCAGGCCTAGATCTAGGGTTACCTAGGTCAGCTAGACAGCTCCTAACTGTTCCAAAGGGTTAGAAATAGGACCTCAAACCGCCTCTTCACCGCCAATTGTGGCCAGCTAAGTGCCAGGTAAGTGGGAGGCTACCCGCTATAAGTAGCGGTCCTAATTAAGTAACCACTTGTCTTAGACACACTTTCCTAGACACCGCAAAGTCAGGTTAGGATAAACGGTCGATGCCTATAACTAGTCCTCTGTCCTATTGAGCTCAAAGTCCTTAGGGCTGAGTCTAGTATTTTTTTAATTAAGAATGGTCAATGCAAATGCCTTATGTGATTTCTGGGATCCTGGGAAGGCTGATGAAATCCCCACCCAATCTGAATTGGTCAAAAGCCCCTTAAAATCCGATTAAAAATATGCAAAACAGTAAATCACTTACAATCAAATCTTTTTTGTGAATTTCAAAGTTTGCAAGTTTTCTAATTAAAATTTTCCTTTTTCCGCTTGCTCTTTATTTGGAAATTTTGCAAAAAGATTTTCGATAAAAGATATGCAAAACAAAAAATATTACTTGCAATCAATTTCTATTTTAAGCGAGGCACAAAAATCCTGCACAAGATTTGTTATTTAGAAAGGAGGATTTTTAAAGCGCAAAGAATCCTGCAGGAGATTTGACAAAAGATATATTTTAGGTTGCAGAGGGGGAAAAAAGAAACAAACAGTGAAAATTTCGCGCGATGACGTCAGCATGAAGCGGCGGTTCAGCGGCGGGAGCACGCTTGAGCGGCGGAATGGCGGCGGTACGGAGGCTTCAGGTCTCCAAAAAAATTGTGCTGTTCTGATTTGCCAACCTCTTTCTGTTCTGATGTATCTTTTTCTGTTTCGAACTCTGGATTTTTTCAGATCCGTTTCGATTGTAGATCCTGCGAAATTCAAACAAAAAATACCCTTCACAAAATACAAAGATGATAAATTTTTATATTTTTTGATTTTTCAGTTTTTATGATTTTTTAATTTTATATTAACCCGAAATTGCAAAAAGAAAACGACATGCCATCCCCGGCAACGTCGCCATTTGATTTGATCTCAAAACTATCTATTACCGCAATCAAGAATGGCGTCGCTTGGTAGCTAGCCGGTGAGTACGGGTCGGTCCACAGGGATTTTGTGAATCTCCTAATCGCTCAAACGAGTTAATTCCGAAGGGTGTTCGGATTGATTATTACTAAAAACCTAATTATCTGAACTAGGGAAATTAATCAAAAGTTATAACTAGGGCAGCTAAATAAAATCTATACTAGGGCAGAAAAATAAATTTAACTAGGGCAGGAATTGAAATTACCTAGGGCAAGAAAATAAATAAATCTACTTACTTTACAGATGGCTCTCTCCAAACATCAACGCAGGGTTGTCAGATCTGAATTTCTGAAACGAAAAGAGGCATCGATACTCTCCAAAAGATTTCTAGATTTTATTCATAGAAAGAGGCATAGGGAGGCATACAGGCTTTAGAGTTCCTATTTATAGAGAATAGGAAACCCTAGGTTACAAATTGATCCGCATGTCTAAATTTACAAATTTGCCCTTAGGTTAAGTATTCAGCGCCACCCAGTATTTTGGTAAAAAATTATCGAAGCCCGGGCACCAGATAGGAAACCCTAGGGTTACAATGACTCGCACATCTGCTATTACAAAAATACCCTTAATAAAAGACCTAGTCAACAATACACGCACCGCCATAAAACTTCGCGCCGGCACGAGCATAACCCGGCCGCGGAACCGCGGCCCTATGCCTGGTTTGGCCGCGGTTCCGCGGACAAAAGAAGGAGTTGGGCTCGGAAACTTTTGGGCCTGGCTTCTAGTGACTTTTGATTCCTGTTTCTGTGTCTTTTTTCAACTGGGCTTCTAGGTCTTCTCCAGATCTCCAGTGAATAATTGCGGTGGACTTTTAACCGTTCGCTTTGTAATCTTGGACCTTGCATTGCCTTGTACTTTGTGAATTTTATCTTTGATGTAGGCTTGATCAAGAGTCTTCTGTTTGTTGGTCAAAATCCACTTTTGCATCGTCTTTTCATCATTTTCACTGTTTTCTGTCCAAGAACTTGTAACCTGTAATATGTAGCAGACATGCGTCAAAAGCACCTGTTTATTTATAAAACGAATAAGAATGGGGAATATAATAATGCAATATTATGGTTTGAACGGGTATTTTTGTAATAGCAGATGTGCGTACTCCCCGGCAACGGCGCCATTTGATTGATAGTGATTTTAACGATCAAAATATTTTACCGCAATCAAGAACGGCATCGCTTTGCAGCTAGCCGGTGAGTACAGGTCGGTCCACAAGGATGTTGTGAATTTCCTAATCGCTCTTACGAGTTCATTCCAAACGGTGTGAATGGATTAATTAAATCTAAAAACTAAATTAATTTAGGGCAATTGAATTAAAGATCTGACTATCTAACTAGGGCAAGGAATTAAATTTAATCTAGGGCAGAGAATGAAAAATTACGTAGGGCAAAAATTGAAATTACCTACTTACTTTACAGATGGCTCTCTCCAAACATCAACACAAGACTTGTCAGATCTGAATTTCTGAAATAAAAAGAGGCATCGATGCTCTCCAAAAGAAATCTAAATTTTATTGATAAAAAGAGGCATAGGGAGGCATAGCCTTTACAATGATTTAGAGTTCCTATTTATAGAGGATAGGAAATCCTAAGTTACAATTGATTCGCACGTCTACATTTACCAAAATATCCTTAGGAAGACCTAGTCAAAGTAGACTCCAAGCTTTGGTAAAATTTTATGTCTCTGTCTTTTATTAAAAGGAAGTATTGGGCCTTGAAATTTCCTTTGTGGGCTCTTCTGTATTTGGGCTTCCTTATTATTTGGTTCTTTTATTAAAATAGCTTCTATGTTTCTTCCAGATCTCCAGTGAATAATTGCGGTGGACTTTTAACCGTTCGCTTTGTAATCTTGGACCTTGCATTGTCTTGTACTTTGTGAATTTTATCTTTGATGTAGGCTTGATCAAGAGTCTTCTGTTTGTTGGTCAAAGTCCACTTTTGCATCGTCTTTTCATCGTTTTCATCGTTTTCTGTCCAAGAACCTGTAACCTGTAATATGTAGCAGACACGCGTCAAAAGCACCTGTTTATTTATAAAACGAATAAGAATGGGGAATATAATAATACAATATTATGGTGTGAACACTCGTTCTCTTTGCCAACATCGCCGTCAACTCGAGCTTGTCTCAGTCGCCGTCATCATCAGTGCTGAGCTAAGCTAACGCCGCCAAGTCGCCATTGTTGCTGCTCGTAGAGTCGAAGGACGTCGCCATCAGTTCTCTCTAACAGCCGCAGCAGCCACAACCATGCCCAGGACATGCCAGCACCACGCCTAAGCCACCACTAGGTTACGCCCATGCCATGCCCATGCCTCACACGCACCACGCGTCCACCCAGCACACACCACGACAACACCACGTTCATGCTTCGACAACATCACGCCCAGGCCACCGTTGCACCGTGTCCAACCGAGGACCCACACCACTGCTGCACCGCGCTCGTACCACGCTTGCATTGCGCACGTGCCATGCCCGCGTCGCCACCGAGCCTCACACCGCACCGTTTGTCGCCGTCTCGTATGTCGAGGCAAACCCATTTGCATCCGTGTTGCTTCTATATCAGCAATCCAAGGCAAGTGAACCCTCTTCACTTATTTAATAATGCTATATATATAAAGATATTAATTATGTGGTTAAATATTAATAACGACTTTACACACACACATGTATATGTGCGTTAAGTGTTCGATACACCGTACTTAAACCAAAACCCTGTTTAAAATCCTCGAAAATATGATCAATGGTTTCATTTGCTTATTAAATGATATCGTTTAGAATTTAAATACAAAACATCAAGTTTATAATCATGAAATGATACCCCCAATTGCGATGTTAAATCTGAAATTTATTGTTTAAGTCATAATGTAAAAATTCATAGTTAATTCATTATAACTCTTAATTCGATGTTCTAGGGCTTGTTTTGAAGCCAACTAGATAGCATATAACCCTCTGCAAATTGTTACTGAATATTTCCATGTTACAATAATAAAAACTGGAGAGAAATACGGCTCTGGACTGCAGTCCATAGCAATATTCTCGGTTAATACCTGTATTTAAATCCCTTTATATACATGTATATACCTTCTGTTGTTCTAAGACCTTATCGTTGTATAGATAATTGAATTATCTTTCATATGGCACTGGTTTTATTAAAATCAAGCACTGCTTGATATTTTAAACACATTTTATATTGTCGACATGTCTGGCTGTTTTCTGCAGAGACAGATTATACATGGTGATCTTAAACTGTACATAACTCCTTGTATACAATGGATATTACTGATCCGTATTTTGCGTTGAAAACTTAATCGATAAATCCACATTTTATTGAGCTGTAGCAACACCTAGTTCTGAACATAACTAATGGCAAAATGCGTTCGAAGTTGGACTTCCAATTTAGAAACTGGAATTCCAGCAGCGAACGCCTATTTTAAAATGATCATATCTTCTTAACCAGAATTCCTATTAGTATGAAACCAATTTTAATATTTAGAAAAACGAGTCTACTTCATATGTCCTTTATATTGTTTTACCTGATTCTGAACGATTGAATTATGATGAATTTTACAAACTGAATGACATTGACTGGCCTTATTTAATTGAAGTGTATTTACTACATTCCTATCATATTGTGTGATTGATTTACACTCAGTGATTAGTGACCTTTTTCATTGATATTCTAGTGATTGTAGTGTATTGTCGAGTGATAAGTGGTATTGATTGGGTTATGACAAGCACGTCAATGAAAGTGATTATAACCTAAAGTGATATAAGTTTGATTGAACAGTGAAAGTGAAAGTAATAGTTATTTGTACACAACCAATCTGATACGTGAACATATACTTTAACCTGGGATAAGGGGTAGTTGGATAATGAATGCATGTTGTAGCACGAGAGTCCATTTAAAAATGACCTAACATGAATCCCGTGCGCCGTTGTCCCGTGGAGTTTACGAGGCCTTGTACTAAACGTGTCGTTGGTCTGTAGCAGTTGACGGACTACACTTGTATACATGCATACTTTCATTATTCAACTACAAACAAATGTTAGAATAGAATTGCTATGTTTATGATACTTTGCCCTGACACATATGTGACACTGCCACAAGTTCGTATTGTTTCATGTCTTCTTGTTACTGCTTTATGATTTCTACTTCATACTTATTATTTCTGCAACATACTATGTATCGTTATATTATAATATTGTGTCATCCTGACGACCTGAGTATGCATGCTCAGAGTGAGAAGTCGACTTAGACCACATTAGGACATACCCTACTATGAGAATATTGCGAAGATCTAGACCAGCGATGTCAGCACTATCATTTCTTTTGTTACTATGGGGTTAGTTGTATCCTGGATATTACAGATTTGTATCTGTTGCACTCTGATTCATTTATATGTGATAGATTTAGTGATTGTGATTCTCATTATTTGTGTTGTGTGTACTGCTTACCATGTACTGCTAGAAACCGAAGTGTGACTACGGCGGGATTATTCCTTAACCGTAGGAGCATGGCTGGCCTAGTCACCTTCGTATTCCATATTTTAGAAAGCGGGGCATGACATGATTTTGTTGGTATCAGAGCACCGGGTTTAAATTGAGATTGCAGTTCCAATTAGGGATCCCTTGATTAATGCCTTATTTCTTTGCTTTTCACTTTCATATACCCTTATTGATTAATATCATTCCTTGATTTTAAATTCGATTTTCATCCTTTATCTTTGTATCATTCTTGACAACCCAATTCCCATATACGTTTCCTCTATTCGAGTGCTTACTCATGGCGTCAATCTTCGAAGTTGTTTATCGCAATCTATATGGTCTACTATACATTACTAGTATTATTTTTACATTAATGTAATTGCATTTAGTGACGTTATTATCCTAAAATTTAGCTTTTTCTCTATTTTGTATTTAGTGTGTTTCTCATTTGCGTATTATTAAGTATTCTTGTTTTACTTATTTTAAGTATTCTACTATTTTCAAATTTTTCAATAGTTCTAATTTACACTGCGTATTTTATTTTCTAGTGAATTTTTCCTACTGACGTTTTCCAAATTATCGTCCTTTTAATATGTAGTTCTATTCTTCGTGCTTTTTGTTTTAATTTTCTCTATTTTTAACTACAGAATGCCATTTCAAGTTGTCTTCTACTTTGTATTTTCTTTAACATTTTAGTATTTGATATAGTGTTATCATTCGTATTCACTTAGTTTATTAGTGTTATTTTGTTTAACCCTCAACATTTATATCTATTAACGGTTTGGTTTCTCTAATATAAGTTCGCCTTGATTTTGTACATGGTATTCTCGTTCTTTTTGGTTCATATGCGTGCTAACCATTTTTCATATTTTTGTATTTACGTTTATTTACTTATAAATGTATTTCATTCAAAGTAATATTTTTCTATTTACTCTTATACAAATATTGTTATTCTACATGCTAGTATTTGCTTATTTATTTTATGCTTAAATCATCACTATTTCAGTGTTACCATTATTTCTGTTGTATTTTATTTTCTATGTATTTTAATATAGTTCAATCTTTGTTTTTCATTATTTTTTGTTATATGGTTGACTGCTAACTCACTTATTTTCGGTTTCTATACTTTTAACCTTTGAGAGTTTCCAAGTTATTTTTGTAGTTACTTAATTGTATTTTTAATGAAATAGCTTTGAGCTTTATCAGCCATTCCTTCACTATTATTCATTATTGCTAGACTATTCCATTGTGTGTGTGTGTATGTGTACTATTTCTTTTTCGGCTCTATTGCTTATTTAGTAACATTTGATTTTTCTAGATGCTTTTCTTGCATGACTTTTGTAGCTTACTATTTATTTTAAATTTTGAGAACGAAATTTTCCATTTAGGTGGGTATGATGTAATATCTTGTAGCTGAGATGCCGTATTTTAAAATATCCTAAATTTATGTAAATCATATTCGTCATTTTCGATACTCTATATTTAACACTTACTTTAAACTATCTTCTTTACTATGTGTATTATAATTATGGTCATTTTATTAATTACGTTAACGACTCTAAAATTTCGATTTAGATTTTGTTGAGCGTATGAAATAATATTTATATGAATGGCATTAATTTTATTAATTTGGTTAATGGGTATTAATTTTTAGTAATTGTTATTAATTTGGTTTTATTTGTTATTAATTGTGTTAATTGTTATTGATTGTTATTAATCGGCTTTAATTGTTATTAATTACTATTGATTGTTATCAATTGTCATAAATTTTATTTAATTGGTTTTAATTGTTAGAAATTTTATTTATTGGGATGTTTTCAAAACCTAAATCTAAAATAAAACCCTAACTTTTTTTTTTTGGCAGACCCATTCCTTCTTTCTCTTTCTCTCTCCTCTCTTTCTCCCTCTTTCTTTTTCTCTCTCACAGCAACATCTCCCCCCCTCTTTATACATCTATCTCTCATCTCCTTTTCAAAAAGAACCCTAGACCGAACCTTAACCCAACCCTTAGCCGAGCCTAACACCCTCGCCCCCTCCTTCATCTTCGCCATAGACGCAACCTCCACCCTTCCTCCATCCTCTTGCAAGCATACTCCATCCAAACCAATTGAGGACCCATGTGAAGCCGAGCCCCTCTTTGGATGCAAGTCGAGGCCACCAGGCCTAAGAAGCCTCACCACCGTCGTCGTTGCCATCGTCTTGCGTCGACAACCTTGGCCGAGCACCATGACCGAGGCCATCGCCATCAAGCCGAGACCCACTTCGATCCAGCACTCATCCAAACAAGCTCGTTCCCTCCGCCAACATCGCCGTCAACTCACGCTCGTTGCAGCTACCGTCATCATCGGCACTGAGCCAAGCCAACACCACCGAGTCTCCATTGTCTCCGCTCGCAGAGTCGAAGGACGGCGCCGTCACCACGTCTAAGCCACCACTGGGCCACACATGCACTTAGCGTGCACCACGTACAAGCTTCGACGACATCGTGCCTAGGCCAAGACCCGCACCACTGCTGCACCGCACCTGTACCACGCTCATATGGCGCACGTACCGCGCCCACGTCGCCACCGTACCCCGCACCGCGCCATTCGTCGCCGTCTCGTGTGTCAAGACGAACCCTTGCGCGTCCATGTTGCTTCTATATCAACGACTTAAGGCAGGTGAACCCCCTTTTACTTGTTTAATCATGCTATATATATTAATTAAGTGGTTAAATGTTAATGAAAAGTTTACACACACACACATGTATATGTGTGTTGAGTGTTCGATACATCGTGCCTAAACCAAAATCCTATTTAAAATCCCTAAAACTATGATCAATGGTTTCATTTGCTTATTAACTGATATCGTGTAGAATTTAGATACAAAACATCGAGTTTATAATAATGAAATGATACCCTCAATTGGCGATGTTAAATTTGAAATTTACTATTTAAGTCGCAATGTAAAAATTCGTAGTTAATTCATTATAACTCATAATACGATATTCTAGGGCTCGTATAGAAGCTAACTAGATATCTTATAACCCTCTACAAATTGTTACCGAGTATTGTCATGTTACAATAATGAAAACTGGAGAGAAATATGGCTCTAGGCTGTAGTCCAGAGCAGTATTCTCGGTTAATACCTGTATTTAAATCCTTTTATCTCCATGTATTTGCCTGCTATTGTGCGGAGACCAATATAGTAGTATAGATAATTTAATTATCTTTCATATGTAACTGGTTTCATTAAAATCCAGCACTTTTTGATATTTTAAACACATTTTATATTGTTGACATGTCCAGCTGTTTTCTGTAGAGACAAATTATACGTAGTGACCTTAAACTATACATAACTCCCTGTATACAATGGATATTACTAATCCTTCTTTTGCGTTGGAAACTTAACCGATAAATCCACATTTTATTGAACTGTAGCAACACCTAGTTCTGAACATAACTAATGGCAAAATGCGTTCGAAAACTGGAATTATAGCAGTGAACACTTATCTCCTTAACCAGAATGCCTATTGGTATGAAACCAATTTTAATGTTTAGATAAATGAGTCTACTTCATATGTCCTTTATATTGTTTTACCTAATTCCTCATGCTTGAATTATGATGAATTTTACAAGCTGAATGCCATTGTCTGCCCTTATTTAATTGAAGTGTATTTATTGTATTCCTATCATATTGTGTGATTGCTTTACACTCCATGATTAGTAACCTTTTTCATTGATACTTTAGTGATTATAGTGCATTGTCGAGTGATAAGTGGTATTGATTGGGTTGTGACAAATAAGTCAGCGAAAGTGATTATAAGCGAAAATGATATAAGTGAAAACGTGATTGAACAGTGAAACTGATACATACTTGTACACAACCAATATGATACGTGAACATATATTTTAACCTGAGATAAGGGGTAGTTGGGTAATAAATGCATGTCGTGACACGCGAGTCTATTTAAAAACCACCTAACTTGAATCATGTGTGTCGTTGTCCTGTGGGGTTTACGGGGCCTTATACTAAACGTTCCCTTGGTCCATAGCGGTTGACGGACTACTCTCATATACACGCATAGTTTTATTATTGAACTACAAACAAACGTTAGAATAGAATTGCTATACTTATGATACTTTGCCATGACACATATGCGATACTGCCACAAGTTCGTATGGTTTCATGTATTTTTGTTACTGCTTTATGATTTCTAGGCCATACTTATTATTCTTGCAACATACTATGTATCGTTATATTATAATATAGTTGGATATAGACGCCCTCAAGGCAATTATTGTAATTGAAGGAGAACCTATACGAGAGAACAATGTTACTCGAGATGGTAGTATGCTATCTGGTTTGTCTTTATCTTTCATGTGCTGCGTTAATCACGTATCGTTTAGACATGAGATAAAGCCTTTAGGATTTTGCTTGACTATTAGGACGAAGATGGAGATCATACTAATGGGGCCTAGATAGTTGATAAGCACATTCTTAAATGTCTCTAGTCGTAGGAGTATCGAGACTGGGCTTTGGTACTCTGGTTTAGACTAGTGTGTATGTTTCCTAATCCGGTTGGAGGGCGATAGCTGATCCTACAGCTATTGTTGTTTGACATCTAGGATTGTATATATGTGCTCATTGGATGAGTTATATTGGACGGACTCACCGAGAACTCCTAGTTGGTAACATACTAATGTCAGATAGCAGTTCTTTAATGACATGAGTACAGGGTAGTCCCTAGAATCTGAGATCGCCATAGTATCTTATATGTGTTCCTACTATACTTAGACTTCTATCTTACCATGGCTCAAAGGAGTCGTGCAAACAGGTTTTTGTTGGGTATAGCCCTGAAGCACTTGGAGGCAGTGAGCGATCGAGGGGATTCGTCTCTCCCAGTATAGAGAGTTGATATCGCGATGTGCAGGACACGACTGCAACCACAAGTCGGTGTCCACCGCAGTGGAGATAAAATGATAAGTGTTATCAGTTGTATCTCCGATTAGTTATGAATTCTCTGTCGCATGACTTATCAAGTTATTAGGGTCTGACAGATTCCCAACCTTAGACCTGATATGCGATACTCTTAGACGAAAAGACCGGACTGTATAACGATTGTCACCGATGGACTTTGTAGGGTTCAGATGAGCTTGCTCGTTGATATTCTTTTGATCAATACCTGGGTAGCCGTTATGTGCAGCTAGTACCGCGGACATGCTTGTGGGCTATGGATATAATCATAATTTACTGCCGGCATATTGTCGAGTCTTTAGAGTCCAACATAGAGATTTTCCAGCACAGGCGAAACGATATAGGGCACATATGAGGATACGTGTAAGAGTTCGATTAAACATGTGTATGTGATACACGTATTTTAATCGGGTGTTTAATGATATTAGCCGATATATATATATGATATAACTGGATTATTAAATCAAGTGTTGATTTAATAATTAAATATATATTGATATATTAACTAATATCATGCTCACTTTATTATCTTTCTCTTTATTAATATTTATATTTGATATAAATATTGTGACATGTATATTGATACATTTGAGATGGGCGTATAAAACTTGTATGGATTAAATGAGAACATATTTATTCTTTTATTTATTTCTAAAAAGAGAACGAGTCATGAATATTATATGCTTATAGACTTCATGAGGTGTTTTTTTATGACTTATTTTTTGATATGGTTTTGTTCTCATCTTAACTCATTCATTTCTTCTTCTTAAACTCATTTCCATAGCTACCTCTTTTGGGATTTTCTCAAGTGAGAAAGTGAAAAAGAAAAAAAGAAGAATTTAGTGAGATAATTATTCTATATCTCCTACTAATCATTCTTAGCAAGTTTAATTAGTGGGTTGCTTTATTTTGATGAGATTAATTTGAAGCTAAAGCTTGTGATGGAGTTATCTCAAGATGAATCATCTTCGGTAAGGAGATCACCGAGTAAGGTTGTTCCGGGGTTCATGGTGACTAGCCGGAGTCTAAGGAAAGATGTCTAACGTGCTACAAAGGTTGTAGTTCACCAACTTCTTTATTTAGTTTTTGTTTGCAATTTAAGTGAATGATGATTTTGGTTTTGTAATCGGTATTTGCCTCAAAAAAATTTCTTGTTTATCGCTTCCGCTGGGTCCGTGAATGTAACGACCCTTTCACCGATTCACTAATATGATATCAGAGCCAGTCATTCACTTTTAATTGCATTTTGGTGGCCAATTGATTCAATTAACCAAGTTTCAAAACTTTTGACAACTGTTTTTAAACTTCTGTCAAAAACAGTCCTAATTTTTGCTTTAACTCGTGCCCTGGGGCTCTCGGTTCGGACTGAGATCCCCGCGAACCCCTCCCTCCTGCCAAAGCCCACTCGAGTCTCGAGGGGCTCGATTCACGGCTGAACTAAAGCCAATTTTGGCTCTGATCTAAAATTAGCTTTAGTTCGGGCAGTCCCTGAGCCTGATTTAGGATTTAGGCTCGGAGCTGATCCCAGATCACTTTGGGCTCGGGGTTTTTTACGATGGGATTCTTCCGTGCTTTTTTTGAATCGTTCGGAGCTCGTTTGTGTAAGAAATGGGATTGTTTTTGGTGTCGTAGTGAATCTAAATTTCAACTTTTGAAATTCGAATTTGCGACTCCGCCGGTTATTGAATTCATTGGCCATGGTTCCACCAACTCGGTTAAAGTGTTTAATCGGGTTAATGCGATGGTGTATGTTGATATGTTGTGTTTAACGTCGACGAATTGATTCGATCAAATCAATGGAGTTACACAAGTGTGTCTGAGATGTTCTATGGTTTAAGATATATTGTGATGTATTATGTTGCTTGTATGGAATGCGTTGGATTGTCACGAAATGAATAGCCCCCATGAGGAAGTGTGATATTGTGATAAGTGTTATTTCCATTCATACTTCTATCCATCTTGTATATTCATTTGTTCGGGACGAGCTCCAAAATGCGGTCGTCGTTTCCGCTAAATGTATATTCTTTTTCGGGACTTAGCGATTCACATGTGTCCGTAGTCGCCGCTTTATGTGTTATTATTTGTCGGGACAGGATCAAGTTGTGATCGTCACCGTCGTTGTATAATACAGGTTATAGGATTACTCTGCGGAGAAGCGCACGGGAAGCCAAGTTCTAGATTGCAGCGAGTGGCCATCTTAAGGAGTTGAGATTGAGTCACTCGAGTTTAGGATTGGCGGGTTGCTTGTCGCGCTTGTAGGGGTATAGGATAGACCCGCGGAGGGGTGCTCAAGTCACCGGATTCGAGAAATTTTCGGGTGGCCCCCTCATGATGATGATGTTGGGTTGCCTCCTTTTTTGGGTTACTTAATAGATTGCCGCACTCGTAGGGGTTTGTTTTTAGCTGTGCACGGGTTATTCACGCGACCGGGGAATGTCACGTTTCGTTTGATGGCTCGAACGAAACGCGGGATTTCTAGGTAATCCGATCATTCCATCTCTGTATTTTTCATTACTTTCTTATGATGTGATTACCTTCCTGTGATGATGTTTATCGCTTGCCTGTAGTATTGATTATCTGCCTGCGATGATACACACACACACACACACACACACACACACACACACACACACGTTTTACACCCGTGCTAGCCCTACCCCCGCCCTGCCATAAGTTAAGTAACCTTACGGTGAAGACCCAGGACTCCGAGACGAATGTATGTGCATTCTATTTTCTTTTCATACTTTTCTGTGATTGTATGAGTGGATGCTAGGTAATGTGATTATCTAAATGATGAAATTGCGTTAATAGGATTAATGCAATGTTAAATAAATGTAAAACACATTGTAGAAACCAAATATTAGATATTGGTTTTATAGTCGATTCTTTTGCTTTGCATCGAGGTATTCGATTAGGAATATCCTATACCCCATTCGACGAGGAAAGAGCGTAGATCTCTTCACAGGGAGTGACCTCTTTCGAAAAAGATTACACTACTATAAGTTTGCAAATTGAAGAACTGTATCCTATTGCTTTGCACAGAGGTATTCAGTTAGGAATATTCCGCACCTCATTCAATGAGATAAGAGCCCTAATCCCTTCACGAAGAATCCACACTTAAGCAATAGTCTACGTAACTATAATTTTACAAAACTATTTGGTTCTTACAATAAGATCAAGTTCATTACGTTAAATGTTTTCTTCAAAACCAGCCATAGCCTTCTATCATTTTAGGAAGTAGAGTGGTTAGTATTCGTGTTGCGTTTGTTGACCAAAGTTAAGGCGTGGTGTATGGTAGCTAGATGATATCTTCCTGCTTGCATATGATGCGATTGGTTAGGACAGTCGTAAAACTTTGTTGGTTATAGTTAAGGGTCGTGCAGGTGGGTCTAAACAGTCATGAAATGACAGGTTGAACTTGACCAGCGACTTATGATTTGTTGACCATAGTTAAGGCTATATGTTGTTAGGGGTAAAAACCGATATCGGGAGTTTCAAGTGTTGTAACTTGTAATAAGATTGCATACTTTCTATGGAGTGGGGTGACTTGTTGACCTTAGTCAAGGTTACCATGACATGATAGTTTGGATACCGATACCCACTGTGAGTAATAGTTACTCTCGGGAGATGTTTTTATAAATAATCCCGGCTAGTTCTCCTTTTAAGGTTTGAAAGAGAATTCGAAAAAACAGTGGGAGACGAGATTAGATAAATTAATCAAATTATCTAATCTAAGTTAGAGTGTACGACGAGCGTTTCTTTTCTCTCTCTCTGGAAGTAACCTAAAATTGACCTTAAACTAAAAACTCATAAACCGAGTTAACCGAACCTTTTTACAATTCATGGTTTTGGAATGTCATGATTGCCCTGTTTCACGATATAGTCGCATATGTCCTTACTTCTCCCACTTCCCCTTTTGCTTCCTCCAGAACACTCTGTATCCGATACAGAGATCCATATTGCATGGAAGGTCATCTCATATAGTTATATACGAACTCAAAGAAAGTGTTTCAGAGAATGGCCGCTGGCTCTGGAGAAAATGAATTCTATATGATAAAATTCATTTGTCTCTTCTCTCCATCTTATCTCAAGTTTGAAAGCTCCTTAAATAAGAAGAATATACCAGTTACGCTTATTGGATAGTCTTCTTCCAATCCCGATACTGGAGCTGAAAAGAATGGTAAGAAGAAAACCCACTAACATAAATCCGGTATACACAAGATAAGAAAGAAACACAACAATAGGGGACAAAGTGAGCAGAAGGAAAAATGCAACTACTGTTATGACCCTGGGCAATAAAAGAGGCATTACTTGGAATACCCTGCCATTCCTTAAAACATTTTAATGTTTTATGTTTTCCGTGTGATTGTAATCGAAAACTGTTTTCCAAATAATTCCGACTTGTAGGTATATAGATACCGGATTAACATCCCACATTTGTAAATTGCTATAGATACTGAGAAGGATTAGATTTGGAAAGGTGATCTGTTCCTCAATGTCGGAAATCGGAGCAATTGTTGATATTGGGGAAATCGCTTGGTTTTGCCTTTCGGCATACTTTTGGTTTTGAATATCTGTTACAATGCACCAATTTTAAAAACTCATATATTCGCCTCTTTATTTAGATAAAGTGGGATATAAGTTTTGAAAAATATGTTATGAACATTTTCCTTTATCATTAGATGATTGAGTAAGGTGCATATAGATAACTGAAGAAACATTCTTAACCAAAATACAGTTTTCAAATTACAAAACACAGAGTATGAGTTAGTAAACCATAAGACTTATACATAATAATGTATGTTGTTCAATGTCTGTACGGACATGGGGTTGGTACTCATATTTCGTTTCATTTTCCTATGAGTTCTCTGATTTTAGACACGCATTCTTATTGAAATGAAAACTCCAACGATTTTGAGAAGTTCATAAGATATAAGAATAAAGTAGAAAACTAAATGTTGGAAGTATCAAAATTCTTCGAATTGTTCGAAGATATGAATACTTATACTAGATATTTCGTAGTTAAATAATCGAGAATTTGACCGTCTCTCTGATTTCTCATCGGCTGGTGCGCTCCATTATGAGTAATGCTGAAGTGCCTTTTTCAATTAAGGGATGCACTGGATATGGATGCATATCATTTAATGCAGGTTCCACCTAAATCAGTGCCTCAAATTCTATATATGATATAGAATGAGTTACCATCTTAAGATTGCTAAGATATTGAGTTGTATGGCCTATGCTTAAAACCAGAATCCGGATAAACTCAAGACATGTTTTGGTAATGGCAGTTTGTGGGTTATCCTGGGCATTAACGAAAGTTTAAATTTTCTACCATTTGCAAGATCAAAAGTGTTTTGTTCTTGACGAGCCACTTCCTTGGTAAAGGAATTTCTTGTAAAAGAAATTAGTGGGAATATGGTAGAACTGGAAGTAATTCTAGAACTACAAACGATTACTGAAGATTTGGAAGAACCTGAAAATTCAATTGACCTTAACAAAGCTTAGCCTACTCCGCAAATTTGATAGGCGGCCTCAGCCACCTGAGAGGTACTACGGTTTCCTTGTTGACGGTGACAGGAGGCTTGCGTCATGTGATGATGACCCTATTAGTTATCAGCAGGCCATGGAAAGTTGTGACTTCTGACTGATGGTTGGATACCAAGTTATTCTAGTTGGACTCCATACACTACAACAAAGTATGGATTTTGTTGAGTGCTCCTGAAGGGATAAAATCCATTAGGAGCAAGTAGATCTTACGAGATCAGGACAAATGGAAAGGTACTAACCTAATAAGGTTATACTTGTAGTAAAAGGTTTTCATCAAATACCCGTTGTGGATTGTGATGAAACCATTACTTCAGTGTCTGTGCCGAAGTCCATACGGTTATAATTTGTCATTGTTGTTTTTCATGATTATGATATCTGGTATGTGGATGACTATTATGTCTTTATAAATGATGATTTAGAAGTGTGCGTATATATAACTCTGCCAGAGGGTTATCATAGTCAGTGGGAACAGTGGAAGGTGTGCAATTCGTTTTAGTCTATTTATAGACTAAAGCATGCATAGCGGAAATGGATCATCTGTTTTGATGTCACGGTCAAAGTGTTTGACTTCATCAAAATGAGAGATGAACCTGATATCTGTAAGAAAGTAGTAGGGAGTGTTGTCAGATTTCTCATATGGTATGTGGATGACATGCTCATGATAAGAAATGATGTTCTAAGGCAGGTATCGCTCAGTTCGGGAGATATTTGATCTCTACGAAGTTGAGATTCAGGAAGAAACAGAGAGATGCGTTGTGCCATGCCCGCTCATTGAGGCTAGTTCTCGAACACAGTTTGCGAAACTGTTAGTACAGAAGTTGGGCATGTGATACCGCAATAATTAACCTTAAGTGCAAGTGGGATATTGTTAGATATATGTGCTCTCAAGGAAATTATTGTAATTGAAAAAGGACCTATACGAGAGAACTATCTTACTCGAGATGATAGTATACTATCTGGTTTGTCTTTATCTTTCATGTGATGCGTTAATCACGTATCGTTTAGACATGAGATAAAGCCCTTAGGATTATACTTGACTACCAGGATGATGATGGAGATCATACTAATGGGGCATGGGTTGTCAATAAGCACATTTTTAAATGTCCCTAGTCGTAGGAGTATCAAGACCGGGCATCGGTACTCCAGTTTAGACTAGTGTGTATGTTTCCTGACCCAGTTGGAAGGCGATAGGTGATCTTGCAGCTATTGGTATTTGATATCGAGAATTGTATATAGGTGCTCATTAGATGAGTTATACTGGATGGACTCACCGAGAACTTCTAGTTGGTAATATACCAATGTCAAATAGCAGTTCTCTTATGACATGAGTACAGGATAATTCCTAGGACCTGAGATCGCCATAGTGTCTCATGTGTGTTCCCACTATACTTAGATTTCTACCCTACCACGGCTTAAGGGAGGTGTGCAAACAGGTTTTTGTTGGGTATAGTCCCGAAGCACGTGGAGGCAGTGAGCGGTCGAGGGGATTCGTTTCTCTCGGTATATGGAGTTGATATCACGCTGTGTGGGACATGACTATAACCACAAGTCGGTGGCCACCGCAGTGGAGATAAACTGATAAGTGTTATCAGTTGTATCTCCGATTAGTTATGAGTCCTTTGTCGCATGACTTATCGATTTATTGGGGTCTGACAGATTCTAAACCCTAGACCCGATATGCGATACTCTTAGACGAAGAGACCGGACTGTACGGCGATTGTCACTGATAGATTTTGTAGGATTCAGATGAGCTTGCTCGTTGACCTTCTTTCGATCAATACCTGAGTAGCAGTTACGTGCAGTTAGTACCGTTGACGTGCTTGTGGGCTATGGATATGATCTTAATCTACTGCCAGCGTATTGTCGAATATTTAGAGTCTCACTCAGAGATTTCCCAATACAGGCGAAACGATGTAGGGAACATATAAGGATACGTGCAAGAGTTTGAATAAGCACGTATATGTGATACACGTATTTTAATCGGGTGTTTAATAATATTAGCCGATACATACACACGCGCGCTGCGCGCGCGCACACACACACACACATATAACCGGATCATTAAATCAAGTGTTGATTTAATAATTAAATGTATATTTATAGATTGATATATTTATATATTAACTAATGGTATGCCCACTTTATTATTTTTTTCTCTTTATTAATATTTATATTTGATATTGACATGTATATTGATACATTTGAGATGGGTGTATAAGACTTGTATGGATTAAATGAGAACATATTTATTCTTTTATTTATTTCTAAAAAGAGAATGAATCATGAATATTAGATGCTTGTAAACTTCATGAGGTGTTTTTTATGATTCATTTTTGGATATGGTTTTGTTCTCCATCTTATGTCATTCTTATCTTCTTCTTTCTCTCATCTTCTTGGCCACCTCTCTTGGGATTTTCTCAAGTGTGAAAGTGAGAGAGAAAAGAGAAGAATTTAGTGAGCTAATTATTCTACATCTCCTACTAATCATCCTTCGCAAGTTTAATTAGTGGGTTGCTTCATTTTGATGAGATCAATTTGAAGCTAAAACTTGTGATAGAGTTATCTCGAGATGGATCATTTTCGGCAAGGAGATCACCGAGCAAAATTGTTCCGGGCTTCGTGGAGACTAGCCAGAGTCCAAGGAGAGATCGCTAACGCGCTACAAATGTTATAGTTCACCAACTTCTTTATTTATTTTTTGTTTGCAATTTAAGTGAATGATGATCTTGGTTTTGTAATCAGAGTTTGCCTCTTAAAAAAATTATTTGTTTATAGCTTCCGCCGGGTCCGTGAATGTCACGACCGTTTCACCGATTCACTAACAAATATTGCGTCGCCCTGACAATCTGAGTGTGCATGCTCAGAGTGAGAAGTTGACTTAGCCCATATCGGGGCTTATCCTGCTTTGAGGATATTGCAAAGATCTAGACCAGCGACGTCAGCGCTATCATTTCCTTTGTTTCTACTATCTGGTTAGTTGTATCCTTGATATTACATATTTGTATCCGTTGCACTCCGATTCATTTAAATGTGATAGGTTTAGTGATTGTGATTCTTATTACTCGTTCTATGTTTACTGCTTACCATGTACTGCTAGAATCCGAAGCGTGACTACGGCATGATTATTCCTTGATCATAGGACTATGGCTGGCCTAGTCGCCATCGTATTCCGTATTTTAGAAAGCGGGACGAGACAATTGATCAAGAGGTAGGTCGACGAGCAAACTCATCCGAATCCAACAAAATCTATAAGTGACAAATATCGTACAGTCTGGTCTATTCGTCAAAAAGTATCGCATACCGGGTTTAGGGAGTAGAAATTGTCAGACCCCCAATAACCCAGTAAGTTATGCAGATATCGAACTCATAACTATTAGAGATACAACCGATAACACTTATCGGTTTATCTCAATTGCCATGGTCATGGGCTTTTGGTTATAGTCATGTCATGCACAGCGCGACATCGTCTTTCTATACCGGGAGAGACGAATCGACTAGACTGCTCACTGTCTCCATGTGCTTCGGGACTATACCAAATTAAAACACGTTTGCACGATTCTTTAAAGCCGTGGTAGGGGAGTAATCAAAGGATAGTTGGAATACACACAAAACACTATGGCGATCTCAGGTCAAAAGACTAACATGTACTATCATCACCACAGAACTGCTATCTGACAATATCATCTAGGAGTTCTCGGCGAGTCCATTCAGTGTACTCAATTCTCAATTGAGCACATGCATACATTCTCGGCGTCAAACACCAATAACTGTGGAACCAACTACCGCCCTGGTCGGGGTCGAGAAACGTATACACTAGTCTACTCTGGAGTATCAATACCCTATCTCGATACTCCCACGAGTAGGGATATTTAAGGATGTGCTTATGGACTACCCAGACCCTACCGGTATGATCTCTATCATAATCCTGGTTGTCAAGCAAAGTCATATGAGTTTTATCAACATATATTAGCGATACTTAATAGCAAGTAAAATATATACACATGATAATAAAGACAGATCAGATAGCATACTATCATACCGAGCAAGAATGTTCTATCCATATAAGTCCTGTACAATTACAATAATTGCTTTCAGGATACCTATATTCAACACTTATGAATTTGCCCCACAAGCATCAATTCATGATCACTTCCATTCTTGGGATACCTGAGGTTTAAACCCCCACACTCTTCCCAAAAAGGAAAGTGAACCATACCTCAATTTTGTGTACTTCAAACTCGGACTTAGGCGAAAGGACAAATTTCCCCCAATTTTTATTAATGTGCAATGCAGCTCGAAAGATATATTTTTACGTTACAAAAACAAAAACAGAACAAAATTAAATCTTGCACCTAAGATACACGGAATCAATCCAATCAAACTTTTCATAAATACCAAAATTTTGAAACTGTCATAAGGATGAAGTGATGAACATATCTTTTACCTTTTTTTTTAATTGACCGAAACCTGGACTTTTGTAATACGGACTAAAAATCTGATTTTTTATCTTCTAAAAGACCTATGACAAAGCAATGCAAAAATAGTTCAAAATCAAAAGCGAAAAAATTTATTTGTGAAGATTTAAAGTTCTTTTCAATATAGATTTTATAAGATTTTTTTACATAAACTTTTTTTTAAATGATTTTTAAGGATTTGATGGATAGATGCTTGTTTATAAGGAAAAGAGAAAAATTGGTAATAATTTGAAGGGTTTTAATTTTTTTGGTAATTATATGCATCCTAAATCTTAACCGGGACACGCATGTACGAAGAAAATAGTCTAGTGGAATCTTTTACTCAACTAAAAAATCCTCTATGGATATATTACACTAGTATTATGCACGTGCGATACACGTGTGTATGAAGAATATAAAATCTCACTCTATTAAATGTGCAGTTAAACATAGATAGTATATTCTAATATCCTAAATTTGATGTTTATATTCAAATTTTTGAATGGCTAAATCCATATAAATACTAGCGTATGACGCGTTATTTAAAAAAAAAATTAATGTGACACCAACTATAACATCATAAATTTTTAAATGAAAATATGTAAACAACAATTCCTCACATGATTCTGGCATCAAAACTTGATATGATGAATGACTCTCAATTAGCAAATAGCATGGATTTTCTCTTCCCTTTCTATTCTCTCCTTAATTTTCATCTTATTTTCAGCTTTCTTTTACTCTCTTTTCTTATTTTTCTACTCTCCCTTTCAGTTTCTTTTCGTTTTTCCTTCTCTGCATTTTTATTTTTATGCAAATCCTATACGAGGTAGTTTCTCTAACTAATTGATAAAACTTCTAGTGGGTTGCCTTTTTAAAAAAATAAAAAAATCCCTTCTTGTGAATGAAAGTAGGGAAAATCTAATTTTATAACAATTTTTTTGGATTTTTCTTTTTTTCTTCTTTTTTTAAACTATGTGATGAGAAAACTCTCCATTTCATGGGACATGTGGCACTTCCTAAGGGATTGTTAGTTGGATTTGAATCTCAATTTCTTTATCCATAGAATTTTGTGGTTATAACAGTAGAGATGTAAACGGTTTGAGAAATAGACTTCATGGGTTTAAAAATTTCTTTTAGTAAGGGTTTAATGCAAATCTGGAGCTGCTCTTTACCAGTAGTTGAGTAAGGCTGTGCACAAACACTAACAACATGTTCTAGCGGCCATCTCCCTCCTTAAATTATGAGTTACGACATTTTCTACTACATGGCGTTGTGTTTGGACTGCTTCGGATACAGAAAGAGAAGCTAAATGAGGAAAGTAAAAAATTGATAAATGCAGTGTGCTCGAAAAACGGATTTGCTCTTGCAGAGACACTTTAAATATATTCACTCAACTCTTAATTAAATAGTTTGATTCTTGGTCAAGTTAACTCGGTGTTACAAGAGTAACTTGACAGAAAAGAACAGGACAGATTGGAGGGCCATTTCAAATTAGAAAGATTTGGAGGGATTTTTTAAAAATAGCTACGATTTGGCCAGCATATATCTAATATTATAATTAGAAATTTGGGCTTTTTACTGAAAGGCCCCCTCATACTTCACTAATTACGAAAAAGCCACTCCATATTTCATATTTACTTAAAAGTGTCCACCTACATTTAAATTGCACAAAAAACCCTATCAACTCAAAAAGAGAATCTTTTTGGTATTTTCCATTATTCCATTAGGAGGTTAACGGTGCGTATCGGGTAAAGATTTGAAAACCTTTCCGGTCTCTTTCCTTTTTCCTAAATTTCTAATTTTCTTTCTAAATTGATTTTAAGATTAGGGTTTCAATCAAAAATATCTCAAATTGATCATGAAAACTAGCGTGATCTTTCTTAACCTTCTCCACCAACGAGTTTGTCGAGTGTCAATGTCTCTTCAATTGCAAGTTTCGAGTTCGTGGGCACCTCATTTGAAAATGATTCTTTGATTACGCTAAATCTCAATCTTCAATTAAACGATAATGTAGGTTTTTTTTATGGAAGAAAGATCTATCTAAATATGTAGAAGGTAAGAGAGCAGCTCAAGCATAAGTTTCAGCTCTATCTTCGTAAAGGGAAGCTAATTTTTTATGGAAAACTAGTGAAGGAGGCTTTTTAGTGCTATTTAATTGTTTGGGGATCTTTTAAATAAATATGAATTATGAGAGGCTTTTTAGTAATTAACGAAGTATGAGAAGAATCTTTAGTAAAATGGCCAAAAAATTAGAACTCATGTTATTTATCATTTTTCCACTGAAAAGTAAAAGTAAGAAGGTTTGAAAATTTTCTTTCAACATTTTCTTCGTCCTAGAAAAAGCCATCTCTGTGTGTGTGTCAAAACTCACACAAACATATTTATGACTCATAAAAAAGAAGAAGAAAAGGATAAATGCATGCATCTTGAGATTGAAAAAAATTATACATGGGTATTTTTAATATTTTTTCATACATTATTTTGTTTTTTATATTTTAGAAGAGGAGATTTTAAATTGAAATTTCAATCTAATCCTTTGCCAGACACATAACAAAGAATATTCCTTATATTTAATAAAATCTAAACTTTTGAAAAAAATCTAACGATAATTGCTCTGATCATCCAAAATTTTTAAGACAAACTGGAAAAAACCTTCAAAAAGTATGAAGAGACTTATCCATGATCTCAACTTCTTTTCTTGTAGGCTTGCCTAAATATTTATTTATTTATTTATGGAATTTCTACTAAAAATCCTCCACCTCGTTACTAAAAATTCTCTATACTTCGTATTGACTTAAAAGACACCCATACGTTTAAATTGCACTAAAAAGCCCCCTAAAATACCAAAAATAGATTTTTTTTTGGTCTCTTCCATAATTCCGTTTGCAGGCTAACAGTGAATATCGGGTTAATTAAGGTTTTGAAACATTCACATCCTCTCTTCTTTTCCCAAAATTCCTAAATTTTCGGTCAAATTGGCTTTTGGATTAGGGTGTCGATCAAAGATCTCTCAAATTCATCATGCAAACCAGCTCATCTTTCTCATACTTCTTCATTAACGAGCTTATCGAATGCCGTATTCCCTTCAATTGCAAGTTTTGAGAGGGCGATTCTTCAGGTGCGTTGAATTTCAATTTTCAACTAAGCGAGGATATGTGTTCTTTTTATGAGAGAAAGACCTACGTATCTAAATACATAGAAGATAAGAGAACTGCTCAAATATAAGTTCCAGCAGTATCTTCCTAACGGAATGCTAACTTTTGACGGAAGACTTGTGAGGGGGGCTCAAATTTTTCGGTACAAGCAGGTTAAGTTTCTTTGCTGTTATTATAATGGGTAAACTGCAGGACATAAAGATTGAGACTTTCTTATATCTTGTACGTTATAAATAATTTAATTTCTCAAAGTACAAATTATGGTTACCACCCCACCTTTTTTTTGGGTGATAAATTGATCTAAATATATAAATGAATGTGGGGTAAGAATAATGCAAAGACAGCTTGCGTTTGGATAAACGAAGGTGCCAGTGTCTCTTTAGACTATTTTAGGGCCTATTGCGTGTGCCCCCCGTTTCTAATCTTAATCTATTTTAGAGCCATCCATAGATTATTGTTCCAAATGGATTAGCGTCATTAAATTAGGTCCCTACTACAAATCGAATTGAATCCATGCATGCATGCATAATATTGTATTAATTGTATCGAGAACAAACAAATAAAGTGTACGGAAAGATAATATTGTGATTGAAATGGATCGACATTTTGTGAAGTCACTAAACATATGAATCATCAGTGTTCACTTATTTTAATGCTAATTGTTGTTTTATTATATCTATTGTCTACTCTTATATCTTGCAACCAACCATTACGTTTACAATAATAAGACATCTCCAACCCTACCTCCCAAACCCACCAAAATTTTCTTTTCTTTTCTTTTCCTTTCTGAATTTTTCCATTTTCTTTCTTCCTGGATTTGCTTCCTGACGTATCTTTCTTTAATATTATTTTTAAATTTCTACATTTATATCCGTCTCTCGGATTATTTCTGACCCATGAAATTATTTCTTCTGATTATCGGATTTAGCTAGTGCACGTGAAATTAGAGAGCTATTTTGTATCAACTTTTTATTAGGGAAAGTAGAGCTTGTGTACATCTATATAAAAAGACATAATCAATTTCAACCCCAAAAAGATTTGCCTAATAAGAACAGAGACAGGTATTAACTCGATCTTTAAAATGACTAAATTTTTATGATACAACCACAGCCATATTTAGGTCATTGTTATGAATTGCCATGCTTTTTTTTTTATCATAAAAAAAAACACTGTTTATGCACAATGTTACAAGGATTTTAGACATGTCTAGGACCTACAACTATAAGTTATGGAAGGGGCTTTAAATATCCAACCATGTATGTCTCTTCTAAAACGGGGACCATTAATATAGATATATAATAAAGTTGAAGCGGGGTTATTTAGATTGCACTCTTTTTTTTTAAACTCTTTTTTATGCCGGAGTGATCTAAATTGATGCTTTATTTTAGTTTTAATTTTGTATATTAAAAATATATGAACATGTATAAAATACAAGAAAAAATGTACTCAAATTGTCGAATTTACAATTATTTCACAAATTTTTAAGGAACTAGGATGCTATGCATGCTCACTAAAGTTTATTAACCGGATGCATGAGCTTGGTCTCTAGAAAAAGAAATAAACAAATGGGTTCTACAGAACAGTCCGAAAAATCATCTTTTTTTCTTTTCTATCCGGATGTATTGCGCACCGCACAGTATAGTACGGAATAGTAGTTATTTAATCTACCCATTTAAATTACTGGGTACAAGACCTAGCTATGGAGGTACAAGTGCATGTGCCTAAAGCTACTACCTCGAAATGGAAGCTGCATGAGCTCTGGATTTAGCCCTACTTTAATTTCTCCCGACACTTCATCATCATCATCATCATCTATTATCCGTTTACATTTAGAGCTCTTTCATGGTTATAAAGCAAAAGTTTGAAAATTTTGGACAAGAGTTTATTCAATTTGCATAAACATTCTCTTAATTAGTGTCCGACTTTTGATGGAAGAAATTTATAAATAAGGAACGGGTTATATAAAAAAGAGATTGATGTCTCTCAAAAATTCATAATAACGAGACGGAGACGAAGAATATTCTCGCTAAAGTAAAGATGATTTTCTTTGGTCATATAAATAGGTGGAATGCTTGAAAAATAGACTAATTTAGCTTAATAATAATAAAGAAGTAAAACTGGTTATTAAAAAATATACAATTTCCATGAATTAAATGTTAGAAAATACTAAAAAACCACCATGAAAAAATCGGTTGTGTGGCTGTAAAAATTGGTTAAGCTCTTCCACAAGGTAAGACAACATATGCCCAGAATTTTTTAAAGAATAATTTTTTTTTCCTTAAATCCCTACTATTATAACCAGAAATCATAGGGATAACACAAAAAGTATTTTATTTATCTCATAGGATAATTCAAATAAATGAGAAAAATCCCTTATGCAACTCTCAACGCATAGAATGCCAAATCAAATCATCAAGCTCATGAGTTTACCATTTTCCCCTTTCATCATTCTAATCTCTATTATGCAAAAGAGAGGAGGGGTCTCCGATTTTGAAATTGATTTGAAGGCTTGATTGTCTAATTTATGACTTTTTTTTTGCAATTCATTTCAAAAAGAAATCCATTGAAAAAATATATAAAATCCAACCCCAAATTGTAACAGCAACTAATACCATACATCTTTTCCAATAACCGACCTCCATAAATCTCTCCCACTAACTACTCCATACAAATTTCTTTTTAATTACACTTAAGATGTAACGTGCACCGCACGTGCAAAACACTAGTTGCAAAAGGATGGGGTCTCCAATTTTGAGTTTGATTTGGAGATTTGTCTCTTTAATTTGTAAGTGAAATTCATTAAAAAATACAATAAATCCAACCTCAAATTGTAACCGCAACTAAATCCATACATCTCTTCTAATAACCAACTTCACAAATCTCTCTCCGTAACTTACTTCATACAAATTACGTAACGTAACGTTTATAGTGAAATAGTTTCTCAAAATAGCCCAAACCATTTTTTCAAAAAAAAACCCAATAATTGAAAAATAGTTTAAACAAGTTGATACACAGCCCACTCTTAACATACACGCATGCATCGCACGTGCAAAAAATGTAGTCATAATAAATACACTGTCATGATACACAAAAAAAGAAGAAGAAAACCTCTAACAAACAAGCTAGGAGAAGCTTGTTTGTTTATTTATGAGTTACGCTTGTTTGATAATCGAGCCGTTAACGAGCCGAACTCAAACTGAGGTGAATGAGCCGACCTGACCCAGCCGTCCTCAGCTCGTTCAAGTTCTGTTTATTTACACCCCCACTAACAAGTACAAGTGAGAGTGCTGGGCGGTATGATTATTCATCGAATTAATTAGGCAACTAGAATTTTTTTTTACACAACTAACTATCTTAAATGAATTGGATGGCGAGATTTAATGCAATTAACTATCCTATATCCATATCCATCCATTCTCCAGATCTAACAATATATATTGAAAACTTTATTTTTTTGAAAATAAAAACTTAAATTGATTGAAGCAAAGCCATCTCTCGTCCACCTCCACAACCATTGGAATATTTTGGGAGCCATCCGTCATTATCAGAAATCTCAGGGGCTTTTGCGTCCTCTCTCATCTCGAAGCAAGACTCTGCGCCTATTAGTGCCTGTCACGTGACACCACGCGGCTCATCGCGACACGTGCCGCCGCCCCTTCATGAAGCCGACACGTGTGGGCCGTCCCCCCTTCTTAATTTGTTTATCATGGACTTCTTGGTAAAGTCGTACACGAATACGAAGAAGAATCCAAGGCGACTCCTTGTCCTCCATGTTTAAATTTATCAAATATAACTTCTATTATCCATTTGGTATCGATTTAGCAATAGTCACGAAGTTATTCCTATATCTGCATCTGAATCTGGTATAAAAAATTATAGTGGTTGCTATATTTTCCCAGTATTTATTTCATATATATGTGTGCGAGCACGCTTTGACTTTTTCCCGGTACTAATAATAATTTTCATTTATAACTATTCATTTCCATATTTGAATCCGTCTATGATGATGCTCAATACTAAGAACTTTCCGGATCATGACACGTGGCGGATGACATGTCCTGGGGCTTACGGGAAAGGAACAAGACCGGTACATTAAAGACGTACCCCGGACCTCCGCTTCCTGGATTGTCTCGACCTTCGATGGCCTCCCAGAACACTCTTATGCCTGTCTTACAAATAATCATTGGCTCGCCTCCGAGCCTTCTTGCACGATGGGCTTCCTCAGCCCTCCCAGCTCACCCCCGAGCTATCACAGAACCAAATTTCTTCGGCCTCCTGCTCTCCTTCAAACCTCCCGCCGAGCTAAGCCTCCCCGGTCTCACCGAGTGACCCAGAGCACAGATTGCAGGCGTCCCTGCCATAGCTCCGCGAATCTCGCCAGATGCGAGATATCCGCCGCCCCACGATCCTGCGTTCCATGACCTCATGTTCCCCCTGTTAACGGGCGTATCTCGTCATTAATGGAGGATCCCGCCATTCGCGCATGCGTAACTCCAGGGGCGTAACGGTCGGCGTAAATCTCGCGCCCGCCAGCCCATGGCTGCCACTATACAAACCCTATCTCAGACGACTCAGGTAAAGCAATTCTGATCTAATAGGCCGCTACTCTGCCCAAATACCTCGACTAACTTGATCGTCGGAGGGTCCACGGTGGTGCAACCACCCCGGAACTTCTTTGCAGGTAGCTCGGCTCCGCACTAAATCAAACCCATTAAGATCCACACGCCTCAAGCGACAGTCCTCAAACCCGATCTCAGCCGCTCACCTACGCCGTCGACAGATCGTAGAAGACAACTTCTGAAGGAGATCCAGAGCTCCATCAGTTGGCGTCGTCTGTGGGAACGTCGAAAGTTCCACTCAACGAAAGTTGGTCTTCAGATCTCGAACTCATGGCCAGTAATCACCGCGACAATCCAAGCACTAGCCGTCGTCCTCCCCACAACAGAGGCGCGGATGGATCCTCTCCTCCCTCGAACACCATTCATGCCCTATTTGCATGAATCGACAGGTTCGCGTCCGTTGTGGATGCCCTTGTCCGTGTCCAAACGGTTGGACAAGCCCCCCACCTTGGGACCGAGACTTCCACAGAGGGGGAGAAGACACTGCCCACACTAGCACGACCGAACTGTAAGTCTACAGTAGCGCCCCGGCCGTCAATCCGAGGCCAAAAGCGGAACAAAAACTTTTTACAAAACCGGTGCTATCGTAGTCTTTCACCCGGATCGAACCATTAACACAAACTAGCAACTACTAAAAGGATAGAAAAGCTATACCAATCGATCCGTATCCTTCGGTCTTTAGCCACCATCCCTAACTTCTCGCGGCATCTCCGGTCTCCGGTCTCCTCGTTAGAAGGGCACCACATCATGAAGTCTTTTTACGGGTTCTCGCTTCAAACCGAAGCAACTCGGACATGAAGTTTGCTAGCCGACATATCCAAGGTGGTGTAGAGAATGTGTGTGATAATTTTGTCTCAAGTATCCATTGATTCTCAACACATGAGAGTGTATGGATGGATGTTGAAAATGAAACCATGGTGGAACTTGTGAGCTAGAGGAAGAAGAAGAAGAGGCTTTTGTGTTATTGTTGTGATGAGATAAAAATGAGAGCAAGCATTATCATCTCAAGAGCAAGCCTGAGGCTATATGGCTGCCCTCTCTCTCTCCACCTCTCATTTCATCACAACAATCAATCACAAATGTTGACATGGTTCAAAGAATAAGACCATGAGTCATCATCCATGTTCATGTCACATTTAATGCCCTTCATGATGATATCCACTCACAATTTCCACAAGCAAACATTAATCCAAATGTTTGCAATAATAAAAAGTATAGCAACATCTAAAGTAAACTCGTGACAGATTACAAGGATACCCCTCACCTATATATACATACCTGCATCTGCATTCCGACCGAATGCAAATGCGATGAGACGAAAGTAATCCAACAAATCTAATACTAGGATCCGGCTTAAACTAAAGCCCACTAGTATGATCCGTCCGATCATGATCCGTGCACAAGTGCACGTATATGATCGAACCCTGCCATAATACCATACGGCCTCTACAACGTTTCTCCCGAACTTGAGAAACTGTATGTGGGGGACTCTAAAGACTCGTCAATATGCTGGCTGTCGATTTAACCACTAGCACGTCAGCGGTACTAGCTGTACGTAACGGCTACCAGGTATTGGCTAAAAAGGAGGTCGATGAGCGAACTCATCCTGACACCCTACTGAGTCTGTCAGTGACAATATCCGTACAGTCCGGTCCGATGAGTATCGCATGTCGGGCCTAGGGGGTTGGTAAACGTTAGACCCCCAAAAGCGGTACAAGTCGTGTCAGAGTGTAGCCCAGAACACCCTGAGATACTACTGGAATACCTACCAGTAAATCTCACTTGCCTTGGCCAAGGACTTCGTGTAATGGCGCTCCTGACACAACGCGATCTCACCCCCAATACCGGGAGAGACGAATCCCCTGCCGATCCGCTCACTGCTTCTATATGGCTCGGGACTGTACCCAACTAAAACCTGTTTGCACAATTCCTTTGAGCCGTGGTAGGGTAGTAATCAAAGCACAGTGGGAACTCACACGAGACAAATGACGATCTCAGGTCGATAGACTAATCTATACATATGTCACCAGGGAACTGCTATCTGACGCTAGGTATATTACCAACTAGCATGTTCTCGACGAGTCATGTCCGGTGTACTCATAACCCAATGAGCACTTGTATATATCTTAGGTGAACCAACTGACACCAATGGCTTGTGAGACCGGTCACCGTCTCTCGTCGGGGTCTTGACTGTATACACTAGTCTACTGACGGAGTATCGATGCCCGGTCTCGATACTCCCACGACTAGGGACAATTTAAGGATGTGCTCATAGACTACCCAACTCTCACGTATATGATCGCCATCATACTGCTGGTAGTCAAGAAAGAATCCTAAGTGCTCTATCAACGTGTAATAGTGATCTGTAAGGTCACCTAAAGAATGTACATGATGATAAAGATAAACCAGATAGCATACTACAATCTTGAGTAAGACTGTCCTACCGGCATAGGTCCTCTCTCAATCATTGCAATCACGTGCCTGCGATCCAATAATTGACTTGAATGCACTATATCCAACAATCTCCCACTTGCACTTAAGGCTAATTATTGCGATATCGCATACTCACAGCTCGTGTGATACCGAACACCCAACTCCTCTACTGATCAGTCTCACAAAGCCCGTTTGTGAAACTATTGCGATCGAGGAATAGCCTCAGTGGGTGGATCCGCCCTGATGTTTCTTTCTATGTCTCTTTTTATCTCAAGTTCACGGAGAATACCATCTCCCAAAATGAGCAATACCTGTCTTAGAATATTTCTGGATATCTGATGGGACCTAGTTCACAAATGAACTCCAAAGCCAGTTTACATCTTGGACTGTATCGTCAATTGAATTTAATCAGTATCCTGCGCCATGACTCCCTCAGTATCCGCTTGGATCACCTGTCCAAACTACTGCCCCTGGTCAGAGGGAGAACTGTAACTCTGACAGTCACTCTATCATCCAGGTCACCTTGGAAGCCTAGAATGATAATTGTCTCCCGAAGGAGGCTGCTGTTATCATATCCATAGAACATCAACTTATGTTCTAAAACTGCTTCCGAATGTTTCTCCAGGATTGGATTAATATATCAATTGATTGCATCTAGTGCAAAAACAACATCTGGTGTGGTACTTGATATCTCATGATTGACACAATTGCCTAAGCAAGTGATATGTCAATCATGCACATCCCTCTCCCCTTTAGTCTGTAAGACACCTTTAGAGAGGGTGACTCCATCACCTGCAGGTATACTACCGTGCCAGGAGTCGTCCATCCTAAAATACCTTAAGAATACTGTCTAAGTACCCGGATTAGGAAACTACCCAAATCTAGATCTAAAACCATAGATCTAGTAACCAGAATGCCTGATATAATGTCCATATCCTATGTGGAGAAACCACCGTGTGACAACCACAGTATAACCGATCGTAGGATAGGAATTTCACTTCCTACTCTGTGTATGTCATTCAGATACCAGGACATCACACCCTACTACCTTCTTAACATATCCATCCCCTATTCTGATGAAGTCATAACCTATGACTGTCATATCAAAAATAGATGATCTATCTCTGCTATATCTGCTTTAGTCTATAAATAGACACAAGCTACTTGTCCACTGTGCTTCCGCTGCTCTCACTGACTACGACAACTCTCTGGTAGAGTCATATACACGTACACTTCTAAAGCTAGTTTAGAACGACGCTATACTCATCCTCCTGCCGGGTCTCATAGTCTAGAACAACAGTAATGGCAAGTCTGGGTAAACAAGAACCTCCCTGTCACCGTCCTTGAGGCTACCGAAGTACCTCTCGGGCGCCTGACCTTACCCACCATATCCGCGGAGTGGCTAATGGAATGTCATACCCGATTGAATCTTTTGGTCCTATTAAATTTCAGTAATCGTCTGTGGTTCTGGAATCGCTTCCGGTTCTACCATACTCTCACTACTGTTTTCTGAAAAAGTCCATTTTACTAAAACTGTGGCGAGTCAAGAATAATATCACTATTGATCTTCTAGATGGTAGAAAGTTAATCCTCGTCATAACCCGGGTTAACCCACAAATAGCCATTACAGAAACGTGCTTTGAGTTATCCAGAGTCTGGTTTTAAGCATAAGCCGGACAACTCCGTATACCTTAACATTGTTAAGATATGAGCCATTCTATATCTAATATAGAAACAAAGGCACTGATTTAATTGGAACCAGATTCAAATCATGCATCTGTCTCCAGTGCATGTCAACTAAATGGAGAGAGGCCGATCATCATTACTCAACTTAGGAATACATCCAGACATGAGTAACCTGGAAGAGAAGCAAGTTCTCAAAACCATTACTATCAACTGAATACCATACACAAGTATCTACATCTTCGATCACCTTGAAGAATCCTGATACTTGCAACACCCGGTTCTCTACTTTATTCATATACCTATAACCTCTCAAAACTTGGACCTTGTATTTCTACGAAACACATGTCTAAGAACTAGAGCAGTCACAAGTAAACAGAATATAGTACGAGCACCAACCCCTCTGTCCTAATGGACACTGGACAACATACAATACTCTGTATAAGTCCCCTGAGTTTAATAACTCATACCCTGTGCATCGTAGGTTGAAAACTGTACTTATGGTTAAGAAGAATTACACCGCTGTTGAATGCTCCTTACCTAACCATCAACTGATATAGGTAAATGTCATGAACATAATTTCAAAAAGTTATATCTCACTTTATAAAATAAACGTACAGATATATCAGTATGAAATTGGTGTATAACAATGGATATTCAAAACCAAATATTTGCCGTCCAACAAAAACCCAGGTGATTTCCTCAAATATCACCAATTGCAACGAATCCCGATATAATGAGGATGATCACCTAATTCCCAATAACTTACTCCTACTCATCATCTGTAAAACCATACAGATGTGAGAATCATACCTGGTAAATACATACCCTGGAGCAAGGACTAATTGGGAAATCAGTTTTCTATTAACAATGCACAGTGAAACTGAAACATGTAAAATGTTTCGAAGGGGTTTCCGGGTATTCCTAGTAATGCCTCTTCCATTATCAGATTCATGACCGTAACCGTATATCTCTTTGCCATCTCTCCAAATCCCTTTATATGTCTTTAGCCATTACCTTCTGTACACCCCCTTAGGCTAAATGGTTTTCTTCCTTCCCTACTGCTCAGCACCAGCCTATGGTTTGGAAGAAAACTATCCAATAAGCGTAACATGTGTACTCTCCTAATCCTAGGAGTACTCGCAACCTGAGAGAAGGTAAAGATAAAAGACAATTGAATAAACCTTATTCATATTTCTCCTGAACCAGAATCCATCCTCGAATCTGGAACAAGTTCCTTCGAGTTCGTATATAACCATATGATGGATTTATCCAATGGAATTGGATGTTCGTAGTGATACGGGGTATTCTGGAGAAATACAAAGGTGAAATAGGAGTAGCGATGAAATACTTGGTTTGGTCGTGAATGTTAGCAGTCGCAATTTATTTTGCCCTCTTTTTAATCCCTTTATTTGTCTTTACTTATTATCTTCTGTACACCACACTTAGGCTAATTGGTTTTCTTCATTCCCTACCTTTCGGCACCCGCCTATGGTTTGGAAGAAGATTATTCAATAAGCGTAATAGGTGTACCCTCTCCTAATCCTAGGAGCCCTCATAACCTGAGAGAAGGTAAAAGGAAAAGACAACTGAATAGTCCTATTCAATCTCTCCAGAACCAGAATCCATTCTCGAATCTGGAACAAGTTCCTTCGAGTTCGTATATAACCATACGATGGATTTATCTAATGGAAGTGGACGTTCGTAATAATACGGGGTGTTCTGGAGAAATGCAAAAGGTAAAAGAAGGAGTGGTAATGATGTATGCAACTCAGACAATTCAAAAGCCAGTGTTTTAAGAAATTTCGGTTAACTTGGTCACTGAGTTAAAGTCTAGGGTCGGGCCATGGTCGCTGCTAAACAGAGAGAGAAAAGAAACACTCTGCGTGTACTCTAACCTAGATCAGAATGGTTAATCACTTTATCTAATCAGGATGTCTCCCATTGTATCCTCAAATTCTTCTCCAAACCTGAAAGAAGAATTAGTCGGGATCACCCGAGGAGTAAACCAACTCATCAGTGGGAATCGGGATCCAACTATCATCGCATGATAATGTAATGGAATCCACTTACGTTATCACACTCCAGAAGGTATGCGCATGCCTGGAAAGTTTCAGTTTCTTTAGAAACTCCCGATATGATTTTTACCCCATGCTCTTATGACCTTGACGAAGGCCAACATATCATAAGTCACATATCAAGTTCTACCCGTCATTATCCAGGTTAATTTGAACCCACCCGTACATACTCTTGACGAAGGCCAAAATAGTAGTACGACTGTCCCAAACCAACGCATCTATCTATGCAACAGAAAAGTAACAAATAGCTACCATACACTATGTCTTGACAAAGGCCAACATACATAGCATGAATACTAAGTGCTACCTGTCTGAAATGACGGAGGGCTACGAATGGTTTTTGGCGAAAAACCTTTAACGTAATGAACTTGATATCGTTGAAGGAACCGGATATCTTTTTATAAATATATAGTGGCGAAAACCTTTGCTAAAGAGGTCACTCCTGGTGAAGAGATCTCGGCTCTTTCCCCGTAGAATGAGGTGTAGGATATTCCAAACTGAATACCACGATGCAAAGCAAAAAGTAGTCGACTATAATGAAGTTATTACCCTGACGCAAACTTCTGCCCATGGGGTCACTCCCGGTGAAGGGATCTCGGCCCTTGCCTCGTCGACTGGGGTGCTGGATATTCATAACCGAATACAACTGTGCAAAACAAAAGAAAACGTGCTTGTAATAACAGCTTTTTGAAAAATGTTCCAAAAACATCAGAATAGGTTTGTTTTCCTTGCATTGATCAGAATCAACGCAGTCCCATCAATTGATCACACCAGAAAAGAACGAAAATAAAATGTACGTATATGCCATCCGCATTCGCCACTGGGTCCCGTCATCACCCGTTAGGTTACTTAACTAACGACAGAGCGGGGACTGGACTAGCGCGGGTGTAAAACATATACAAAATCTACTAGTATATATATATATCAATATATAATAATCGCTTCAGGCATGATAAATGCAGCATCACAGAAATGTAATAAGTATCATAGAACAATACAGATAATCTGGGAGCCCCAGGTTTTATTGAGCCGCAAGTGAAACCCGATGTTCCCCTGGTCGTGTGGATAGCCTGTGCAATGAAAACCTAGACCCCTACGGGCGCGGAAAGTTACCCGCCAAAACCAGAAACGAGGCAGCCCCCTTCAGCAAAGTGAATGGGCCACCCAGCACTTCACGGAATCCGGTAACTTATGCACCCCTCCTTGGGTCAACCTATACCCCCTACGAGTGCGGCAAATGGCCCGCCAATTCTAGAGTGAATCCCCCTCCGTCTCAAAGCCATGAGATGCGGGCCCGTTGCCCTATAGAACCGGGCTATCCGTTCACCCCACTGCGGGGTAATCCTAATACAGAAAATAAAATATGTACAACGGGTACATCGACCTCAACCCGATCGTGCCCCAAATAAATAATATACAAATATGCAGTGACGGCAGTCCACATGTCGGACGCTCACCCCGCGATATCAAATGTACAAATAAAACTAAACTGCACTAACATTGCACCAAGCCATCCACCACGACAAATCCACAACATCACAACACAACACAGAACATCAACGTGAATGTCACGTTCGCAAACCCGTCTAAAAGAGCTATAGCAATTAGACAAGATTTACCGCTCGAGTGACATTCACGGTCGCAGATATAAAGTAAGCACTGTGAACTAACTTA